>CALNHX010000378.1:0-350942 GCA_940337035.1 Agriotes lineatus
CTAGTATAGCAACACCAACAATCTGCATAGAAACCATGCCACACCAGAAATGCACAGCACCAGCATAACGACGACGACTGAATCCTTGAATTTTGTCCATTTTGAGAACTAAAATGGAATAAAACGTTGTATGTACCACGTGCGTAATCACGATTATAGCCCTCAGGAAATTTAAATCTCTCCGCTTCGCGTCGAGCTTTAAACATTCCCTCGTGCTATAATCTATTGATTACGCCCTTAATACATAAATAACTATAAAATATAACATGTGAGCAAACGAAAATGAAATCAAACTTGGCGTTGAAATATTTGTTGTATGAATAATATGTTGGGAGCACTGTAACTCTATGTCAAAGTCGAGGTTAGCAGGTTATGTTTTGCGTCAGTTTGTGTCAAAATTGACGTAAAACTTAACCTAATAACCTCGAACTTGACATAGACTTACAGTGCCACCAACATATTATTCATACAACAAATATTTCAAAGCCATGCTTGATTTCATTTTCGTTTGCTCACATGTTATTTTCGCGCTATCATCTCTCCAATGAATTACTTTATTTTCAAATTATTACTTTTGCAAAAAACTTGTATACGAATACGACTATACATTTTTTAATTGCATCAAATTGGACAATATTAAGCAAAGTTTTTTACGTTCCCAGTTTAAGTTGTAATGCATAAGTAAATATGGGCCATGTTGATTTGGAGAACAACCCCTATGAAGATTTCCGTATGTACCGTAGATGCGACAATAAGTGTTGAAAACGGTAATACTTGGTGGTGGCATAGGTGTAAATGTGAGCTTCCGTATAGTGAACATATTTAGCATGCACTTTGTATTAAAGCGGTAAAGCAATTTTGATATGAACACGTTAATGTCAAAACGCATGCATATTACATTACTCCCGATCTATACATAATGCATATGAAATGGATTTCTGCTTCTGATTGGTGCATTGCAAAATTAAATATAATTGAATCTTCATGATGATTTGAAGAATATTCACTTATAATACCATGAGTAGTCTAAGTTACGTCGAATATTTTTGCTGTGGTATCACGAGTGTCCATTGCGCTTAGATTGGATTAGGACGAGTGCGCTAGCACGACTACTAATCCTAAGCGCAATGGACATTAGTAGTGATACCACTGCAAAAATATCCCATATAAATTTGACTAAGAATGGCATTTGATGGACTATTCAATGAACCAAACTACTTTTTCAAATTAGTTTTCAGTAAATCTAGCTACAAACTACGCAATTTCTATAGTAACAGAACACTAATATTGACTTTTTCTAATAAAAATCACATTTATTTAAAATATTTACTTGAATACTTTCTATGAAGATACAAAAATAATAATGGCGAGGCACTAATACCCCATGGAGGTGCTTGTCCTGCAAGTCGGAAGGTCAGAGCTTCCGTCCGCTGATATTTTTTTGATTGGTCAAGAAACGTCAAATTCTAGATTTTCGTTGGTCACTTTTTGACAGATGACAGGTGAATTGAATAGTCTCCTATACAGGGAATTTATTTTAATAGTTTATGTCCTACCAGTACATTAATTGAAATTAATGACTCTATTTTAAGGTATCTTAGATATAAAATAACGCTCCAGGGCAATTATTTTCTTCATAAGAACACTAGGGTTATTATGAAAAATTAACAGTATTTGTTTCCATGGATACAACTTTATTATGCACCACTGTCACAATGAAAATTAATGACAGCTCAGCTAATGTCACAAATCTAACTTAGATCAGCTAACTAGATCAATCTTAAATACCATATCATAGTAATTATATGAATTGAATATGAATATGAATATGAATATGAATTAGGTAAGAAAATTGGTAGGACATAAAACCTTGAAGGCACCACGGGCATTATAAGCTAAGAACCCGCGATTGTAGTACAAACCTCGGGCCAAAGGCCCTCGGTTAGTACACTAACAATCTTGGGCTCTTATTTTACTCATAATGCCCTTAGTACCTTAATAACTATAACATAATCGTTCCGTTTCTATGCCATCATTTAATCATACAGGTCATTTCCATAGTTACAAATGAGAGCAATAGATTAGAGCGTGTATTTTAAGAGTTAACATAGGACTTATACTTATCAAAAAGTCAATTACAAGTTATCCTAATGTATACCACTGAAGAAAAGATACAACACACAAGTTGTTTCTACGTATGTACTTTTTAGTTGCATACCTACATCCCGGTAGCAAAATTAAAGTTTCTTATTAGCAAGTACCTAATTTAAATTCGTATGTTAACTCGTAAAATAAACGCTCTAATCTATTGATTTCATTGGTAACTATGGAAGTGACCTGTATGATTAAATGCTGGCATAGAAACGAAACTGCTATGTTAACCATTAAAATAAATTCACTGTATATTGTGGCCTCGTAGCTGATACAATGATATAACAAATATTGAAATAGTTTTGCTTAATAACATTTGCCATCTTTTTTAATTAACCAATAGGCTTTTATTAACCTATATACTAGGCTGTGCTGCAACGTTAGCAAAATTAATATCTTGGAATAAATTATTAATGCGTATCTGTACTTATAGAGAATTTTAATTTACTCTTATGTTATTTAAGCTGAGTCTCCGTTGCCAAATATCAATTTAAAGTTTCCCTGACAAATATTGTGGGTTGAAATAAGAAAGAATATTTTATGGACAGTGGTACGGAAATGCTTTATTATGGTAATGCAGACCAAAATTGATCGACAAAAAAACGTACTACTCACGACAGCAAAATTAAATTTGGAACAAGATTACTACAAAAGAAATGTAAACTTTTAGTAGAGTAGCAGTATCAATAAATATTCCTTGGTGGAAATGAGTGGAAGCGAGTTTCTCCTGTTGTCTTAATCGCTTTGTATTCTTAATTTTTAAGATCTCACTATCTCCCCATAACTTATTCAGTCAGTATCCATATTTCTTGTTTCTAAAATATGTTATTTCTCTGCTAGAATGCGTTGGAAATCAAAAACCGCACAAGCCTTGAAAGACAGACAAAGAAGATATTTATGACCCTTTTATGATATATCTAACTTCCTCCATTAATTCCACTGAAAAAAGCACTGTTGGCACATATTCTTTCCAAGGCTATTTTAGATTAGGTTACACAAGAAAGATTTACTTTTCAGCTTAACGTTCATGTTTAAAATCCTTGATATGAATATTTATAGTTTTTCTAATACCTTTGATAGAAATACGGTTATTATAATAATTTATTGGTCATGATAATATATTACAAAGAAATAATTTGTTGAATCTTGAGCCCTAGTACGAGCTAGGTGCCTTAATGTGTACATTTATTGTAACGTTTACTTGACAGTGGCAGTTCAATCCAATTTATTTAAACATTCTAGCACTAGTATAACAAAGTATCACTTTATGAACTCTAAATAGCTTCATAAAGAAGGCCGCGATAATGCAGTGGAACACAAATATCGTTATATTTTATTTCACGTACGCTTGTTTCTTTAAAATATTGTTCAGTCAATCGTTTGCCATAATATTTTGCAGCTGCTTTGATTTGACAGATACTAAAACTTTCGTTATCAAATATAGTTTCGAAGTTATGAACGCAACTATAAGTTGACTTACAAATCAAACGTTAATTTTGACATTTAAGTATAAACATATTTGCATTCGTAAATTAGAAACTAGTTTTAACGCCTCATCCATCACCAACGTTTTGGGGCACACGTTAGCAAAGCATTTATCTACATTTAACAACTACTTGACTTAGCCAAATTAGTATTGCAGGTGTTTTCCATCATTTATAACACTTGTCCTAATGCACACATACCCAAACCGTTTTGGATTTTTCAGAAAACCAGCAGAATAAATACAATGAATTATTCTATATAGCAATTACAAAAAAACTGAAGCAGTTGATAATATGATAAATTTTATATCAATATTAAAAATATTATTTAGTGGTGTAACGTTGAACAGAATTTATTCAAATCACTAGAAATATGTAATTGGTGAAGCAACTCGCTTTCAACCATTTCCTTCATTTTTATAACTTTACGCACATTAGACTCCAAAGTCGTATTTTACTTCCAAGTCATAAAAATCAAGGTTACCCACTTCTCTTGTTTAAAATGTGGGTAAAAAGGGTTGCTTAATAAATATACAGCAAATCTGTATTATTGTGACAGTTACGTTACAAATAGCTAACAAGCTATGAATGATTCAACATTATATTTGCTATAAGTATCTTGCTAAATTAATGCAAATGGCATTCTAATCAACTGCCACTTCAATTGTTGAGCAGTTTATTTATAATTAGATTTAAGTAGTTTCAAGTGCGCCATCAGAAGTTTTAAACACGTGCCAAGATGTGTTTGCGCAGGCCACACTGAAATGTGTATGCAATCAGCGGGGTACTAGCAGAGCTCTAATTTCGCGGCAGACACCGACGTGTCTTCGGTGAGAGTTCCTGCATACCCTGGAGAACAATGGTAGCACAGAAGCATTACAATAGCGGTTGTTAGATTCGCAAAAAAGCCAATTTCTTGCAGGAATTGCACTTGGGCTATTTGGAGACAGGAGGACAATAAAGAACAACCGCCGCTTTATTGAGTGACGCAATAGTAAAAGCTTTGCCGGGCCTAACTGCGAGAATAAAATACTAATGGTGAAGCAGCTGTAATTCATTCACAACAAATTCGATTATTTTCAAGCAGCTATTGCAGCAAGAATAGAGACATAGCAAGTTTTCTTGTGCTTGGTGCTTCAACTTATAAGCAGTAAGCTGTCACCACAAAAGCGTTTAAAGCAGCTGTCGGAGTGGTTTAAAATTCTTGTTCGGAACGCCAACTCTTTGGCGTCTACTTAGTAGTCTAGTAGCAAAAACGAGTTGTAGAAATAGCTATAGGCTAAATAATTTAGTCATTGCTATATAAATCGGTAGGAGAAATACTTTTTTGCTCGTAGGTTAACGTTGTTGTTAAAATACATACGTAGTGGAAGCAGCTACTCACTTCCTGGTTTAGTATTTAGGTCTATTAATAATTAGCGTCGTTTGTTACAGGAAATATATGATTTTTTGTTAATTTGTTTGTAAACAGATTGGTTTTTATCTAAGTAAAGTTTTGAGCTAACCCATTCAGTTTATCACAAGTACAGGCCAACTGGTTCTTTTCAGCAAGGGCTAACCTTAAACTGATTGCTATTAAGCTAGTTCGCAATAAGATAGAATACAAGTTATCTATAAGAGTGTAGGGGTTAAAAGTGCCTTATTACAGTCTCTGACCACGTTGAGTAGTATCATGAATATTCAACTGGTATTAAGAATTCATGAAATTTACAATGTTACATCAATAGCAATTATGGGCATCCATTGCGATATCGAAGCTGACACCTGAAATTTGAAATATAGTAATAATATACTAATAAACTATTGCTAAAGCTTGTACTGTATCTCGATATTGTCGAATTGCGTAACAAATGTGTTAGCTGACCCTTTAACACGGGTGTGTCCGAAATAACCAGTGGTTTGAGGTAGTCCAAACTAGAAAACCTACAATTGGAAACCTAAACCTCAAATTACATAATATGCAAACATAATAGAACAGCTAGAAGTCGCTTCAACAATACTAATAATTATATGCACATAAAAGACGTATTAACAAATATTTAATTAAAGTAATTCAGTATTCTACTAGCATACGGTAGTTTATGGCAAGAATAAAAATTTTATTATTTAGCAGCTCTCGGAAGCGATCAAGCGACCCTTAGATCCTTAAATTAAGTATAATCTCATAATCAAAACTGTTAATTAGCACATAAAAACCTACAGATTTGTTTACATGGCCGTAAAACATAATCGTAACTATTAAATTTAAACAGAGCGCTAAAACTGAGCTAAAGAAGCGTTTAATCCCTGTTAAGAGCTAAAATGGTTTGCTGTTATATAAAATCGTGAAATCCGTTTGCTGTTTTGCAACATAAGGGTATATGAATTAAACGTTATCAACTTCAGGTATTGTTACCAAATTAACTAAATTAAAAGTAACTAAAGCCTGACATTTTTTTGTTGTCGTCGCAACAAGTGATTGTGTGCTAATAGCAAATCGGAGCAAAACGATAAGAAATCTCTATTAACAGCAAAATTCGAGGGAGTATCCAATGTGTATTTCAGCGGCTTACAGAGATATTACGTATACACGGGGAGCAGCATAGATATTTCTGATCTGTACTATATGTTGGCAACGAATACCAGGATTCTCTATCATATGGTCCATCGAAGCGCCTGCAGGGAGGTGCAATTGATTTGATACAATTCAGTGGCAGAGCTTTGTTCCAAGAGTGTTAAGTTTGCTCGAGCAGGCGAAAGACATTAAGAACAGAACCACTAGTACTTCGGTAGGTTCACGATGAATCAATCGTTTGCAGATAATCAAGTATCACTTAAAGATAACTCTTGTCCTATAACTTGAACGTAACGCGAAAGAAACATAAAGACAACTTGAAAAGTTACTTGACGATTACGGAAAGACGTAACATAAATCCAGTAACACATCTAGTAACGTACAAGAGGGTCGAAATAGTTCTATACCAGAAATGTCACGCTGTCAAAAGGTTACTTGCTTTTTAAATATCGCGATATTGTTAATATAGCAGGTCACAAAACTAGTACATAAATGCAAAATCTAAAAATGTTTGAGAATAACAGCATCTAAAGCGAAGGGAACCTCAAAAAGTGCACTGTACAGCTCGATAATCAATCCGAAGAATTTATTTTCTATAATAGGAACAGGAAAGAGCTTCCCTATAAATTGGCACTTTTTCAAAAACTAACCTAATTCTAACAAAAATGAAAAAAACATTAATAAATAGTTGTAAAGAAGCATAGTAGCACAGATGGGTGAGCGCTTGCCTTGCATTAAGCAAGTTCTCGGTTCGAATCCTGTGAGGGCCGGAATTTTTCTCAGCCTCAGTTTTGCGATTTGAACCGGGCTCGGTGAGACCATTCACAGTTGGGCACCAAATTAACTCTGCTCTACTCAGAACCACAGATCTAAGAGATAGAGTAACAAGGTCAACATAAAACACACACAGACACACCTCACACAATGGTTGCTGTGCAAGCACAAAAGGCGCGCTCCAACTTTGTATCCCGAATCTGATGCAAGTTGAGCATTGTACCGTCAGATGCAAGCACATAAAGCACCAGCCTCTACACCGCAAGGTAAAACGAGGTTATCGATTATACATACATACATAAACAGTTGTTTTGGCAACATTCTGGCTACAAAGATGGCAATAGCGTTTAAAATAAACAGAAAATGTGAATTTGAAAGAATCTGCAAAAAAAATTATGTGTTCAACATGGAAAAACTCCAGATCTAAGTTTTTCCTTCGCTTCAGCTACAAAACGTAGCATGGCAACAAATGTGTTACTTTTCCGTCTAGTTAATCAAATAACCATTGCTTTAGAAATGATACCGCCACGTATTAAATTAGCTTCATTTTTCCAGAAAATGCACATAAGCATTAAACCTAATCAGACACATCAGCATAACTGACAGAATTTTATAACGTTCTGAAAACTTTGCTCAACTTTTTTCCAGACAAATGGTTTCATTACCCTAGTTCCAGAAGTTAGTTTTACGACACTCAGTTTCCTAGCCGAGTGACTCTTCGCAAATAACGCCTTTGTAAGTCGGCGAAACCACAAGCTTTGACGAGTCCTCGTAACATAAGTAGCAAGGGAAATTTAAATGAGGCATCGTGAAATGGTTACTGTTCCTGCGAGTTATTGTTGTTATTAGCTGTAATGGCGCTTAAGTATGGCCTTTAGCGTGTTAGTAACGATCTACCAATAACGTCAAAGAGGGTGTTGGAAAACCGTACGGCTTCCGGTTTCTTCACTAAAATTATGTTAGTTATAATGGTACCAGTGAATCTATTTTATTGGAGCAAATTAGGCTGTCAGAAGCAGCGGTAAAATTCCCAGGGGATGTACGAAAGTTGGATATGGCGCTGACTATGAGGAATTTTGTATACGTTTTGGTATTTTCGATAGTATGCCCATATAGTAAAGTTAATTATAAGAAAGAAACTAGAAAATACTTTCGACATAACCGCTATGTTTAAGATATATACGAGTACTGAAATAATTTTGTCCAAAAGACTAAATCCTCCGAATTACTTCTGAATTACCAACTGTCGTGGAATAAAATCGTTAACTCGGAGAATCTATTAAATTGCTTTCATTTGCAGGGTTTCACTTGAGGTCTTCCAATATTACCCCGGAAAAGGGACCGAGAAATCATCGTGTCCAAGGAACAATGGCCGAACTTCTGAAGCGGTTCAGTTCAGCTTACAATACCGCACACCAAATTGTGTGAGAGTATAAAGCGTTTAATAAAGGCGGATAGCGGAAAAATTGGTTAGAATTAACATCTGACTAAATGCCTAACAAAGTGGCTACCGCATGATGTTTCATTTCGTTACTTTAGTAGCTAAATTGGCTTTTGTTACAAGTTTTCACTATTTAGACACCTTAGCAGCTTTGAGAGTTCTGAACAGGGTATAAGTTAATTTCCGGAACAAAACAAAACGGCGCCGGAACAGACGAGGCTTCTTTTGGTAAGTTTAATTACGTGCCAAGTGCTTAACCGTGTTTGCATTTGGAATCCAGATTCTGGTTGAGATATGCGTTGAACACGTGCCCATTTACCTGTTGTTCCTAAATTATTGATGGGGGATTTGACAACAAACGGATCAATAGTTCATCCTTAATGACTGAACTACGTTACGCCACCTAACCAATCCCATTCTATTTTATTCGGAAATTGCTACAACCCACGCTTCTACCCAAACTAAAAGCAAGTTTGTTAGCAAAAGTTTTATCAGATAGATCACGGTCTAAATCTGATAATCTGGATACCCAAGCCTGCATTATTAATCCTTATTCTGCCGCACATTTGTCATTTGCAGCTTCAGAGAGTGACTAATTCTAGCTTAGTAAGATTAACATGCACTTAGTCGTGGAACTATCGCAGTTGTAGAAGATTGTTCCTTAGGTATGGCTTCACCAATGCACAATAAAAACTACCTATTACAAGGCACAATTGCGAATATAGTATAAGTATTTATACTCACACTTCATTAATAGTTAAAGTGGTAAGAATATCAACATTAATTAATTTAAGTTACAAAAAATCTGTAATGGGCTCCCTGGCAAGTTGATATTCTGACACTAAAGAATTTTAAAAATCAAAGGAAAATAGAGGTAAAAATATCTTTACGTTCGTAATAATACTGGAGCAATAAAAAGAAACAATTGGTAATGCAAATTACAACAACTGTCAAATAAAAATATTAAAGGCAATGGGATTCGAACTTCAGCACTTGCGAACGAGCTTACGAATGCGATTTTAATGATCGACGCAAGTAAAGCGAACTTTAGCTGTCGCGGACACCAAGGACATCTCCAATCGGTGAGATGCCGCAGCCTTAAATACAACGTATTTATTGGTTACCTTTTCTTCCTTTTCAAAACATACCCTGTACCTGTTGGTACTTTTACCTATTTATCAACTGAAGCAAAAGTAAACAGCATTTAAGTTCTTTAAGGTACTCACCCTGTATATGTTGGGCCCTTAGACCCTTTTTGGAAAATGGTAAAAACCTGAGCTGTGTGCAAAATATTACTTTAATTTAAGTAATAGTTCTTCAGTTAAAGCAAAAATAAGCACAGTTAATTTTTTTTAAGATGAACACCCTGCATAATATATAATTGACTGATAGTTTCTCAGTTTCATGCCAGGAATGCATATGATCAGCATGCAAAGTATTGTGTTCCTCCAACAATAGTATCTATATTATATAATACAAATTTTTGCAATTTTATGAATGTCAGCTTTATTGTGACAACTGACAATGTCAGTAGATTGCCCGTAATTTTTAGGTCAAAATGACAAAATGACATATTTTCAGTAGTTTTTAGGTTAAAATGACATATAGTTAGCAAGTCTTAGGTTAAGATGACATATTTAGCCCAGTGTATATCTGTGAATTGTGCATTTTTTAATAACAAATGCGTTCGTTATGATAACGCCGCTGCTTTCGTATGTGGGAGTGGGAAACTAGTTTTTGAGTTATACTAACAGACAGACGGAATTGAGAAAATCTGGTTTTCGTCATTTAGGAAGCCTTAAACGTGAGGATCTGAAGAAATTTCGGAAGGTAATTTTTAGCGATTATAATATCCTTCGTCATTTAGACGAGGGAAGTAATACAGTGCTAAAACCCAACTATCAAAAATTATGAAAGCAGATGAAGATCTAAAACTAGATTTAAATTTCTCTTTAAAAAGTGCTTTAACAATTTCTAGTTTTGTTCTAAATATCATACTTAACGTATAGAAAACAAAATCGACTTACTGTCGCTTTTCGTCCATAACTCACTGACTAAAGTGGCTAGCTACAATAATTAATTTTTCGATTATTACTCAATATCAGAATGTGACACTTTTTCCCAATTTAACCATCTACGTATTTCTTACTGTTATCAAAAACCTATTGATGAGCATCAAAGGTGAATAATCCTGTATATATCGTCGAACGTCTTGTGTACATCGTAGTCAACTTCGAACCACCTCAACCCAAAAGGGACAAGTGCTTACAGGGTCAGAGATTTGGCCACACTACAAAATGTTGCTTATAATATTCAAAATGTATAAAATGCACCCTTAATATTTAACCAGTCTATGCCAACGTAAGGCAAAAACTACAAAGGTTGTGTAGGCTGAGGGGAAGAAAGAACACTAAATTCCACAGTACTACAGGCATAGCTTACAATTAAGATTACCTTCACAATGAGAATATGCAAACAACTTGCAACAGAATCAGATAATTGCGCATCAATAAGACCAAACACCATCTTCAAAATATGATTATCAAGCTAAGGGACAGGGTGGATGCCATTCTGAATTTGCTGCTACCATGAGCCCTGGAGCATCAACGATTTAGCTCAACATGCTAAGGTAATCAACATTTGCTTTACGTAACACAGAATAGATGTACATGTACATGTATACCAATAAAATCCCAACCTACACCATCTAAGATACTAAACATCCGGATGGCTAAGCTCACGCAGGTACTCTCGTCGTTATAAAAACATCAATCAATCATCACGAACGAAATAAATACAACAGTATACGTCTATAGAAAACCAGCATAACCAGAAAAAACTGAATTGGACCGACAAGCAATGAGGACCAGTACAATCAGATGTCTATCTGAAGAAAAGTCCATGAACTGGTCTACCGACAGCATAAAGATCCCGGAACTACTAGACCTTTAATTACGAAAAGCTTGTCCCGAAGGTAACGCGAAGTAGGATTATCCTTGGATCATTCATCGGTCATTCCACTAAATCTAGAAGTAAAACGCAAAATAAAACCACTTTCTCTGAATAATAAAGAAACAGATTGGATCATTTTTAGAGAACTACTGAAGGAAATTTAATCTTAAACATACCCCTAAAAACTAAAGTCCAACGCAATACAGTAGATGATCATCCAAAACCTAAAAGCAACCATAAATAACAATCGCTCCAATTAAAACCATAGATGAAAGCGGGGAAAGAAAAGACAAGGAGAAAGAAGAAGTGTTAGCAGAACATCTCGCGAATGTATTACACCTTTTTATTGCAGTAATTTTTCAACAAAATGAGAAACCAATTCATCTACTGATGATGTCCTATTTCAGTTGGACTTACCTATAAAGCAAATTTGGAAAAGTAGGTAGCAGCAATAATTAAAACAGACCTTAACTCGAAGAAGACTGCCGATTATCGTGTGACTAGTGATAGAGTACTCAAATAATTGCCAAAAGAAGGAATCTCACTGATAGCGATAATATTTAACACTTCAATACGTTTCAGTCATTCTTCAATACCACAGTAGAAAGTAGCATAGGTTATTTTAATACCAAAGCCTAGAAAACATGCACCAGACGTAAGCTCTTATCGCGCTATCAGCCTACTACATAATATTCTCTCCATGATATCTTTAAAATCTTCCTGAAAAAAGTTGAAAAAACCTACAAGAAACTTAATAATATATAACATAACGGCACCGAAGATTTGCGTAGAGTGGATGAAAATATCAAATCTGATCTGGAAAATGAGAGCTATGCCTCAAGAGCTTTTATTGGTAGAACCAAGGCGGTCTGTATTGTTCCACTCCGTAACACTGGGTCTATATAGTGACCTTTGGAATGTCCATTCAAAATATGGCATCATTGCTTCAACAACTTTTAACAAAAACTTACTATAGATCGTTCTATATATAATTAAAATTCAGTACATGATCTTATGCAGAACGACGTTGTCACATTTCACCGCATATTTAGGGGCATTTAACAACTTCTATTTTCACTATTCAAAAAGAAAAAATGGAATATCTGCTCCAAATAATACTGCAGGGAAAGATTCAAGGGAGGAGAACCGTGGGAAGGAGAAGACATTCGTGAATGAAGAACTTAAGAGAATGATTCAACTGTACTACTAGCCAACTATTTAGATCAGCAGCATTAAAAATACGAATAGCGATTATGATTGCCAACCTTCGCAACGGAGACGGCACCTAAAAAAGAAGGAGAACAACTTCTACTGGCTGTTTTCATGTTAATCCGCATTCCTTTGTCAGCAGGTAAACTTAGACTACCGGTCGCTGCCGGGAAGCGGCAACGTCGCGTCTGGCAGAAAACTCCTATAAGAACGCTGGCCGTACTAAGTTTTAAGTATGGAACGATCTATAGTTTTGATCACGAAATGGACAATCTGTCCGGGCCAACCTGATTCATGTCAGTTAAAAACTATCACTTATAATACCATGAGTAGTCAAAGTTATGTCGAATATTTTTGCTGTGGTATTACGAATGTCCATTGCGCTTAGGTTCGATTAGGACAAGTGCGCTAGCACGAGTCCTAATCCTAAGCGCAATGGACATGAGTAGTGATACCACCGCAAAAATATTCTACTTAACTTTGACTAAGAATGGCATTCGAGAGACTATTCAATGAACCAAACTACTTTTTCAAATTAGTTTTCAGTAAATCTAGCACAAACTACGCAATTTCTATAGTAACAGAAAACTAATATTGACTTTTTCTAATAAAAATCACATTTGTTTAAAATATTCACTATACCACTAGTGAAAATTGTCGATTGTTTTCACTAGTGAAAATTGTCAATATAGTTTATTTTTATTGGCCCAAAGACGTCAAATCTTGTATTTTTATTGGTCAGTTTTTGATAGATGAGTGAGTTGAATAGTCTTTATAATTTTACTACAAGTATTTACATCGTTAGGCATCAGGTCACCGTAGTGTTCCATGTAAAACAATTCGTAATGGGTAGGTATCGAATTATGCATTACAAGTAAATCGCTACTAATATTGACTTCATTTAAGACAGTAATTTCTTCAAAATTACAATTTTCCTTAGAAGTTCGTGGTACTGCAGTCAGAATAAGTCTCTTCACCTTATCACCTTTTATATCGGATTTTTAAAAGTGCTTTTCACAAACAAGGCTAGTTCCTCCAATTCGCCAGTCTTCTAAATTTGAAACTTGTTTCCATTTTTGTGCCACTGTTTCAGTGGATGGAAATTTGTACGCTAATATATGGAGCAACTGGTGAAGCGTAATTTCACCTGCAGCTTGGTACGAAATACTTAAAACATCGCAATCTGCAAGCACATTTGTATAAAATCCAAAACTGGCTTTCCAAATTAAGGTAGAACGCCAAAGAGTTTAAATCCACCCCTACCACATTTAAGTTAAAAAAAGACACTTATCCACCAGTGACTCTAAACAATAGTGTAATGCCACCTTATGACGCAGTTAGATATGTAGGAATATATCTCGATAGACATCTTAGGTGAAGGTGATAACCACACATCTGGGCAAAGCGCAAACAACTTGATAAAAACTCTTTAAGACGGTTCCTGTGCAAAAAAACTGTCACTGAAGAATACGGTCTTGCTAAACAAATATTAAAGTTATCTCTGGGGTTTCACCTCTAATAACAGACTTTTTCGGCGATACCAGTCAAAGATACTTGAATCATTTTTACTCCGCCATTGTATGTGCCAAGTTATCCAGTATTACCTAACTAGCAACAACTAAGGGTAAATAACGCGAACAGAACATGAGTGCTGAGTATCATAAACGACTTCGTGACCATCCAAACACGCTGGCCAACAACCTCGTCACGATTGTAGAAGAAGAAGGTAACGACTTACCACGTAGGCTTTAAATTATGTGCCAGTAAAGTTTATGCAGCCATAGGTAAGGGAACTATTAACTTTTAATTGGTACTTTCTGTCAACCTTGCAAGGAAGGGTGCAACTGGGTTACTGTGTCCTATGTATAATCAACATTTACTAATGTTTTTTAAGACACGTAAATTGTAAATTACCACTGCAGCAAAACACAAAGGAAATCTGATCACAGTAGGCTACTGATCTACAGTAAAATATTTTAAAAGTTCTAAGAATAACCCTTTTAAAGGGCGATATAATTGATCAAGATTTGAAATCGATCGGAGAATAAATAAGGAAGATATACTGTGGTATACAGGTGAAAAATCAAATATGGTGTGCATTAGAGTTTTTTTACAACTAGTGTTAGAATGGTAGTACATTTTTTAGACTGAGATAAAAAAACTCAAATAGTACATTGTTTGGTTCACAAGCTAAGAGTCTCACCGATTATTTATATTTTGCAACATTATCGGAGAAAAAATTAGGAAAACAGCTAAGTTGTGCTACTAATTTTGTAGCCGAATTTCTAATTATTGTTGAGAGTATTAAAACACAATCTTGTGTTGTGGAGGTAATCACGATTTTGTACATTAAGGGCACCTACAGATTGTAATCCCCGGCTAGTGGGGCATTACCTCCGAGTTTGTCAGTAATTACTGGCGCAGTTATGAAACATCTTAAATTTGTGGGTATGTGTTGGCATATTGATTGTTGTCCTCCTTCTACGTTCGACTTGCGGTATTATCGCAAAATTTCCGCTAAATTAATCTGTGCAGAGATCTATTAACTTTTTAAATGTTGAACTTTGTTAGGTGCTAGTTAAATCGCTATAATTAGTAACAAAAATAGAGCTGGCTGTATTTGTGTCTTCCGCCTGCACTGTCGGTCGCATTTATGATTTATAAAGTTCTGAGGTTAACTGATGTAACATTTTCTATCATATTTATTGTCATTAGTTAATATAACTCTGTTCATGCATACTATGGTTTTGTGTATGGCTAATGCAAAAAATTGAGGTGTTGAATATGAAAGTTTGTTTCAAGTCCCAGCAATTTGGCTACCCATAGTACTTTAGTGAGTTCTTGTGAGCTAATAGGTAGTAAAAGACTCTTTGGTGCCCCCTGGTAATTTAAACACATTTTGCTAATCATAGAAAAGAAACGCACGCCCTCTTCATTGTAGCTGGTGGGCACTCCGATATCTCCACGTAGCGTGAACGTTTGTTTGATACGATTTGAATCTGGCTGGAGCCATTGAGAAGATTGGTTTTCGGCTTAAGATTAAAATTGTTTGCCGTTCGTAGTAAAATAGTTATATACAGCGAAGTTGGTGGCAAATATTAGGACGTTTAACAAGAAATTGTTGGCGAAATTTACGAGTATTTGCATTTTAGATAGAAATATCTTCAGTTTACATAACTACGCGAGAAGTACTAAGTTTGCATCTCGGCGCCTCCACCAAATGTAAAATAGCCGAGGCAGCAAATTTGAAATATTTCAATCCATACTTCTGTATACTTAAAAAAAGCAGCAATTCTTTCGAGGACACTACTGTAGCTTCGTGTTCTAGCTTAATTCTGCTATAAGATATTGAGGAACGGAAACCTTTCATTTAAGCAAGCGAATATTTTACATGAAGATGCACGGGGAGAAATCCAGGTCGCTTGTGCAAGATAAACTTAAACATGCAGACACTGGAGTATGCACGCGTGCAATATTTCCATATTTAAATTTCCATCTTAAGGTGACCCACATCTGTCAATAACTCTAAATTACGGAAAATGCATTTCACATTTTTGTGTGCTTATATAACATCCCACTCCCCACTGCAACTCCCACTTTTACACAAATTATAAAGGAAGGTGATCTTTTATAAATGCCATAAAAAGGACAGCTATTTGAAAAAAATGCCTTCCCCTTCCTTTAGATGTTATTATTTTGCTTTTTAGGTTAGTCTCATTACCTTTCAGTTTTATTGATAGCGAGGAAAGATATTCTGTTTTGAAGTTTCGACGCAAATTCAGAGAATATATAGTAATAGTAACCTGTAATACAACGCATCTTCAAAATTTTAAAAATCTACATGTAGTTGAACTAGTAGAACATATAATAAAGAGTTCGCCGTTTTAATATTCAGATCTATTAAAGATAACGTTCTAGAATGGTTATTACAAATTCTTATAATACAGGATGCTGCAATCAATATCGGTGGCTTTAAACCAGCTGGCGTTTGATTATATTTTGTTGAGGCCATCTTCCGCTATTGACTAACATTTACTTTAATGGTCTGCATTACATTAGCTGAAGCTAATTATTTGCTATGTGAATTTAAAAAAGAAATTTGGATTTTAGACAGATATACGATTGGCCTGAATGCTCGTAGCATTTTTCCTCGAGTTCTAAGTTATGTACCCTGCTTATGATTAGCCCTAGGATACTACGATTATCTAGCTCTAGTAATGGGCATACTGCCCTGTTTGATTTATGTATTTAAGAATGTTGATTTTTGATGTATGGAGGTTAGAAATATGACGTTGTGGTAAAGGAAGTACCTCTTTTCTTTTGAAAGTCAATGAAGTGACACTACTTGACAGCTTTTGTTTGCAAACACAGTATTTGTCTAGTCTACGTCAATCTACGCGTAATAGCTCGAATTATCTTACCGAATCCAACGTTTGCTGTCCAATTTTGACGTATTGTCTAGGCTCATTCACAAAATTGTGCTCTGAGTTACCGTGCGTGTGGGCGCAGTCATTTAGAAACATCCACCAAACCGCCCGGTTTTTAGTTTTGGTTACCATGTAAACCGGGAACTAGTTGAAAATAAACATTTTTCATTATTGAAGAACTTTTTTCCTACCTACAATAAAAGATTTAGAAAATGTGAGAGTTGCAATTCTCCTTTAGTGTTTCCCAAATACCGTTGGTTAGTGGTGACATATGGTAAAGTTACCGAGCTGGTTAATTTAGATTCAGTTTTTGGGTAAGTTCAACTGTGGAAACACGTGGCACCTTAATCTTACTCCTTTTAAGATCAAAATTTTAAATCGATCGGAGAATAAATAAGAAAGATATACAGGGGTATACAGGTGAAAAATCAAATATGCTGTGCACTCGAGTTTTTTTACAACTAGTGTTAGAATGGTAGTAGATTTTTTAGACTGAGATAAAAAACTCAAATAGCACATTGTTTGTTTCATAAGCTAATAGAGTCTCACCGATTATTTATATTTTGCAACCTTTTCGGCGGAAAAATTGGGAAAACAGCGAATTTTGTAGCCGAATTGCTAATTATTGTTGGGTGTATTAAAACACAATCCTGTGTTGTATAGGTAAACACGATTCTGTACATTAAGGGCACCGAAAGATTGTAATCCCCGGCTAGTGGGGCATCACCGCCGAGTTTGTCAGTAATTACTGGCGCAGTTATGAAGCATCTTAAATTTTTGGGTACGTGGTGGCATACTGATTGTTGCCCTCCTTCTACGTTCGACTTGTGGCATTATCGCAAATATGTAATTTTCCTCTAAATTAATCTGTGCAGAGATCTATCAACTTTTTAAATATTGAACTTTGTTAGGTGCTAGTTAAATCGCTATAATTAGTAACAACAATAGAGCTGGCTGTATTTGTGTCTTTCCCCTGCACTGTCGGTCGTATTTATGATTTATAGAGTTCTGAGGTTAACTGATGTAACATTTTCTATCATATTTATTGTCGTTAATTAATATAACTCTGTTCATGCATACTATGGTTTTGTGTATAGCTAATGCAAGAAAGTGAGGTGTTGAATTTGAAAGTTTGTTTCAAGTCGCAGCAATTTGGCTACGCATAGTACTTTAGTGAGTGCTGGTAAGCTAATGGACTAATAGGTAGTAAAAGACTCTTTGGTGCCCCCTGGTAATTTAAAGACATTTTGCTAATTATAGAAAAGAAACGCGCGCCCTCTTCATTGTAGCTGGTGGGCACTCCGATATCTCCACGTAGCCTGAACGTTTGTTTGATACGATTTGAATCTGGCTAGAGCCATTGAGAAGATTGGTTTTCGGCTTAAGACTAAAATTGTTTGGCGTTCGTAGTAAAATAGTTATATACAGCGAAATTGGTGGCAAATATTAGGAAACAAGAAATTGTTGGCGAAATTTTACGAGTATTTGGATTTTAGATAGAAATATCTTCAGGTTACATAACTACGCGAGAAGTACTAAGTTTGCATCTCGGCGCCTCCACCAAATGTAAAATAGCCAAGGCAGCAAATTTGAAATATTTCATGTCATACTTCTGTATACTTACAAAAAGCAGCAATTATTTGGAGGACACTACTGTGGCTTGGAGTTCTACCTTAATTCTGCTATAAGATATTGAGGCACGGAAACCTTTCATTTAAGCAAGCAAATATTTTACATAAAGATGCACGTGGAGAAATCCAGGTCGCTTGTGCAAGATAAACTTAAACTTAAACATGCAGACACTGGAGTATACACGCGTGCAATATTTCCATATTTAAATTTCCATCTTAAGGTTGACCCACATCTGTCAATAACTCTAAGTTACGGAAAATGCATTTCACAGTTTTGTGTGCTTATATAACATCCCACTCCCCACTGCAACTCCCACTTTTACACAAATTATAAAGGAACGTGGGATATCTTTTATAAATGCCATAAAAAGGAGAGCTATTTGAAAAAAATGCCTTCTTTTAGATGTCATTATTTTGCTTTTTAGGTTAGTCTCATTACCTTTCAGTTTTATTGATAGCGAGGAAAGATATTGTGTTTTGAAGTTTCGACGCAAATTCAGAGAATATATAGTAATAGTAACCTGTAATACAACGCATCTTTAAAATTTTAAAAATCTACATGTAGGTGAACTAGTAGAACATATAATAAAGAGTTCGCCGTTTTAATATTCAGATCTATTAAAGATAACGTTCTAGAATATTTATTACAAACTCTTATAATACAGGATGCTGCCATCAATATCGGTGGCTTTAAACCAGCTGGCGTTTGATTATATTTTGTTGAGGCCATCTTCCGCTATTGACTAACATTTACTATAATGGTCTACATTACAGGAGCTGAAGCTAATTATTTGCTATGCGAATTTAAAAAAGAAATTTGGATTTTAGACAGATATACGATTAGCCTGAATGCTCGTAGCATTTTTCCTCGAGTTCTAAGTTATGTACCCTGCTTGTGATTAGCCCTAGGAGACTACGATTATCTAGCTCTAGTAATGGGCATACTGCCCTGTTTGATTTATGTATTTAAGAATGTTAATTTTTGATCTATGGAGGTTAGAAATATGACGTTGTGGTAAAGGAAGTACCTCTTTTCTTTTGAAAGTCAATGAGGTGACACTACTTGACAGCTTTTGTTTGCAAACACAGTATTTGTCTTGTCTACGTCAATCTACGCGTAATAGCTCGAATTATCTTACCGAATCCAACGTTTGCTGTCCAATTTTGACGTATTGTCTACGTTCATTCACAAAATTGTGCTCTGAGTTACCGTGCGTGTGGGCGCAGTCATTTAGAAACATCCACCAAACCGCCCGGTTTTTAGTTTTGGTTACCATGTAAACCGGGAACTAGTTGAAAATAAACATTTTTCATTATTGAAGAACTTTTTTCCTACCTACAATAAGAGATTTAGAAAATGTGAGGGTTTCAATTCTCCTTTAATGTTTTCCAAATACCGTAGGTTAGTGGTGACATATGGTAAAATTACCGAGCTGGTCAATTTAGATAGAGTTTTTGGGTAAGTTCAACTGTGGAAACACGTGGCACCTTAACCTAATCTTACGCCTTTTAAGATCAAACAACCAAATGGTTTGAGATTAGCCAGAAGCTCGGCTGGAGATTGAAACATTAAGCAGGGTTTCAAATATTTGAATATTTGATTAATTGGACGTGCATAACAGCAAATTAATGTAATTTCAGCCTTTTGTATATGTTTTGTTATCATTGATTGGGCTAAGAAGTTGTTAGCGTTTGATTATGAAATGGAATTTTGTCATTCATTGCCACAATTTAAATGTTTTTTTAAATCTGAATTCTAACAATTGGAATATGTCATTAATTCAAACTATTATATACTATTCAGCTATTCGATGATTTAACTACTCGAATAAAAAAGTCCCAGCACTATTCTAGAAAGCCTTTGAGTTTGCAGAATGCTATATGCTTGAAGAGGCTTCTCAACAGAAACACCTTGATTTAATTGGAACTATACCAAACCAACGTAAGTTGCACACAATAAATGCAAATATTACTTATAATTTACTACCAGATGTCAACTAGTTTTTATTTTATAGCCTACTTTTATGGCCTTCTTAAAACCATTGGCACTGATTGGCGGACCCTATTTCAGGAATTATTTAAATATCCATACTTGCAGGGCCGTAATTGCAAGCTGATTTAAAAATTGACAAACTATCGATAGTTTCTATTTTAAAACATTAATTTTCTCTTGCGCTTAACCACTGCCCCAG
Organism: Agriotes lineatus; assembly: GCA_940337035.1. Classification (NCBI taxonomy): domain Eukaryota; kingdom Metazoa; phylum Arthropoda; class Insecta; order Coleoptera; family Elateridae; genus Agriotes; species Agriotes lineatus. The sequence continues at coordinate 20,816 of CALNHX010000378.1, forward strand.
TGTGCACAGACACGGTAAACTAATGTTGACACATACCTTTGTACCAACCGTTATTTATTAACGTCGAAGTTTCGCTAAAAGTAACCAGTTCCTCATCGTTGCGTGGTCGATACTACGTAAGCATATGACAGTCTTTTAACGTTTAAGTCATGACTAAGCAAAACCGTTATGTATGGACGTTATTTATTTATTTATTTATTTATTTATTGTACATACACCAGCTAAACCAACAGATAGGCTACCGAAGCAGCCATCCAATAATAGGTTTGGACATATAAACTACAGAAAAAGAACGTACAATCTATAAGAAAACTAATTAAACAAATGTGCATTTTGAAACAAGGTAAAAAATATATAACAAGTAAGTAAAACTAACATTACAATATTACGAGTAATATTATTTAAGCAAAAATATTAGACCAAAACTGTACATGTCAAAACCAGACGATTTTTTTTTTAAATTTAAGTTATATCATTTGAAAAAGGAACCACAAACTATCCTAGAATCACAAACTATCCTAGAAGTGAATATTAATTTTGATACAGTAGTCATCCAAAAAGTACTGTGATACAGATTTGGTAAAGCTAGATAAAGATTGAGAAAAAGATGCCAGTGTCTGAAAGAGCTAAAAAATTGTAAGTCCTAACAATTCTGACCATAGGAGAGTGCAAAGAAAAATTAGTTGAGTAGTGGTCGTGCCAAAATAGTAAAGATTTTCTTGTGCGGTATGTCGTAACGTAAAAGTAAATTCGAGGTATTATTGTGCAGTCATTGTAAAAACTATTAATAATTTGAAAAAGTTCTTTAAGATCTTCCAGAGTCCTTCTATGTTCTAAAGACAATAAATTATTACGTACTAAATTATAAGTATAGTTATAATCGCGATCTCAAAGACATAAGTTTTAAACATTCCTGCCGACTATTTAACGTATGTTTTACGGTTGGTTGCCGAACCGACGTCTTTTGAACGTCATGTCATTGCACAATTTTCACTTATATGTTGACGTAGTAACGTCGTTGCCTTTTCAACAGAATTTTTACGTGTTTTATACTTTAAAACGACGTTTTTTAACGCCATTGTTTAGTAATGTCCTAACGTTATACGCACTTTACGTTTTAACCACAACTTCAACTTGTTTTTTACGTTGAAACGATGTTTTAATGGACAGAGAACTGACATTTTATTTAAGTCAAGAACTGACGACCGAATAACGATATATTTTTCTTAATAACCTTTATTGTGACCAGCCCAATTGAATACAGAGGCGATTATATTTGATAAACAAAATATCAGAACAGATCGGGTAACTGATTCAACACACCGAAAGTCGACAACCTTTGTATCTTAAATGGAAAAAATAAGCTTAGTGGAACATGGGACGTACTACCTACTAGGCGTACTTCTAATGCAGCAGGTTCTGCTAGCCGTATATCAAACTGGGCATTAAACAAACAACGTTCTGATTCACAGATATTGTTATTTTATCAGAGACACAAATGGCTACATAAACAGTGAATCCAGATCAACAGACAAAGAGGCATAACGGCTTGTCAGCATACGTTAGCACTTCTCTGTGGTATGGTAGCACAACGCGGTTTAATTGTTCAGCACTCTCATGTGAGCAATGACCTTACTCGTTACATTTTTGTGAAAGGCATATCAACGTTTAATATTAAGTGCTGGTCTAAAATAATACTTAAAATCAACGACATAAAAATTAATTTCATCTAGTATGGTTAGGGAATCGTTTCTAATTTATAAATACAACTACGGTTATACTTAAATGTGAAACTTGACATTTGATTTTTAAGTGAGTTATAGTTGCATTCATAAATTAGGAAATATTTCATAGCCATACTAGATGAAAATAATTGTTGATCATACTATATATTATCATTACTTTAACGTAATATAAGAAACGAAGCACTTAAAATCAGCGAAATCTAAACGTAATGCAAAAACGTTATTATAACACTGCTGTAACAACGTTATATCGACGTTAAGGGTCGACTATTAACTTAAAAGGCGCTTTATGTTACCATTATTTTAACGTAATATAGAAAATGTAAAACTTTCGTGTTTTTATAGGAGTAAAATCTACGTTCTACATTAACTTCTGATGTAAAAGTTTTTAAAATCAACGATATATCGGCATTTTTTAAGCATGCTTAATAAGCGTCATAGCTAACACGTTTAATAAACAGAATAATTAAATAAATAGTAAAAGTGATTACTAATCCAGATTGAGAAAATACGCTATTTGGCTTAAGTTCCAACTATGTAAAGGTCTTTTCCACGTATTTTAAACGTACGTGTACTTGCTGGGGCTTGACAATATAAGATTTTAGTCAATCACTACTGTTTAAAAGTCGTAGTTACTATTTATACATTTAGAACATTAGCTCTTATTGTAGCACATGAATGTAAGCCGTGTATCTATATAGAACGGTTTCTTGATTATGGTTGCAGTATATTTGCATGTGAGGAATTACAGTAAACATCCGCAAGCGATACGATATGCGCTGTTTAATCAATGACTTTAATTAACTAGTCAGTGGTTAGCTCCATACTGATGCAGTATATAAGGTTACACTATAAACTTAATACTATACATATCATAATAATGCTGACCAAATTGTAAAATTTTATGAGAAACGTCATGCATCAACCCCAATAGCATTCTTTTTAAATAGGGTTCCTAAATTTACTACGTCGCTGTCTCGTTTAGGATTTATGTTATTAAAACATAAAAATGTTAACTCTCGACAAAAATTCCAAGCACGGAAAAATAAGTGGCGTAATAATGCGGGCTTTTTGAGCTGTATCAGTGCTATGATCTACGCACGCGAAATAAAGCTACCAACTAATTTAATTCAAACAAATACCAGCTTTCATTAGGAGCCTGTACATTTCCTGCTTAATATTTAGGTTAATTGCATACACAACTATATGTCTAGCATAGTTGTTCATCGTAGTGCGTTTATTTTGGCTACATGATCATGTTCAACTTTCAAAACTTTATTCGCTAATAACTATTATCACAAATTATTTTCCAGCAGCTACATGATCTTATGACAATTTAATACAATATAATATATGCGTATATTATAACATTACGAGTATATATCATAATTTACTAAATATTAGATTGGCAGGCAGTCGATCTAGCAATTTAGGTAATACACGAGCTAGTTATATGGCAGCTGACACGTTAACCAGCTTTATAATAAACTGTTATAGCTCAAGCTACACTTTAACTAATAACATTTAATTACTAATCATTATGGATCACACAGGCGTATTTTCCGCGTCGCCGCAACTACGTTTAGCTTCAGTTTATGTATCTATGACATATTATATTGAAAATCGTACGACACTCATTAATGACCAATAGAAAAATTAGTTCACTAGCCATAACCAAGACAACAACAAAATTTCTTGGAAATTTTTTCTAGGTAGACATTACTTCTTTTTAGGGTTTGTGTCGTTACGATTTTCTTACCGAATCTGCATTCGAGCATTAATTCATATCTGGAAATTATTAATGCTCTTATGAGATTATATGTGAAAATTTCTATTAGAGATGCGAACCTTTGAATACCTACCAACTCTGACAATCTTCTTTCCGGGAGCGTCGTTTTATTAAAAATTTTTACAGTTCTATCTATACAACACGACGGAAGGCGGATAATAACATTCTAGTTCTATTAGACGTGTAGAGCTTTCCATTGAATTGAGCTTTTGTTTCACCTTAAAGATATTACGCTAGGAAATAGATTAAATAACGAAATGGCGTTCGTAAGTACACAATTGAACTGAAAATTAAAAGTTATTTCTTCAATTTAAACAATTTTGTTGACGTGCCACCTGTATTCATGTAGCTCATACCTTTCTCTTATATACACTATTAGTAATAAAGCTTAACCGTATGTGTCATTATGTCTTAACCAAGTAACACGTAGTATAAGAAGTGGCGTTGTATTACGCGGTCACGCATTATGAGTATACGTGGGTTGGCAGAGTACAGAAGAATTGCAACCTAGCAGATTTAAAATTAGAACGACGCGAGAGTGTGGAATTGAGGTCAAAGGGCAGTCGAAAAACCACCCGCTAGCTGCTGACAGGTCGCGTCCTAGAAATTCCAGGGACGCGACGCCTGACTTAAAAAGGGCCTTTTAAAGTGGCTGTGGAGGTTTGCGTTTGCAAGCAGCCGACGCTGTTGCATCTCCAGCCGAGGTGCAGTTCACCAGAATGAAACATCATCTTGGAAGCCATTCCGCAGTGTCCTCATTCGGTACCGCTGGAAGCTGTAATTTTTACCTCAAGGAGACACCCAGCGCTGTTCCCGGCTATTTGGAAATCTTAAAACAAGATTAGTTCCTACTTGAAATCGTGATACGAAATAAGGAAGCGGTTACAGCATTTTTGGCAATTGTTTTAATGAATAATTGCGAAATCGTGGACAGTGTGCTTGTGGCCCAGATAACGGGGAAGCATCTGTAACCAGTAAGCAGTTATTGCGTCATTGGCTTACTCGGCGTCCATAGTATACTGCTCCCAATATCAGCGCATTTATAGAATGGACACCTTCGCCTAGTGTATTTGTGCGCGGAATTCCATTACATTTCGTGGTATTTGACTTTGCATTGAGAGCTGAACTTTAGCGATCTATTTAAGGCATTTTCATAGTTGTAGCGGACCACCGTTTTATTGTGTATTTTTTATATGTATTTTCTTGTGTTTGTGTTTGTCTTACATATTATATATGTGTATAATTATATAAACTGTTGGGTTTTTCTTGTGATAGTGTTTGAATGCGTAAGTACAACATTCCAGGTGACAACGAGCAGCCCCAAACAATATTAGCGTACCCTTAGCTGCACTGACGATACTAATAGTCTCATACTCACCGACTGAATAAGGTAGCGTCCCAGGTCAATATAAAGTAATAGTATAATAAAGTGTAGGGCTGTTTAAATGTACCGTTACAGGTTTTAGAATAAATTGGAGGGATCTACTTATCTGAAAAATATATTGTAATGTTTCTGTTTATAGCAAAGATTTTACAATGATTTTTTCAATACTTGTATATTTAGTGTAGACTATTATTGAGAAATAAACTAAGAAGTACTCTTCCGCATTTTTATCAAACATTTCCTTGAGTAAATATATACTCAAGTTTTGTATAATAGCAAATAAAATATTCATTTCTATTAAATCAGTATCCTATAGAGGTATCATGCAATTCAAAAAATAAATGCGTAGGTTTTTGATGACATGGGTATTTACTGAGATATATTAAATTACTTTGATATACCCCGTATATTAATAAACACACTTTACATTCAAGATAAATGTATCTGTATTTATAAAGAATATATGAAAGGTAAAGTTCCCCGGAAAATATTTAGCAGGTCATCCAGCAGTTAGTAGTACATTTAGAAATATATAAATAGTAGAGCAGGCAGACCGAAAAATTAGTTTGAAAATTTTGATAAAATCGTAGGGGGAACAAACGTGCTGAAGCGAATCTATACTAGAGAAAAGAAACATAAACTTATCTTTCAATTTTAAGCAAGTATGTGACAAAATTAGAAGGAATTTATAAAGTTAGCTACTGATTAAACTACCCGAATTTTTTATTGAATTCTTGAGAACATTTTAATGCCTTACTAATAAAGAATAAATGCCTAGCCCGATAGATTTACAACCATTTAACCTTCGTTTGTTGTCCAAAATAAACGCTGCCGTTTTCTTCTGGTTTAGACACTGTTGTGGTAAGTTTAGCGTGAATAGTTTGGGGCTTTCTTGAAGTTTTCTACAAGCTTAGCGGGTTCAGATGGACGTGCAAAATTGAGCGGCGAGTCCCATGTGAGAAGCTTTGCTATCTGTTTCTACCGCTGGGAGAACTATAAGTCATTTTATCATCACCTAATCTGAAGCCACGTACTACGTGACCGAGTAATTTATAGTTTTGAGGCTTAATTAGGGAACAGAGCTACGCTTCTTTTATGTCGGAAGCGTAAGTGGTGAATTTCGAGGTCCTAATATGGTTTAAGTCCCGAAATGTTTTTGATAGATGAATTTTGGACAGAAACCTTCCTAGGCATTATCAGAGCCATGCTCGAGACCAGTGGCTCAGCTAGTCCTCGAGGAAACTTTCAGATATCCGATATCATGAAAAGTGCTATGCAATGCAAGTAAAAGTATCTATAACATCGGTGCGTAATTTGGAGGCTTTACCTCATGAACCTAAGAAATTTCAGTAACTGTCGTTCAAGTTATTCACTCAAATATTGTTTTATTTATAGTAACCACCTGGGCTTCACCCTTTTACATTTTCTGTGTTGAGAGGCATATGTAATACAAGCTAAAGATAGTATTTGTAATTGTTGAATGGCTAAAAATAACCTTTTACACGATTTTTCAAGGTCGGTGCTTCTAAGAATTTGCATGCTAGTTTGCTGGCCAGTAGATAAAATAATTTAGTTTGAGTGTGGGGAATATGCAAGTACCTGGATAATTAGAGTTTGTAAAAGAAAAGTTTGAATTTGGGAAGGTGTCAAAATTTTATCACTCCGCACATTTTATTCGCTTCAAATTACGTTGGACACAACTGGATAGCACAGCTGGTATAGTGTGAAAATTTTCTGGTATTTTTTTAGCAGGGTTTTACAGCGGTTGCTGTCGATTTGATTTGAGTACGCGACGTACTACACCCTAGGCTTCCTTGCAATTTATATGATAGTTTCAAGCCATTCTTCTGCATGGTTTCTAATATTTACTATTTTTGTGATTAGCATTTATACGTTCAAATATTCTCAATTGTTTGAGGAATACCAGTAATTACAAATCGTTACTTCTTACCATATAAGGGTGCTATTATAGCATAATTATAAATTGTAACTAGGTTTATATGATCCTAATTATTTAAGTTATATCACCTTTTCTAAGGACCCCCATTCATTTTCACGACCTAGTTGCTGGCATGTTCCTGTTCATTAACCCTCAAAAACAATGTAACCTTGACGTTAAACAAGAACTTACACAAAGTATACTTACATGGAAATTTATCTTAAAAATGTTTAAAGTAATGTAGATATAAAACAGCAATATACAATTTCAATCACAGTTTTCAAAATTGTTCCTAGATATGCAATGATGAAAACTAAAGTTAACACCAATTATAAGATTCTTAGAAGGCTATATCAATACTTTGATTAAATTACAGCTAAAAAGTTTTATAAGAAAACTAAGCGACCAAGCAACTAAGGCGGGTTTAAAAATAAAAGTATGTATTTGATACTGAGACGAAAAAACAAGAAATATGAAAACAAATCTAAAAAATCTGTAAACGGCTTTACTCAGAACTTTCCTGTCAATTGGACATTGTAACACTAAATAATTTTTAAAATCAAAGGAAACTATGTGCAAATATAAACATATCGTTGACCAATTTCTCGCAACCCTACGGAGCATATCATACTCGGGATGTATATATTTATGTGCAATAGTTTTTATGATACGTCGATGCCGATTTTTATGCAACATATTGTTTAAATAATTTCTGTAGCATTTGTGGAAAGTAATTTTGAGATTAATTTGATATCATCCAAATCTAGAGAAAACACGATTTCGACTAGTTTAAGAATCATTGAGAAATATTTAAAACTAAGCCTGTAAATCTGATGTAAGCATAAAATTCATAATTTGTTAGTACTAAAGAAATTTCGGAAAATATTTTTTCTTGGTTTTTGCAATCTCAAAAAGAATGGACACCTACACATTTATATCCGCAAGGTAATTCCAGATAGTGTACATTTTTTTAAGTATATCTTCGAATGCACATCCTATGACTGAATTTACGACCTCGCCCAAATATGCGTTTTCAGTCTCTTTGAAGGTTTGGGATTTACGCATTTATGTGGCTGACGGTCTAAAAAAATCAACATAACGCACTTATTCTTTGCACATTTTTTACTTGTAGAGCATTTATTCTGTATCTGTTAGGTCCAATTATTGTCAAGGATAAAGCCTACGCTATGCACAAATTACTACTTGTATGTACTTTTGAGTTCAAGCAAAAATTAACAAAATTTAATTTTTTTAAGGTGCTCACGCTGCATATATTTGTTTGAAATTTTCTCGGGTCTATGCTAGGTAGATACATACTATATATGCAAAATATAGTCTTTTTCCAAGAAATAGTTTTGGAGTTATACCGCCAACAGGCATACAGACAGACAGACGGACGGAATTGAGACAACCTGTTTTTCATCATCTAGGGAGCCTGAAACGTGAAGATCTGAAGAAATCTCGGAAGCTGATTTTTTAGTGATTAGGTACAATACTTTGTTCGTCTTTCAGACGAGAGAAGTAAAAATACTGAAAAAATTAGTAATTGGACAGCCCAGATACCTGGGATAAAGATAACCAATAATGGAAGCCCTAGTAGGGCAATTATTATATAAGGTTATTTGTAACTTTTATTTAATTTAATTAATTTTATTTTCTTCCGCACTCCGCCAACAGCCGTTAGGCCAATTATAGGCGTCACTGTGCATTTAACGACTGTCATGATGTTATAATGACAACCGGGGCCAACTTTTATCCGTGGCAGCCGTACCACGAGGTGCCGGGAGAAGCAGCCGTGGAACTCTCATCCAAGTTCTGACCAGAGAGAGCGTTGCTTAACTCTGCTGATCGAACGTGGACGTTTGTTCAAGCTACACCACCCGGGACCATCAACTTTTGCAAGTAATTCCCAGGAATTAACTCAAAAACACTTAAATAAAGTGAAATATGAGAAACTAAATAATAATTCGTATTTGGAACTGTTAGAATTAAATAGTAATCCAGATATAGTAGTTTAATAAGATTAAACAGATTATGATGGTTTGGTCATATTACCCGACTTGGAACTAGAATTACGTCGAAACTGTTCAATAGTCTGAGTTGTTCGTGGTAACTTGCAGGGGGCAAGTTATCCCCTTAGTACTTACAATTTGCATGGAAACAGTTTTCTTCGTTTCTGCATATAAGAATACCGCACTTGACAGCCGCTATTTATTATTTTCGCATTTCGCGAGGAGATTCAATTTAAATTCCTAAATGCATCAGACATGAAATGGTTTTTAATTCCCACATTTTATGGTTAGAGAGCCAGAGCACCAACAGCATTTTTTATGAAATATTAAAACGAACAACATTCCTGCGGGGGCTCCGCACGACTCTAAATAAAAAGTTTTTTAATTTCCATTGCCGTAACCTCCCCTCGCTAAAAGTATAAACTGCAAAAATGTCACAAGGACTTTAATTTTGTTTTCACGATCAAGCGGGAACTGGGACGCTATTCCAGGGGTCAGAGATTTTTTTATTTAACCACAGTCGTTGGAATAACAATAGCACCATTTATTTGTCTCTTTTTATACGATTTTGTGCACAGCTACAGTCGCAAGCCGTACAATAATTATATTGTTACATTTTGTGAGTATAGAACTCAGACTCTATTTTTTGCAAATATGCGAGACAGTCATTCAAAAATTAATATAAAAATAAGAGTCGACATATTGTTATTTAAATCAATATGCCAAATATAACGTCTGCCATGCTTCAAGCAGCGCTATATATTAGCTTTTTCGGCGAGTTTCGCATTTGATATTCACGCTAGGCAGCTGTTATGTGAATTAATTTCGCGTAGCCAAAACGTCTACCAGAGGACAGTTCCACAATTCTAATTTTACGTGACTAGGTTTTGGTTGTTTTTAGAAAGCATGCAATTCGGCAGTAATCTCAGAAATGTCAGACAACAAAATAACAAACATTTCTTTTTCTATTGTAGAAGGCTACACAAAAAATAAACCTTACTCTATTTTTTATAACATTACACTAGGTAAGTAACCGAGCAGAGTTTGATTTGCGTATGCCTCATTTTTAGTATGGCGACTTACAGATATACAAGTTCTGAGTCTTATTTTTTAGATCCGTACTCTGTCCTCAACGTTATTCAGCTGTAGATTTTAATAAAGCATCAAGGAGTTTTACAAATGTGAAGTAAGTTACAGGCAATACAATTTCGTAACATCTACAAAAGCTCGTTTTGCTTTAAAATTTTATTCTCTTTTTACTTCCCTCGTCTGAAAGACGAAGGAAGTATTGTAATCACGAAAAAATCACCTTCCGAGATTTCTTCAGATCTTCACGTTTCAGGGTCCCTAGATAACGAAAAACAGGTTTTCTCAATGCACATTATACATATATATATACCTGGAATAAAATCGGAAAAAATTTAGAGAAATATACAGGATGAGCACCTTAAAAAAATAAAGTTATGTTTATTTTTCATTCAACTTAGTAATAGATACAAATAATAATTTGTACATTGTGCAGGCTTTATTCTTACCAAAAATGGGAGCCAATAGATGCAGAATAACGTTTTTACGATACAAAAACGAGGCACAAATTAGCGCGTTACTAAATATAGCTGCGACACAGGAATGCGAGAGGTCGGTGCTTCGTGGGGCAGGTATAAATTGCCCACTCCCTTACTAATTCTACAAAACGTCCTGGGCTGCAGACTCGGTCGGCCTGCCGCTCGAGTTCTACCACCGGTAACTTTTTTCTTATTAGTTGAAAATGTATTTAATTTATTAGCAACGTGAAGATATTTTTATTCGTAACTTAATTTGATTTTTAAAATTGTTTATTGTCACAATGTTGACGAAGGAAGCGCTGGGTAAAGTCTTTTACAGATTTTTCAAATATAAGTCTTTCACAAAACTAGATTTTCAGGTAATTCCAATAGCTTCCTTTTTTACCTTTTCTTAACTAATTCTCAAGAAATATGGACTAATAAAAGAAAAATCTTACTAAAACCCGGAATTTCAGTTACAAAATGAAGAAATAAAAAGAGTACCATTTGTAGAGTCAAATCTACCAATTTGAGTACAGTTTATGAAGAGATATGCAACATGAATTTGGAAATACAACATTTCATCATGTCAACAGTTCCGTAAGGATTTATAAACAGCGGTAGGTACCTCAGCAAATAAAGCGTTATAATAGTTTATAGTATTTGGCCGTCCTGAGTAAAATTGATTCATGAGATTTGCAGTAAAAGAAGATTTAATATTTTGACGCAATGTATGCGATTAATTTATAGTAATTACACCTGACTTTGTAGCTTTTAGTATCAATTTATGAAGTAACTACTTATAAGAAAATTAGTGGAAGGCCCTACATTGCAAGAACCTGTTTTACACGTTACAAATTGAAAACTCCAGAGAATTCAAAAATTGCTTTATTTCGACTAAACTGAGCTGTGTACAACCGGCTAACCAATATCAATATTCTATTAAAATTTAGCGCCCATTTGTGGGAGGAGGTTCTACTATATCTGTTCGTTAAATGTAGTATAGTTACCAAAATACATTTAAAAAACACGTATGTTCAGTAATAATACCACGAGACGACTGAAATTATCAAAAATACTTACTTACGCCATAAAAAAAATTCTCGCTAAAACAGTGTCAGCTGATAATAATATAGTCAAATTTATACCCATTCGGAGTCACGTGATAATCTAGTAATTTTACGTATGCCGATTCTTAAAAATGCAATTTTAGGGTAATAAATGACATTCCGTTTTGTAGGTTATCCTGACATCTGCCAATTTCTAAAACAAGGTTGATACGGCTTTATTCTCTTATATGAAATCAAACTGACACAGGTTAAAGAAAACATAACATGTCGTAAAATGTAAATATAATAAAGATATGTCAGCTGCTACATTAAAAACCTGCTGCGTATAGCAAATTTTAAATCAATTTCTGTGCATGTATGTTCTGTTATAAAACATTGCCATTTGAAGCCTATTTCCTTGCACAATCTATTTAGGGATGAAACTGAATGTAAAAAATCTCCTCCAGGTTCATCAACCAAGCGTTTTTTAGGTTTTTTTATGGTTACAAATTCTTTAGCTACATACATTTTATATATAGTGTCCCTGATGGAGTTCTTGACTGCTTCGTCGACTTCCGTTTTTGCATTCTTCACTCTCTGGCTCATATTTTCGGTAAATTGTGCTCTCCGAGATATTTAACGCAAGAGACGCACGGCGAACAGCGCTGGAAGGTGAAACTGTTGATTTACTATTATTAATATTGTCGTACTCTTCATAAAAAAACGCATAATATTCAAATTGTTGTGACTGCTCGTTATACCGCATGTCCGATGGTTTCTTTTAATTTTCAGTTTTGGGCTCAACAATTTTAGGTTTTATTACCCTTATCTCAATAACTTACACGAAAAATATAATCTGACAGATTAGAAACGTCAAATTTTAAAATTAATTTTATGAATCGACATGCCTTTTTTCGAATTTCTTCCATTTCATCTATTTTACTAAAGATGAACAGTGACAGACAAAAGTCACGTGACTCCGAATGGGTATAATTTTGACTATAGTATATTATGTTATTATGAGCAAAACTTTTTTTGTGGCGTGGCTGGAGGGTTTATCTGCCGAATTTGCGAGGCAGATAAGTACAGCCGAGCCACATAAAGATGCTTTTGCTCCGAATAACATACAGCAGTTTTTCTTCAAACGGTTATAACAAAATCCGAAGAAAATTACTCTATATCGTCTGCGTCAGATCAAGTCATAAGCGGCAGATAATAAGTTTATCTGCCGCCCTCATGCAATTAAGTGACAGTTTAGTATCATCAATCCAGCAGTATAATGGCACATTTTACTGACGTTAGAAGAAAAAACTATTTATTTTCTACCGATCTATTATTTGTTGCTTATATTTGTGATACGAGGTATATAAGGCAGTCTATAACGCCCTAGGGCGCTACGAGAGGGCGTAATGATAACGCCCGTTCATAATGCCCCCTCATGTCTTCTCGAGAGGGCTTATTGACCGGGCGATATCATTGCGCCCGCTCATAATGCCCTGGGCGTTATGAAGTGCTCTGCAAGCTTTTCAACTTATTTGCACCCTCGTCGAGCCGATTTTGGTGGCGAAATACGTTCTTCGAGAACTGTAGAAACACCTCCTAAAGCTGTACCTTCATCGAGCCGATTTTCGGTGGCAAAATTCAGTCTCGTATACCTGCACAACCATATCCTAAAACCTCACTTCCTTAGACCTGTAGAACCATCTCTAAACCTGCCCTGTGTCGTCTTCTAGCAGTCTTCTAGCGTCTTCTAGAGGTCGACTGGAGTGCAAGCCAGCGCCGAGACCCTAAACAGGGCGCAATTGCAAGGCCACACCACTTTAAGGCGATAACGGCATTTGTGTTAAAACCACCTCCGTAATTAAACAAAGGTATAACATACGTGGGAAGGCTCCCGCCATGAATGTCGAGCAGTTTTGGACCATCTTTGAGTTGAATTTCGCCCAGTGAGAACCGAAAAATTATAAGGGGGCGCCGTATAACCTCTAAGCAAAACACTCACATGCGGGTTTAGTTTCAGGGGCGCAATTAACCCCACAACATTTAAACGTGGTTCCGGCTTCATAAAAAACAAACACTGGTAGTCATTAACCATTCTTAGTTCCAGAATTGGTAACCAAGCAGCTGCGCTGCTTGTAGTATTTAAAGGTGGGAGCTACATCTCACTCTACTGGCTTATCAGACAAGTTGCAAACCTACCCAGGTAATTCGTGACCCAGCCTTCGCAAATTAAATTAATAATATACCTGTTTTATTCTATTGCCGAATTGTACACATATTTATCCTAACATTTTTCAAGAGTTGTAACAGTGAAATTAATATACAAGTTTACCCAACGTTTTCTTAGTCTAATCACTCAAAGCGAATTTCAACGAGTCTTGGGCTACTGAGCAACCCCAGAGCATATTTACTCGAAAAGTCAATTTACAGTCCTCGTTTAATCGCAAGCAAACTCACTGGATTACTGTTTCGAGAATAGTGAAAATAACTAATTTAACTACTAGATAATTAAATAAATTATCCATAAACACCTCAATAATAAAAAGTGTGTAAGCTTGACGGGTGGCACGTCAACTTGCCTAAGATAAAGTAGTCACGCTTCCACATTTCATCTCAGTCGCTTAACTGCTTCAACGACAAAGGAAAAGCATAACATGTGATTACACTTGGTTTTATTACCATACTACTGAGTGAAAGAGGCAACGCATGCAGTGGAAATATTTGCATTCGCTTCCACCGAAAAACTCTAGTCAGTAGTGTCCGATGGAAAATTATTGCGACCGTATTTTTAGACATCAAAAGTGTTGTTCAGGTACACTGATCTTCTACCTTAGGGTCAGACAGTAGCTAGTGCATGCTAGTGTAACGTTCTTCACAAGATTGGTCAAAGAATTCGAGAAAACAACCGGGATTGTTATCAAAAGGAGTACTACTTCAACAAATTAATGCCAGTCCAGACACGGCAAAAATACGAAGGATGTTTTGACAAAATTGGGCTGGGCAAATCTACAACATTCTGCTTATAGTCTAGACTGCCGTAGATGTTCGTTTATTTGAAACACTTAAAAATAACCATGGTAGCAAACGATTTCAAAGAGATATTCACTTAAAAATCTGGTGTGATACACTCACACAACTTCCTTTTACAGTGATCGTATAATTAGCCAAAAATTAGATTTTTAATTTTTAAGCATTTCTAAAAAATTTTCAAAAGTTACAAATTTTACAAAACGGTACAAAGTAGAGAGCTAGTTGAAGAGACAAGTTTTTTCTAGAATTTTAAGCTGAATTCAAAAATGTAATAATATACCGGGTAAAAAATAAAAGAAACCCATTTTAGAAGCATTAGAGTCGTTTTTGAAAAAATCGAAAAAACTTAAAAATCACAAGAGTAAACACCTACTTCCGGTTATGTGATTTTCTTCAAAAGCTTGCTGTCACATCTACATCGTACGCACAACATATATATGAAGTTTCAACGCCATAAGTCTTTTCGTTTTCGAGATATTCTGTTCACAGACAGATTACGGGACTGAAGGTGAAGATCGGTTAAAAACTCAATTTAGAATTTTTGGGGTGAGTCCAATACTTCCTTTATTGTAAAAGGAAGTACAAAATGTGTTCTAAATTGGTTCAAACCTCAAAAAAAACCTTTATATTTTGCATTAATTTACACGTTGATACAAGGAAATAAATGTGTAGATGTTATAACCGAGATTATGTTGAAAAATAAAACTAATTCGAATTACTTCTTTAAATACATAGATTGCGATTTTGGCATACACCTCCTTCTTATATTTGTACATAAACTATTTTTTTTAATCCATTAAAATTTTTATGACAATTAGATACTTATTTATATTGTTTATTGATTCACTTGTTAGAAAAGAATGGGCACTGGGTGGAATAGTTCTACAAACAATATTTCTCTTTTTAATAATTTTAAACAGCTCGAAGAGATACATTCTCGTTCTTGATGTGACCCATATTGGAAACCAACGTTTTCACTCTTGGTACAAGTTTTCTAACAAATGGTTGTCCAAGGATGAGAAAACTTTATTTTCCAAAATTATAAGATAATAATAGGATGTGTCTGTAAAACAGCCTTTAAGGATATTTCAAAGGCTTCATACATATACCAACAGCGACGTAAAACAAAATTTGACAAAGAAACCAGGTAAAGGCCAATGTCTTCTTATACAGCGTGTCCTAATCTTTTAGAACGACTATATTATGCTTTTACTACTACTGCGGTGACCTTATAGAGCATGTTTAAGTCTTTTGTAATATTCTTAACCGCTACGTAAGGTCGACGTTTGTGGGACGAGCCATACAAACACATTTTTTTAAACGGACCTTGATTTTTTTGCGATACCATGCGATATGGTGTTACCTGCACGTGCATATCTTCCTTCTGAAATTCTGGCCAACAGTTTGGAAGTAATAACTTTTTTTATAAAAACAAGTGGCACTCACACGACTACTTTTTACTTCCCCTAGCTTAGCGTGATTGTATGTTGCTTCCTTCGTTTAAAATACGAAGCAAGTACTGTAATCGTGAAAATATCATCTTCAGATCTTCACGTTTCAGGTTCTCTGGGTGACCAAATCCATATTTTCTTAATTCCGTCTGTCTGTCTCATGGTGTATCTGTCTGCTCGTCTGTTGGCGATATAGTTCAAAAAATACTTGTTGAAGGAAGTTGATATTTTTCACGCCGTTTATATGTCTACCACGCTCGAAACCAAATATACTTTCGGTGAAATATACAGGGTAACACTTAAAAAATAACTGTTACCTTTGTTCGCTTTAACTGAAGAATATGAGACATGTCTAAACGTAATAATTTGCGCATAGCTCAGACTTTACTCTTGACGAAAATGGGACCCAACAGATACAGGGTAAATATTGTAAAAGATAAAAAAATGGGCAACGATATCTAATCCAACCGCAATAGAAAATGCGAGGCAGTCCTTCGTTGGTGAAAGGGACTGCGGGTCGGATTGCTCCCGGGCTTCTGCCAAGAGTTGAAAACGCTCTCGCAGGCGATATCACGCTGAATTCGAATGGCACGGCCTGCAATGTTTTTTTAATTTGAAAATTGATGTACGTCGCAATACCAAGTGTTTCTTTTTATTGTTTCAGTATTATTAGGAACATTAAGATAGTTTTACCCCTAGTTTCCTTCAACTTTTCAAAATTTTTAGTGTCACAATTTCCAATTTTCAGGTTTTTTAAATTATAGCGGCTTTGTTTTAAGAAAAAGAAAGTTATAACGCAATAGCTAAAAGTCTTTAATTTGTGTTGACAAGAGCAATAATCGATTTGCATCGTAGACTGCTTTCCAATTCTTCTTAATCTTTGTCCTCTACCAAAAGTGAGTAGTTTTAAAATAAATTTTTGAAATTTTTCAATATTACCATTATTTTGGCAAATCAAAATCGTTTGTAAGAAAAAAAAATGTTAGAAAACCTTGACTCACACTAATTGGAAATACATAAGTATACAGCTTCTGTTTGTCTGAATTCTTATAAACAAAGCTGCTATGATGTTTTTAAAGCCTCTATTCATATGAATATTAAATGTAAGATATGCAAGTGTAGGTAAGATCGAAGCTCATGATATGAAAAGAATACAGAATGTTCGTTTAAAAACATGTGCGTTTGTATTATTATTCTCACTTGAGGCGAACATGGCTGTTCGAAATATTTTTAAAAACTAAATGCGCTGTAATAGGTTTACTACTGTATTTTTAGTACATATTTAGCAGTAAAGACGTAATAAATAAATGTTTATGTGTTTGTTATTACTAACCATGTTTGAATATGCGGTAGATTTCTAGAATACATGATATGCTTAAAATTATAATCGCTTTCTATGGCTATGGGCAGAAAAATTATAAAACATGATGTAAATAGTTTTGCACCATTAAATATTCAAATACATAGAAAAAAACAAGGAAAAGTATTGCTAAAGATTCTTACTTAAACTTGCCGTTCAAATGTTTATATAATTCCGAAGCCTTGCTAGAAAACAAATCTCTTTCTACAACAAACCTTTATCTGACTGATGAACACAATTAAGTTTTGGCAAAACAAACGACAGCATATCGCAACTAACCTAGCCGGAAGCGACACTAATTAATTGTCCATGTCTTCCTGACTCTTGCAGCTAGTTTCCGTTCATCCGGCGCATTATTCAGTCGATAACTGAGACCATTGCAAGCTAACTTTGCTTCTATTTGCAGACAGCACCAACATATTAATTAAGCAAAACTACATTGAAACGGTTCATTAAATTTCAATCAAGGTTAGATAGCGTGTAAGAGGATAATAAACCGATAAACAATTAAAGCAGAGCATCCACAAAAGATGCTGCTTACCGTGGGTAGGTGATGCTGTAGGTTCTAACTTAAGCAAAGCAAGCTTTTTTGAAAGAACATTGTGGATTTTTAAAGTAAATTACTAAACACTGGCGAACGGAGGAGATGAGAGAATGCAATTTTAATTAATTAATCTGTGGCAGTTTCATATTTTTTAATGTATGCTTCAGAGTTTTAAATTTCTCAAGGGGTTGTTTGTATTTCAGTAAATAAACCTTTTATACTATTGTAAGGTCATAATAACAACATTGGCTTTAAATACGTTGCTGGAATAATTACATTGTTACACCAACTCGCATTGTGTATACATTTGAGAATATGAATCATGCCTTAGTTATGTGGATAATTAAGGACACCATCTGAGATGTCAAGTATTGTTTTAATATTTTTACGTACACCATTTTAGATTTGCTGATACAATTTGTAAACATAGGTATAAACTGCCATTAACTAAACGAATGCTTTATTTAGCTGCAGATTATAAGTAAGTTGTCCCAATCAAAAATTAATATCATTAAAAGGGTATTTTTGCAACTACAGCATTAATAACATTCTCTTACTTCCTCGTGGAAAAGACGAAGGAAGTACTGCAATTGCAAAAAAATCATCTTCCGACATTTCTCCAGATCTTCACGTTTCGGGTCCCTAGATGACGAAAAACAGTTTTTCTCAATTGCGCCTGTCTGTCTGTCTGCCTTTTGGCAGTCTAACTCAAAAATCATTTGTTGGAGGAAGACAATATTTTGCATACACATTATATACAGTGTGTCTCATTTTTCAACGTGATACGTCGTTATTTATTTTCTGATTGATTTTAAATTTTGCACAATTATACTACCTCGTAAAAGGGTTATCTTGACAATTTTAAAATAATTGTACTGCGTATCGGTAGCCTACTGCGATCAGAAATAAACGCAAAAAATCTAAAAACATAGTAGGCCTTGTTTAATCGTAAAAGTAGTTGTGAAATCGTTTTAGGACCACCTGAAAACCCTAAAAACAAATTTTGTTTTTTTAAAAAGATTATGTTTACGGATGAAGCCACTTTTGCAACTAATGGAGTCGTTTCATAACAAAATTGTAGATGGTGGGCTTCTGAAAATCCCAACTTTACTATAAATTGTAGAAGACAGTATTCCCAGAAGATCAATGTTTGGTGCGGAATCTTAAATAAGAGAATTATTGGTCCATTTTTTTTCAATGAGAATTTTACATCACAACGGTTTCTTCATTTTCTTAATACTGATTTTCAAGACTTACTTGATGAATTACCATTAGCAGTAAGAAGAGATTTGCACCAATTCATAATGCCAGAATTGTTCGCGATTGGTGAAATGGAATGTTTCCAATGAGATGGATAGGTCCTATTAGCTTATTAATATTATGGCCTTCTAGATCGCCGGATCTAACTCCCTAGATTTCTTTTTATGGGAAGTCCTAAAGCAAAGAGTGTATCAAGGTAATATCCACAATAGAGAAGATCTGTGTAACCGTATTAGACAAGCATGCGCTGAAATAACTCCCCGACAACTGCAAAATATTGTTTCAAATAACAGAAAGCGGATTGAAAAGTGCATTAGACAACAAGGGAGTTTGGTAGAAATTGGAAAAATCTAGTCTAGTAAATTGGTGATAATTATTAGATAAGACCAGTGCATTGTGGTCTACATTAAAAAGTAAAAAGACAATTTTATTCTAACTTTGATAATATTGTATTAGACAAACTGCTAAATAATTTCAATATTAACTAGTCTAGTAAACAGTTGCTGTGGTATGGGCACCTACGCAGAATGCCAAATGCACGATGGCCAATTAGGCTATACAATTGGGTTCCATGGGAAAGACAAAAACAAGTGGACGTGACTACCTCCCTGGACTTTCCCATACTGGAAACTGTTCATATCGTCTTTATTCAACAGTCTTTACAACATATCAAAATTTCAACTCCATGACTCACGTCTTCACCGTGATAAGCGTTTACACTTTCACGTAAATTGCGGGTAAATATAAAAGAACTAGTGAGTCACCCGAACTACGTTTCGGTTCGCAAAATTAAGAGAGATTCATTAATATAAATTAAAAAAAAAGATGCATCGACGGGATCGAACTCGGGGCTCCCGCGTGATAGGCCAGCACGCTTACCGCACAACCACACTCTCCTGTTTGAATAATGCGCGCACCCGAGCTAATACTAGACAGCTATAGGCGCTCCGCTCTGCTGCCTAGAGAAGTTAATTAAATTATACTGCTGCCTAGAGAAGTTAATTAAATAAGTCTGAAAATTAGCAAACTTTTAAGCCATCGTACAACTTAATCGGTCCAGTATCTTCGGAGGAGATAGCGAACAAACATAGTTACACGCAAACAAAGAAAGCTACGATTTTATGTTATAAGATGTGTAGTTCAAAACGTGACCACCGAGCTTCTGTAGATGGCGCCAAGTGGACAAGCCGCCACTGTGCTATTTATGTGTTATTTTATTCAAAACGGCTGTAGCACCGAGGTGAAATTTTCTAAGTACCTGGAAATTATATTTTCTAGGGCATACAAAATCGATTTTTTTATTTTCGCGGAAAAAGATTCTTTGACGCAAAAATATAACAACCGTTAGAATAAAAAAATTATTTTTCAAAAATAGAGGGGGGAGGGGGCCGGTGCGCTTACATATATCCACGAGTGTAATATTTTTTTGCATATTCATATGCTCCATTATGCACTGAACAATCCAGTGAAAACCCCAGCTACCTATCTTGTTTTGTTTATTAATTAAAGGGGTTTAAATTTTCAAACTTCAAAGCTTCGTAGAGGGCGCCACAGATAATTCATGAGATTCTTTAAAAAACAGATCGATAGCCCTTTTCGGGGTCTATCAGTGTATGAAGTTTAAACAAATTCCTGTGGGCAGTTTTTGAGAAATGATTTTTAGAAAATTTCCAAAATTTTGAAAATTTGTAATTTAGGCCCCTTAATATTTTTCAAAACACTTTTTATATCACCTCATGTTAGCCTTCATATACTATTCAGAAAACAAAAATCAATTGAATCGATTCATCCGTTTTTGAGTAATAGGGCGTTAAACTCAAAATTTTCAAAAAATCCTAGCGCCCTTCATTTTAAACCTAACGAGTTCGGAAAAAAACTAACAGATTTGTCTTATGACCCTCTATCGTTATCCGCGATAAAATTTTCAAAATTTTAATCACGAAAACAGTGATACCAAAAAAACATGCGTAACTTCCGCTTCCGGTTTCAGATTTTTTTGAAAAGCTTATTTTGTCGATGAATTTTCGATACACCCCCGCATTCCAAAGCGCATAAAAATCGGAGCAATACTTTCGGCTGTAGGAGCGTCACCCACCCACACACACACACACCCACACACACACCCACACACACACCCACACACAGACAGACATTTTTTAAAAACCACTTTTTTGGGTTCCTAGAGTCCCAAAACGGATATTTCTGTGAAAATCTCGATTTCCAAAATTTTCATGATTCCAATACTTCCCTATACCTATGGGTATGGGAAAGTAACAAGGAAGACCACGCACGAAATGATGGAAACAACGCGTACAGGAAGCAATGCGATCAAGAAATCTGCAAGATAACGATTGGACAGATCGTAAAGCGTGGCGTCTAAGAAGCGAAAAGCGGCGATCGCCGTAGAATCTCGCAAATATATAATATAACTAGTCTAGTTTGTTTTTAAGTTCTGTAGTAAAATTTTAAATAAAAAGTTAATCTTTGTAATTGTATTAAACAAACATGTGTTCGAGCAACTTCCATAATAGCTTTTAGACAAAACCACTGTACTAATGCGTAAAATAAATAGTAAAATGGAATAATTTTGATTTAACTTTAATATTGTATAAAACAATTGCTACTCAAAATTTTGTAACCAAAATTTGTGTTTAGCGTTTTCAGGTGGTCCTAAAACGATTGTCACAACTACTTTTACGATTAGACAAGGCCTACTTTGTTTTTTAGATTTTTTGCGTTTATTTCTGATCGCAGTAGGCTACCGATATGCAGTACAATTATTTTAAAATTGTGAAGATAACCCTTTTACGAGGTAGTATAATTGTGCAAAACTTAAAATCAATCAGAAAATAAATAACGACGTTACAGGGGTGTCAAGTTGAAAAGTGAGACACACTGATATCTACCTGGCATGAAACGGAGAAAATTTTAGAAAAATAGATACAGGGTGAGCACCTTTCAAAAATAAAATGTTGTTTATTTTTTATTTAACTTAACAATAGATACAAGTAGTAATTTGTACATAGCGCAGGCTTTATTCTTACCAAAAATGGGACCCAACAGATATAGGGTAAATGTTGTACGATACAAAAAGGAGTAACGAATAAGTGCATTACTTTAAATATAGCTGCAGCGCAGGAGTTCGAACGGCCGAGGTGGCTCTGGAAGGGAACGCGCGCTTAATCCGTAAACTATCGCCGAACAAAGAAATCGAATTTGTAGGCTCGTTCGCAAGCGCTGAATTCGAATAGCTATGCCGGTAATATTTTTATTTTTGCTTTAAGTAGACACAAGAAAGTAACAATTTGCACATAGTTCAGATTTTACTCTTGACGAAAATTTAATCCACCAGATACCGCGTAAATGCTGTAAAACATAAAGAGGTGTCAACAGAAAAAGGTTCTATTTGAGGCAGCCTGGAATCACGTACTCAAGAAGTGCTCTGTAGTGCAGATGGGAATAATCCGTTCCCTTGCAATATCGCACAATACGTTGTAATAGCATACACATCCGGCAGCCCTTCGAATTCGACCACCGGTAATTTTGTTTTATTTGAAAATGTATGTAATTTATTAGAAACGTGAAGATATTTTTACCTCTAGCTAAAATTGATATTTAAAATTATTTAGTGTCACAATGTCCACTTACGAGGAAAGTTTTGGATAAAGCTACAGATTCTTTTAAATTTTGAACTTGGGTTTTTGGGTAGAAGGTCAATCAAGTTTACATGTACTTAAGCCTCGAGGTGGACTCGTTATGCTACATGCAAGTCACGTACGTTTATGTGTTGTGTGTAGTCTTGTTACCCTACTTCATAGATCCGTGTTCAACGAAGAACGACGTTAATACCGCTCCAGTGACTACAAAAACTTTCCTGCTATCTATGGGTTCAAGCCAAGGATTGGCTGATTGCACAGCATCAACAAGGTGGTTTTTATTATTACGTTATTATTATTATTATTATTGCGGTAATTCAACATCCAATAATATACGTTTAATTACTTACTAGTGGACCCGTTGAAAAATATTCTGCAATTTATATAACTTCTTTGTAGACAATGTTTAACGTATGGCAGTATCGATCAGGTAAAATTTGAATGTTTTAACTTTTCAAAACTACTCGCACGTGACATTGCAAAAGTGATGACTGAATGCAACTTAAACGGAAGAAACTGTGAGAATGAAAGGGTATGAAAAATAGGTGTCGGATAACGTCGAAAGACATTTTAACAATATACTTATGCTTGTACCAACAGGGAAAGCAATGAACCAGTGTGTAAATAAGCACATCCACATAATTATAATAAGCAGAAACAACACATTACAGCATATGAGTATACCGATTTTCTTTAACTGTCATTTTACATGTATTTTGACGTTTGTTTCACGAATAAGCAGACCGTTGATTTCAAATGAACATTTACTAGTTACAGTAGTCCATTGCAAAAATCAGCAGAATGCCGCAGGCTAACTTCGAGAATATACTTGGTTTACTGCTACTGCATGACCGGCTGCAACCACTCGAGAGCTACAATATGATGGTTTTTCTCTAAAAAATTATCAATTTATTTTTAATTTAGGATTTGTGTGCACATCTACACGGCAAAGGCTTTCATTTAAAAAAAGAATTATCGAAATCGACCCGGTGGAAGTCTCAAAATAGATGACGCTTGACGTTTTAAATATACAGGGTGTAGACAAATTGGCCCAAACGCTCCCGGTACCGATATATCCTGTACAATTCTGAGTCGAAAATCTTAATACTAAAATGTTGAATTGGTCTGCATAAGCCCTCACGAGCGGTAGAGAAAAAACATGATTTTTTCAGGTAACGTACCTTTTTTGTTCTCAATATGTCAAAATCTTGTGGAAGAAAGTTATTCAAAATGTAAAATTATGGCCCCACGCAAAATTTTAGATATATTGGTTTACTTATATGAAACCGTGTTACCACAAAAGTACTTCTAGTGCACACGGCTCCCTATAAGTAGACCGATATTTCTGAAATTTTGCATGGGGTCATAATTTTACATTTTGAATAACTTTCCTTGATGACATTTTAACGTATTTAGAACACAAAATGCACTTTACCTGAAAAAATAAAGTTTTTTATCTACCGCTCGTGAAGGCTTATGAAGACCAATCCAACATTTTGGTATTAAGGTTTTCGGCTCAAAATTGTACAAGGAATATCGCTACCTGGAGGTTTTGCGCTAATTTGTATACACCCTGTATAGATATACATCTTTGTGACTCAACAGAAAATCAAATTTTCAGGACAAATTGCAACAACAATAATAATTTGTTTGTTAGTTAAAGCGGTCAACAAGCGCTTCATAACTAATTGAAGCCAGAAAAATATACATGGGCATGTAAATGACATGCCTCGAGATCTCAAAATAAGCGTGATTATCTGTAAACTTAAGTCGTATTTGCGAAGTGCAGTTAAGGGGTATAAAATCACCCAGTTATCGGTGATTTAAATTCCCTGGTTCAGTAAATTTGAAACTGCTCTGTTCCATGTTGCTCGTTATTTTTCAATTTTATTTTCAGTTTTTAAACTTTTAAGAGTTGTTATCTTTTCTAAATTCGTTGGCCAAAACTCTAAAAAAAAACCTTTATGTCCACTTGGCTGCAGCTGCCGGCCGCACCTAGCTCAGCGAAACGGCGTGCAGCGGTTTAAGTTCTTTATGGTAGTATATAAAAAAATGCCATGGCAGCTCCAACGAATCTTTTTTTCCCAAATCACGGCAAGTATATTAAGGTGTTTAAAAAAAAATTCGAAAACCCGAGTAGCACAAAAATTTCCTGAGAGGCTCCAGTTAACGTAGGTAGCCGTAACAAAATCAACCCCACAACGCTGGTATCACATTATAATCACAAATTCAATACTATATGGTACAAATTACAAGTGATTATTCGCAAGTCGAAAGGTTAAAAGGCACCTCATGAAACGCATAAATTTAAGACTTACAAAATTTATAGTACAGCAACTTCATTTATCTCACACATTAAAATTATACACACAGTTACCAGGCGATCTAACAAGCGGTTTCTGCTCAATAGATGGGGAAAAAACGTTTGGTGCCTTGGGGTACAAAGTTTGAGGGACGAACTGTATATCTAGAGCTCACATCGGAATTCCAAACACTAAATGCATGAGTGAAGCTCGCAGCATCCGATCACTAGTCGCCAGTAAATGTTACATAAAGGGAAAACTTAACCTATATGTATGTTCCGTATCGGTTCCTTTCTGTGTGCTATGAAATTCACGTAGCTGGTGGGGTAGGGTCAAGATCATGCCCTGAATGCTTCCACGACTAAATGCAAGGGCCAGAATAGAGCTCCACACTTGCACAAGACGAAAAGCCCATATTAGAAAACGAAAGATTTAGATACAATCCGATGAAAACTTCAGTCAACTTACCCCAAGATGATTTTGGGCACTTGCAATAATAGATCAGCCAGCGTTGAATCCGCCGATATGGCGTGGGACCGAATTCAGTAACCAATAGGCCAGGAATGCACCGACAGTGGTGTGGGCAAATACTACTCAATAACCATCTGCACTCCATACATCCGCTGGACACTTTACAGAAGGCTCAAGCTGACTCCATTACGGCATCAAAACGGGACCCGAGGATAATTGCCGACTGCTATTTCACGGACCCAAGCGAAAGATAGACGTGATTTACGCGAGCGAAATACGAATTCTGAACCACAGAGATCGAAATTAATAGATGTGCCAACGAAGCCTACCTAACAGATTTTCATGTACCTAAATCTTGAATCGTTGATTTCACCTCCTGGTTTCTTCAACCATCGATGAATTCACCATAGAGCAAGGTTTTAGGTAGCTCGTGCTTGTTCATGCGAACAATATCCACAGCCCATTTCAATCGAGCTTTAGGTGTTAGTACTTCTATAGAAGTAAATTTTGTTTTTCGCTCTTCTGCTATCACATAGCAATGTTGACCCTGTTATTTACCATGCTACCCAGATAGCAAAATGATTGTACAGTGTCAATTTATAATCCACTGATGCAAATTGGATCTTGTTTGTAAGTTGTTCTGTTAGTTTTCAGCTTGAGTCACATGGCTTCATAGAACCAGACGTTGTTACTTGTACTGATGTTAAAGAGAAAGCTTTTCATACATCAACGAAAGCTATTACGACATTGGTGTCCTATTTCTTAGCTTTCTGATTTCCGTGGAAAAATACTATTGTGTCAACTTTTGCACGGCTAGGTGGAAAGCCGTTTTAGGATACTAGGATGTTTTTTCAATTATGAGTAGTAGTCTATTCAACATCGATCTCGCAAGAATTTTACCAACGCTTGCTAATACCTCTATAGTTGTTACAGGCCTCGATTTTCTTACATTTACTATCACTGAAATGTTGCGGTAATCATGCATTTGCCTATAAGAGATCATAGATGGATTTCATCTGAGGGATTATGACGGTGTTAGTCGCCTTTAGAATCTCGGTCGGTCAAATGGTTTATGTTGGTTTAGCACATCTTCGTAGTACTCATTCCAGCGATTTATGATTTCCGTTTCGTCTATTAGCAAAGTGTCACCTGCGTCCAGAATGGGGCATCGGGTATTGTATCTGGGCCAGCATATGTTTTTCTAACTGCATGGAAGAAGTTCTTGCAGTCATAATATCGTGTATTATTCTGCATCACACCTGGTTTCTCGGCCCACTAAATGCTTTTGATATTTAATGACTCTCCTTTCATTGCTTGATTAACAAGATTGTCCTGTTTTCTTCAATCGGTGAAATTACTGAGGCAAGCTTGTATGACATTTTGCCTATGATTCAGTAGATCTTTGAACTCTCAGTGTCCAATACTGAATCACTGACACTTCCATAGCTTCTCTGTTCAATAACTTAAGGTTGTGACGAATTCCAGTTTTTTTTTACGACAGGGACAACGTTTCAGATTGTGCTTTGGGCGCCTTCGAATTTTTTATTTTAAGGTGTTTCTCATTTTTAAAATGACTGGTGTATGATTAGATCATCACTTTATGTCTATACTGGCTTCGGTGATCTGAAAAGTTCTGTAGATCATTCCTATTCAACATTAGTTACGTAATGTATTAAATGCTGCCATCTTCTCAGACGGCAAATATAGTGTTTGTTTGTTATAAATAAAGTCTAGGAATCCAATATTAAATTATTTCAATTTTACTTTCCAATAATATAGCAAAAATCTAGCTCCTTTAACAGTTGGCTCTGACATTGAATGCGAATGTAATTTTCATTTATTTAATTGCAGTTATAATGCATATGAAGAGCTGTTTCAGTAGATGCATTGTTCTGCAGCATTTTAGTTGCGTTGTGAATTGCACAGCCCGGTAATTAAATTAAATATGTTTGCAAGGCCATTAGCGAACAAAGCTGTCATTGTAAATAAAATGTGGCTATCTTGTAAATGAAGTTCTTTCTATTTCCTTCATTCAAATTTGAAACGACCAGTATAATTTTTGATTACGCTAAAAGAACAGGTGGCAATCAAATGCTCATGAAAGAATTCGGTTGAGTCAAGATAAAAGCACTTTCATGTGAATTTACCTGTGATCTCCAACGAACAACATAATTTTATTTTTAGTAATCCCGCAATTTTCCTCTAGACTTAAGCCCGCTTCCGGTAACGCTCCAGACAAACAACCCGCCACTAGTTAAACCCTCCAGCTTCAATTTAATTATTGTTTATGGGTTTAAAAGCCTTTCATGTATCTCTACTCTTGTTTAGTGTCCAATAGCAAGCGAAATTCGATATCTTCCAGACGCTTTTTTGTATATGGCCACAGCTCAACGGATACGCATTCCACGATATTTAATTTTTTTAGTGTTGCTGGGCGGGTTTCAACCTTTTTACCTTTGTGAGTTCTTAATCAAGCATTCGAATCAAAGAGGTAACAACTTTGAAACTCATTCTTTGTTGTTAAAATTCATGTTTATTCAATTTGCAGGCTGTCTTAACTGACGTACCTATTGTTGGTACCTATTTATGAAAGTCCCTTATCTTATTTGTGTATTGTGAATTAGTATAGGTTAGTTCTCAGGAAATAAAGGTAACCATTCAAAAATATTGATGGAAAATTGTAGCCGTTTATGTGAAAGGAGTGGTAGTCAAAAAAGTTTAAAGTGAATTTATCTTCCGAAGGCAGTTAAAACAGCGGTGGGTTGCAAGATGTTTTAAATAAAATAATCTTTACAGTTTCTCCAGGTCTCTTAAAAGCATACTATTTTTCGTCGATATGCAGTTGCATTTCTCATATGTTAATTTATATTTAAATATTCCTGGAAAATTTTACGTACATTTACTTAAAAGCTAAGTAGAGGAATTGAAGATCGAGCAGTTAACCATGGCTCCTTCATTACTATTTGGTAAGAATGGTTAAATCGAATCGGCATTAAAGAACACTTTATCGATTTTGCTAGGGAAAAGGGAGATATTATTAATTACTTAATTTTGTTGCTTTATGTGACCACATCAAAAAGCCATTTTTCAATATTTTACCAATATCAAAGGTAGTATACGTAATATAAAGACATACAGCTTTCACCATCAGTACATGATTTAAAATACTTCAAAACGATTTAAAGCTACACAGCCTCAATATCGCTAAAAGTATTTATGGTAATCGAATTTGCAAATTTTTAGGAATATTGGCGTTGACCATAATAACACGAAAATTCTATCCTATAAAATACACATGTAACTTTTGACAGACAATCTTAATTTTGCTAGTCTTTCTCATTCTTCGGTTCTCTTAAATCAATATTTCCCATGTGCTTTAATTATGAATTATTATTTTCTCGATTAGCTATACTGATAGCGACATTTAGTTCAATGATTGGTTACACATATTATTACGCCTTTTGTGGCTTAGCATTCATACTTTAACTTGTTTCTTTTAATACAGACTTCTTGATGCTGTTTATATTGCGCCAATTTTTTTATCAGGATCTATATTACAGGAACTTTCACAGAAAGTGCAGAAATCAACAAATTGTAAGAAAAAAAATTAATCAGTTAGCTATGCCGTTTTCCAAATAAATACCTTAATCGGCCATTGAGTCAACTTAATCAAAGTAATAAAATTTGAAGAGGACAAGAATATTATTATGTACCCCTATTAACAGAAGGTATATATTACAATGGAACATAAAACATATTGATATGACAATCAGCTACAATAAATCTGGAAAAATAATATAACAAAACCAAGGGGACAAAATACCCAGTTGCAGACAATAATAACCCAAGAGTGGATTAATATATGAGAAAATTACAAGAAAGTAAAAACAACAAATCAGCTTGCTATGGAAATATTAGGATAGAGCTTCTACAGCATGGCAGTAATAAACTAGTAGAAGTTATAACTAATATATTTTAGCAACTGGAACTTCTTGAAGATATGCCCGAAGAATGAAATAATGACCATGACACAATTATCGCTCAATAAGTATAATCCATCACTGAAGACCGTTTCTGTTTGTACAATATTTTCTGTATCAGGCAGGTAATTGAAAAAATTAAGGCAAAAAATTTTAAGACGCACTTTACTTTCGCAGAGCCTAGGAAAGCATACGACAAGGTATCTAGGGGTGGATTTTGGCAAGCGATAGAATAGGCGTGTAGAAAAATGGATATATGTATCAATATTTAAATCCATTATTTCCTCAAAATGGGGCTAAATAATAGTAGGATGGAATTATAAATATGAAACCTTCCCCATAAGAAACGTCGAAACATGTCGCAACTGCATTTCTAATTTCTTTTTGAAAATATAAACATTTTATGGGGATCGTTTCATATTTATAATTCCCTCCTACTGTATATATCGTTATGGTACATTATGCCTTCGTTTTGGCAAAATTTTGAATGTATAAAAATAAATTGGAATGTTAATACAATTTATTTTGACCCATCTTAAAGGTTGAGAATGTTTATAAAAAGTTGATTAATTAAATTTAAATTTGAGCAAAATATTAATAAAATGATAGTTTTTGAACGGTTCCAGGTGTCTTGGAATATAAAAAGGACAGTTAATAGATGGTAATATCAGGAATGACAAATGCAGATTCTGGTAAGAATGTAATTTTATTAAAGTAGGTAAAGATCAAATAATATTATAAAGTAGAAGGCATTACTAATGAAATATATGGTAGTTAGGTAAATCTTGTTCCAATAATAATGATAAAAAAAAATAAGAAATCCAGAAACATGTAATTTAGAATTTTTGGTCGTAATAAAAAAGTGGAATTGTAACCCTGTTTTACTTAAAAATGTTTGGATAGTGTAAAATGGGCAATAACTAAATCTGCGAGGTGTGAAGAGAAGTAAACAAGTAAAAGTACAGAAGAAAAAGTTACAGAAGATAAATAGTACATGGTAAAACTAAATGAATATTAGAATCGTTACTTAAAAGAGAAGAATTGAAGATTTATATGAAAATAGATTTATTTTGAAGAATACAATTTGATAAGTGATTACATTAGTTTGGGTGTTACTGATATTAGAGATGTGGAAACACAAAGGAAGGAAGAGGATCCAGTCCAAAGGAGAGAGCTGAGGCAGGTCCAAATCTGGAGTGGTATTGTAGGCTGCTTACTGCAGAGGTGCTTGAAGTTTGGAGCATTGGAAGAGGTGTGACACTGGTGGATCATCTGTGACAGTTACATAGCAGAGAGCTGTTTTTAAAGAGTATCCGTTCCAAAAGGTGACAGGTACGAGAGAAGTTCGAGGCACAGTGTATGCTGGTAGCTGCTGAGTGATCAAGATTCGTCAGTTGTGGTCAACAGAAGTGAGCTGCCTGTTGGTGAACGGTGTGTTACAGCAGGAATACAAACCTGGCCAAGCTGCTCATAGTAAGTGGATTGGTGTCTTGGAGGTAGATTAAGGACGATACAAGGTGAGTAATTCTATAGGTATACCAACTCTAAAGCAAGTAAAGACATTTTAAAAAAGTGCAATTAATTACAAACAATAACTTACTGTTTTATATAAAGTAGCAATTTACAGTTCTTATTGTTTTTGAGAATTACTGTTGACAGTTTGTTGACATTATAAGTAACAATTAATTTAAATGCATAGTTGAGAAAATATTTGAAAGTCAAACTTTTCAGAGCGAACCAACTAGATAATTGAACCCAAAACCCTGAAAGAGTCTCAAGTTCTATCATTTTTATAATTGGAAACTTTTGCATAATTGAAAAGGTTACAATTCAATTGAAAATAAAGTAGCCAGTACAATATACGAGTTAAAACTTGTAAAATAATACAAAAATTCAAATAAAAATTGGAGGGGGCTGGCAAAAGTATAGACATCTAAAAAGGTTTAAAACAAGATTCAATCACGACGCTATTATTCAAGATACAAATAAGCACTGAAAATATGGTACAATAAATAAATAACCCCTATATATGTATACTGGTATTTAGAGACGTCAGGTGCTTTTTGTCCAGGATGAACATAACATGATATACATGATAAGAAAATTAAGAGGAGTTGGAAAAATGTAAACTGAAAATGAATTTTAAAAATACATACTTATTTTTGCATCAGTAATGAGGCAAGCGATTTAATTATAGAGAATGAAGTATCAGAAACTCCACCAAATTTAAATATTTCCTCCTTATATAATAATTATTTTGTCACTTTTCTAATCACATTACGCAATCTTTCCCTGTTCTCTGTTGTTTTGAAAATGCCCTCAAAGTTGGTTCCTAATTGCTTAGTAGCTTCTATCCATATCTGTAGCTGTCTTCCCCTTCTTCTACCTTCTTCTGTACTACAAGTTTTTTCATACTGTTGTCATTCCGTGTTATATGCCCAAAGAATTTCAGAATGTGACTTAGTATTATAATAATGCTTAATCTTTGGGGTGGTTGTATAATATATGTATGTATATTGTATAGGCTCCATAATACCGCAGGTAAAATAGACAGAAATATAGAAATAAAGACAAGAATGAGAAGAGACGTCATCCGAGCTCTCCATGGAGTAATATGAAATAACAATATCAGAAAGGTCTTACCGGGAATTATAGAAAGTGTCGTAACATATGGGAATGAATTATAGCCACTGATAAGCAAAATTAGAGGGACAGTAGAACTACGTTCTATAAGAATGTGTATACGGATTACTAGAAACTACAGAACAAGAACCAGAATTGTATTGCAGAACATGGAAATAACAAGATCTATTACCTCAAAATTAGAAAACAGAGCAGTAATATAACATGAACACGGATGGAGGAAGAAAGGTGCCCGGAGAATGTTTTAGGATGGTCTTCATGACGCATAAGATGTTGAAAAGCGTTTGCATGGCAAACATATTGCAATAGTTCCGAGCTTCGGCATATAATATTAAATACATAATTATATTAAAAGATAGGCGTAGATACCTTGAGCTTTACTAGCTGAATAATAATAACATTTTATTAACATGATATTATTTGGACTATGACTGCAAACAAAACTAACAATTAAAATGTTAATTAGCATGAAACACAACTTTCTTTTTATTGGAAACTGACAATAAGCCAACTTACTTTCTGTTCATTCTCATAACGGTAAGTAGATTAGTGAAGCAATCATTCATGTGTAAACAACTGAATAGCCTATAATAAAAAACTCGCACAAGGCATAATAAAAGTAAGAAAGGAAAACATTAAAATGGAATTTAGTTGGATGAGGGTGTAGCAGAAATAACGAAAGGTGCGGTTATGAAATATGAACTTTTGAATGTGCAGGGGAGAAAGATATTGTGTTGATTTGAGGGGCGTATTTATGAAGTGAATTCGCGTTAAAAAAGAAAATTTAAACAATCTGCAAAGAGCTTCTTTCACATGGAACTCCCTCGCAAGTGGGAGGTTTGAAACTAGATATCTTAAGAATATCAAAAAAGAAAGATACAATTCTATTTTTAAGGTGTACACTGTGTTACGGTATTAAAACAACTTTACGACACCCACCCAAGGTGAGCATCGCACCACGGAATCAGTCCTGGAAAACTGGCACACTTGCCCTGAGATTTGTTAGAAACAGGCTAAAGGGCCACGGCTGGAACGCTCAGGGAGTCGGGCGTGAGTCACACGATACGTTCTGGGCAAGCGTGTTGAGACATATATATATATATATATATGGTACGTCAAAATTATGAGGGCGCCACCAAGCCTGTCTTAACTCGAATAACCGGGCCTGGGCGGTTAAACGGGAGCGAAGCATTCAAGACACTCCGTCGATAGGAATTCTCATGAGCTGCAAGCTCAAATAACAATTTCGTACTGGAATGGTAATATTGGGACTCTTTGGCCGAGACTGCGCAATCACTGGACCTACCTGCAAGCTCTGATCTCTCACGTCTCGCCGTACACCAATCTTTACACTGTAAAAGGCGCTATCTGAAACAAAGCATGCACAGGTGGAATAGGAATAATACGTCCCTTAACTAAATATGCGTCTATTGATCGCTAATTACATCTGGGCAACAAATCGTGCCGCCAAGCTTATGTTACTACTTACGTTAAGCATCAGCTGATGGACGCGCTATGCTAATGAACATATTAGAGTACAGTTGAGAAATACGCGCTCCGGCAAAAGGGCGCGTTAATGCGCGATAACAGTCGCCGACCTGCGGTTAACACCTAGGAAGCAAAGCACAAAGCCCTCGCAAACATAAACAAAGGAAAACTCGAACAGCTTAGGGCGCGCCAGGCCCAGCACGGCGAGGCGTTAATTCTATTTAGGTATTAATCGGTACAATATAGCGAAGCTCGCGCACCTAACGTTACTGAATTAAAAATTAGCACAAACGTAACACCAAATCATGATCGCAGAGTTCTTTAGTTATTTAGGCGATGAAACGCGAAACTCGCGCACATGAACTTACTAGCAGGCTACCAAAGTAGCGTCTTGCAGCATGGTGGCCTCAAACCGGCATTAAAAGCCGCGACAAGCAAGCAAGGGGCATGCATCCGCCCACGTAAAGTTGAGCACAAAGCACCAACGCTCGCACAAGTGACAGTTACTATGTTTAAATGGTTGCAATTACAAATACCTTAGTCCGCAGACGGTCCATGAGAGTGGCGTGCAGTCATTTGGTAGAAGGCGGCAGTCTGTGGCAGCTCAATCGCCAAAACACGGCATTAGGGGTAAACGGGCTGGAATCCGCCAAGATGGCGACGTTAGGACGCTCTCCTGAGAGCACGCTACAGCGACAAAAAGGCCTACTTCGTCCTGCCTAGCAAGATCCTCGAAACAGCGAGTTGCAAGGGGAAAGCCCCCTTTCTCACCAACGCAGAACTGGCCCCAAGAAGCCCTTCACACACCTACGCCTCGACGTAAAGACGTGCCACTCACACAACCACACGCGGCCTCCTTCGATCAACGGCCAGAGCTGAACTCTCCTAATGCGAAACTGTTTCTATACCTTAATCGCTGCAATAACGCGGGGACACCTTGCCGTAATGGCACATATTGAAGAGACGGCGTCGGCGCCTCGCAACAAGGCGAGGCGCCGCCATACTTAAAATCAACACACTTGCGATTGTCTCGATTGACGACCCGTAACGGAATGAATCCCCCGCAAGGAGCGTTACGACGCTTAAAGTGGCGTGAGCCAAACGGCGTTGCCACGTGACTCTCGACAGCCAATGGCGATGCGCTCCACAAAACAAATTAATTCCGGTATCAAAGACAGCCAATGGCGAAGCGCCTCAACGGAATGACTTCTAGAAGTTTCGGAATTCTTGCGAGCGATAACACCCGGCTGCCAAAGTAGCAGCAAAGGGGTGCTCCAACTGACGAGAAATACTGCGTTTGGGGCCAAATATGTGCAAAATCATTATTGTAGAATTAGGCGATGGAGCCAAATAAGTAACTAAAAGGGTCTAGCATACGGGCACGCTGCCCTAAAGCCTAGGTGGCTACTTAAAATACCAAAATGACCTGAATCAAATGTGCGGAAGATGAGATTGTGCTAGTGCGCAAAAATTGAAAATGGTTTTAAAATAGCAACAAGTTGCCCTAAAGGCGTGAAATGCAATTAAGCCTCTACAACAGCAAAATGACTTAACAACTGTACACCCTGTATCGGATCCAAAATATGCCTTTTTTCATCAACGGTAGACACCTGAGCTATGTGCAAAATATTACTGTAACGAATATATAATCCGCATGCAAAGTATTGTCTTTGTCCAACACATACTTTTTGAGCTACACCGCCAACAGGTGGACAGACATACAGACAGACAGTATTGAAAAAACAAGTTTTCCTACTCGCTAATAGAAAATCGGTTTTGTTATAACATTTGGAGGCATAGAAAATGTTACATTTTATTAACATAAGGATCGTTGCTTTGGAAATACTGCTGTAAACACATTTTGTGCTTCGTTTGGAATCGAGGCACAAAACACTTTTTGTTCGTCTCTTTATCAGACTAACAGTTAATAATTTTTTCCGCCAATCGTACTAGAACTGAAATTATTGACAAAATTTTGTTGAGCAAAGTCAAACATTCCATTACATCAGCCGTTGCTAGGTAATTTACAATAAAACTGTACAGGAATAATTCAAA
This sequence comes from Agriotes lineatus, assembly GCA_940337035.1. Taxonomy (NCBI): domain Eukaryota; kingdom Metazoa; phylum Arthropoda; class Insecta; order Coleoptera; family Elateridae; genus Agriotes; species Agriotes lineatus. Next base: position 56,519 of record CALNHX010000378.1, read on the forward strand.
CATTCCATTACATCAGCCGTTGCTAGGTAATTTACAATACAACTGTACAGGAATAATATTCCCGGCCTAGGCAGAGAATATTCGAGTACTATTTCCTAATTTTTTTAATTACTCGTGTCGATTGGCGGAAAAATAGTATGTGTATCTTGGACAAAAAGCATCATTCCCAGACTCCTGTGTTGTTGGGCTCGGCATTCGTCTCTCCCAACAATATTCACAGTCGTCTAGGAATGTTACGCTTTTCGTCCTAGATACACAATGTACTATTGACAAAACAAGCTCATTAAGAGCAAGCAGATTGCGCGTTACTTGTTTTATATTATTTTTAAAGTACTAAATTATATACTCTTAAAAGTTTTTAAACCTATTTAATTAAACTCGTAGAAAACATCATGTATATAATGGGCACAGAAAATGATTTGCTGACCTCGTTCCTGTAACCTACGGCTGTGTTGCAAACCGTCAGTTGTTGCAGCAAATTCTACTTTCTATGCTGATTATACAAATACCTATTTTGGTCAGCTAGGCATCTTGAAACGTGAAGGTCTGAAGAATTCTCAGAAGGCGATTTTTTCACCATTACAGTACTTTCTTCGCCATTTATACAAGAAAAGTAAAAATGTAATAATGTTAAATTAAATCAATATAAGTAAAAATTTAGCAGTAACTACGAATATTATGTAACTAGACTAGGTGCTAGGGGAGTTTTTGAATTAAAAATAGCAAAGGGTTACTAATCTTTAATAAAAGAAATGACACGTTTGAAATATAAAAATAAATTAAACACTATTTAATGGAAAAATATTGAATAATTAACCAATTAAAGTGCTATTTAAAACAAAACGGTGTTGAAATACATGGAAAAATTTGCTGTGAACTGGTTAGGGTGCATCAACTGGATTTAGCATAAAACTACCTAATTGCTATGGGCTGGTACCAGAGAGCGTTTTGAAAAGGTTATATTGTATCTATATACAAGAGAGGAAAGAAATGCTTCTGAAAGAAAAACAATCTGTAAAGGGCTTTACTCAGAACTTTCTTCGCAAGTGAACATTGTGATACTAAACAGTTTTCACAATCAAAGATAATTAGAGGTACAAATATCTTAACGTTTCTAATAATAATCAAACAATAAAAGGAAACACCGATCATTTGTCACACCCGGTCACTTAGCTATATTAAACAGAACACGCTTTTTCGTGGCCTCTTTTGGCTCTTACAACATTTACGGTGTATTTGTTGGGTACCGTCAAGAGTAAAGCTTGAGCTATGTGAAAATTACTATTTTTATCTATTTCGCAGTTAAAGCAAAAATTTATAAAGTTTAATTTTGAAGAGGTTTACCCTGTATATGTGGGGTCCAAGATATGCAATTTTTCGTCAAGTATAAAAACCTGAGTTGTGTGCATAATAGTTCTTGAGTTAAAGCTAAAACAGGCAGAATGTTATTTTTTTAAGAAACCAAATCTGTGTATATTTCATCGAAATTTTCTCGGTTTCATGTCAGGAAGGCATATAATTCGCATGCAAAATAAGGTCTTTTCCAAACGAATACCTTTTGAGTTATACCGGCAATAGATGGACAAACAGACAAACACTACAAACAATGCAATACTTCTTTCATCTTTTAGATTTTAGATTTAAATAAGATAGATAAATTAAAGTATATAAATGACCAATTAATAATTACCTATAATAATAAGCTGAGAAGAGATGTTCATTAACAATTTAAAGTGTTTTATGTTTTAATATGAAGAAGTGCGTAAGATTTGAGCAAGCTTATGTGTAACGTAATTTTAGTAACAAGTAACTTTAATGTAAAAATTTCATATACCCACATAGACGATTATTGCAATATATTAAAAATATAATGCATGGAAATATTGCAAGATAGCTTTTTCCTACAAACAAAGCAATGGTAATGCTTACAGCTTATCGAATATTCGCTTGCGTTGCCAATAATGAGCTCGTTAGCTTGATGCTTCCCATTTAATTCGCTGAATAAAGGTAGTCACCGTATACATTTAGTGCCAAATTTACTGCGGACATGCTTAACAAAAGTAGAAAATAAAATTGTGTGATTGGAATGTATATAAAATGTAATGAGCGGATCGCAAAAATTGTAAGTATAAACTTTCTGGCAGATGACTCCAAGTTTGCAATCAAGTTGACACCTACTTAAGTTTGATTTTGAAGTAGCATCTACCTAAAAATTTCCGACAAAGCACTCATAACGCTGCTGCCGATAAACACAACTTTATAATTAACAACTGGCTGCGGGGAGAAACTTTTTGACTTGCATGAGAAATCCCTAAGCAGAGTTACTTTTTAACTTTGAAGTAGCTTGAGAATTTCCGTAGAGGTACAGCCGAGCTCTACAGCTGTGAGTTCAGACCGTACTTATGCTAAGATATATCGAAAATATAAAATCTTGTTAATAATTATAAATAATTAAGTAGTAAATTAGAATTGATACTTGCATTTTCAATTACTAATTCTTAATGTGCGCTATTCAAAAGTAATTACTAAGGTATGAAATTCGTGCAGCAGATAAACGTTAATTTTAACAAGGGAGAATTATGATGGATATGCACGTTATGTTCCTAGTAGCACATAATTCCAATTTGGGGGAGGTATATATCATTCTGTCACTCTGCAACCTGGAATAGAAATCAGTTTACAAATGGCATCGTTGTCAGAAATTCGTTTTGATTAAATACGAATCTTTAAGAACGAACGTTAAAGAAGTCATACATAATGGATACATTTTGGAATATGTAAACTAATGTCAATTTAAAAAATAATCATTGGCAATTACCTTATTTTACCTGCTTAGTAGCTCTACCTCGCAGCTACGCCTTGGACGCCTCAGCTTGATCGATTTTCTACCACATGTTTTATTTCTATGCCATTAAACGATGATTGACATTTTGAACTTTTTATGCGAATTATAAAAATTCCACTTTTTGTTTTTACTCTACAAATGGCTTATCGATTTAACGCATTGCCTTTTTAAAATTTTGTATTATTTAATCCGTTTTATGCCGCTCCTTACAATTTCTACCAGTTTGAAAGAATGCTCTTAGTTGTTTTTACTGACAGCTGTGGTAGAGCTCATATTTCATTCATAGAAGCACTTGTTCTAATTTTTTTATAGTAAGTGATTGTAATGCAGTTTATGTTTTTAATTAGAGCAATACATAATGGCAATGGTTTAATGCTTAAAGTAATTCTGGTTGCCCAGGTAATATAAACTGAATATTCAAAACGAGCACAGAATTAAAGATCTTATTTATCGCAATGAAGCCAGTAATTTTAGAGTAATAAATGTACTCGATATAAGCAGCAGTAAATGTAATTTGAAAAAGAAAGGTTGGCATTAAATTGACAGAATTCGAAAAGATTGCCTTAATGGTATTAATCATAATAAATGATTGGAATGGCAAATGCAGACTGAATTATGTAGCTGAAAGGTTTTTAGTTGTGTGAAGTCAATATGATGATATGAATTTTAATATCATACAGAAATGGTGTGCGACGTACAGAAATTATGAGCGTATTGTGGTAATTAAAGGTTATTGTACCAATGAACGGTAAGATGACTGAAGGGCAAATAAATTAGGCACAACTGTACGAGGAAGTCAGGACCTTACAAAAGTATTTACGTTATTTGTCAAAGAACACAGATGCGTGCAGTGCATTTAAAAAACTCAAGTGTCGGTGCATTTAAAAGCTCATGCGTAAAAAGCGGAGCATAAAAAGTTGTGTTGCGTTGAACCCATTTAAGAAGAGACAATTTAGAATTTAAGAAAAGAAAACATTGCATCAAAAATTTTGTCTATAAGTAAAAACTGTACATCAAAACTTAATTCCATAAAACAAATGTTATTCATAGTTGCTAGGTAATTATATTGTCAATTGTTAAAAAAAGAATAAACAAGCCTTAATTTAGTTAGCTGGGGTTAATTGGGCTCCCAGAAATTAACTATTTTTATCAATAAAGAGTTACAATTTGTTACCCAAAGAGTGTTTTAATTGTTCTCCAAGTCGTTATGCATATGTGGGTGTATAATTTGTCCAGATAGTGAATCCCGATGAAAAGGATCCATTCACAAGAATTGCCAAAGCGCGTTCCACTTCGGAGGCCTTTTACAAGGAGGTACCACATCGGCCAGCCAGAAACCCAGGTACAGCCTTTAGAACAGTTTCTTAGGATAGCCAGGGTGCAGAAATTAGCAGCAGGAAGCCATCAGCAAGCCGACAGTTGAGATGGCGTCACCTGAAACCGTTGCCCGACTAGAAATTTTCCAGTTGCCAGGTATTTACCACAGCTTCCAATTGCCGCAGGCCTTTGAAATCAAAGACTTCATCAAGAGCAGGCTTTTTAGTATCAGTACGTGCAGATTCCAGTCCCCAGGCCTTTTCCAGAATTTTGTAATTTGCTTACCGTCCTTTGAAAATGCAGTTTGGAGCATTTAAGCGGAAATCAAACAAATGAAAACCACCCATACTTGTTAATAATTATAGAAAGTGGCAATTGTGCTACTGATTTGGGTTCACCAAAAAACCTGATATTAAAAGTCATTTCATGCTATACTGGAGCTTAGCCACATTTAATTTGGAAATAAATAGAATACAAAGAGACAATAAACCATTCTTTGGCAAGTCAAAATAATTACAATATTTTTAATTAGATCCGGCTTGACATAATTAATTCATTATTGAAACTACTTCATATTTTTATGTTAGGTAAATTATATATTAAATTAGTCCTGAATATAATCTTAATCTATACCCATAGATTCTTCTATTATAACAGTATATTATACACGTCGTTAATTGGTTAATCAATAACAATATCACATATACGATGCCTACAAAACATGAGTTCGACATTGATTGATTAAAAGCGGTCAAATGTTTTTGTAGCAAGAACATGAATAAATGGATTAGGTTTCTTTACGTATTTATATGTGTTTGTTAAACGTCCCTATTATTTTTCAGATATGGCAATATTGATATTTCAATTGATTTGTAATTATTATCTTATTTAGTATTTTACTTACCGTTTAATTAAATTCATTTATGTTGCTCAAAATTTGCTCGACAATTATGTATTGTTTCAGTACGTTGGCAGCTACTGTTTTGTGACTCTAATTTAGAATTCCTCGCATGAACTTTCTCGGAGAATGTGACAAATATCCAGTCTTTACCGAACAAGCTCGTTCATCCCATTGACAATAATAATGGAAAATAAATCCACCTGTTCGTTGAATTGAATTTGTTAGAACACTGTACAACGTGGTGAACTTTATAACGAATGCGAACTCGCGTTACTAGTCTACTTTCCGCAGGAATATATTTGTATAAAGCACGGATAAAGGGTAAGCACATGAAAATTGAAAGGTATGTTTTTCGACGATATACGCACTGCGTAACCAAAGATAAAATGTCGCTACTTGTAAGTTTTCATTTCGCATTGTTACGAGTAATGCGCTGTTTTGGAAATTGGCTTCTATATAAGTATTCTTTACTGTCATAGAAAAGGTGCAATTTCAAGGAAAAGGGCGCATCCCAAGGTAGCAAAAAAATTCTAATATCAGAATTAATAATTTGACAGCAGATAACTAATGGTTGCCGATATGAAGATATTGTCAGGCATATATCAGCACTGGCATTAAAATTTCATTTTATTAAAAAATCAAAAGACAAAACTTACTATTGCCAATGTTAAGGTGATGTGAGATGCGATACTGTACAAACGAGTTTACAGTTTTTTTTTTAAATTTTATTTAAAAAAGTAGGCTTTTTAAAATTAATTTCAGTGTGTGAAGTGCCACTTTTTTCAGTCAGTGAAAAAAAGTGCCATTTTGTTTTTAATTTTGGAATGAACGATTTTAAATTGACGTTTTCTTAGTTACCAGAACTAACCAACGCACTTGACTAAAATGAAGGCAAATAAAATTATATACAAAATAGGCTTGGATTTGAATAGTTAATGAAATTTAAAAAAGAATTATAGACAACTCGTTTTGGCGTGCTTATTTTTCACCCTCCACACTTCTGAAAAAAAGTTGCACTTCACAGTTGTGTTCTAAATAATTATTAATAATAAAGAAAATAGTTATCAATAATTACTACCAGCAAAGTTGATAACAATAATTGTAAATATTTATTTAAGAATATGGACTCGATTTTTAAAATTGTTTTATTTAGGTTAGGTATAATCAAACTAAGTAATTACTTACTATTATAAACATAAACTTCTATATACATAAAGCAAATCGAAAATTATGTAAAAACAACCAGCGGTTATATGATACAGTACAATGCGTCTATATTATCTAAAATTGATATATAAAGGTAACTGATAATAATTGTAGCGGTAATAATTCGTAGATGTTTTTTACTGACAAGAAGAACCATTCCTTAAAGTCCAAAACATATAAAGGGTAAAGTTACCCTGAAATGGGCATCTGGCCATCCCCTATGAATTGCTTATTTTCATATTTACATATGTAGCCAGTTTATGTTAGCATGCTTTTTCACTGTTTCGATCATTGTAACTTAGAAAGTGTGCTAATACGGCCCTGTAGTGCATGCGTCGATCAATTTTGCGTGTGTAGCGTTCGATGTGAATTCCTCGAACAACGCGGGGAACTTATGCAGTCGCCAATGGGCTTAATCCGAAGTCGCACGTTTGTGAACGGCGAAGAAAATAAAGCTTACTGCATAAGTGTTTGTGCGCAACAAGTTAATGTTGGTAACTCATGTAAAAAAAAGTAATTATGAAAAAAGTAAGCAGGTATGCCATTGAAAAGATGCCACAGGGTTTTTAAGACGTGTCTATTGTTACGTGACGTCAGCCATTAGATAGGTGACAGCCAGCAGCCAAAGACTGCCCTGCTGCATTCGTGGGATATTTGTTGTCTCCAGCACCAATTTGTAAGCCAGTTTTCTGTTTTGGTGAACATTGACACTTCCTATCCTTGAGCTGAGACAAAGTAAGAGTTTCGTGTATACCGAGCTAGCGGGGTGAACAACAGGGAAATTAATCTATGCAAATAGTAAGACGTACATTCATAGAATTGCTATTATGGGATGTTTTAATCGAACAATCGTTATTGTGCTTTAAACTAGTTATCAATAGCTGAAAAATCAAGATATCGATCATCAGGAAAATTGCGTATTAATTTCGTGTATATATTTATTGTGCACGTCTTTCTAGCATGAGGTAACTTTCTAAGATACGTATCAATCTTTTTAGGGTCTAGAAAAAAGTTCATATCACTTGGAATTGTATATTAATTTCTCTGTTATAAATTTTGATAGAGCGATCGCTTCAGCTTGTTTCAAAAAACAATAGCCGGCGAACACAAGCTTTAGATGCGTTCAGTATATATTGAAATACATCATTGTCTAGATACGAGGAACGATTTTTCTACTCCCCACGAATTTGAAGTAAATCATTTTACATCGCGAACCTTGTCATCTATACACTTTAAGAAGATGAATTTGAAACACATAGTAACAATACAAAAGTTAAATATCAAAGATATAATATGTATTTGGTTCCAATATAATTTTAATTATTGTGTTCAACTTCTGTATTAAAGCGATGAAATTAAAATATTAAAATAAAGAATCTTTTTTTATTGGATCACGTAATTGGTTATTGATTCAACATTTTTGGAGTAATTTTTTATACTTTTTAAATAAAACCGTCACTTTGATATAAATTTCAATAGTCGAACTTTTATCATGGTTATAGTTGATATGCAGGAACAACCGTGGCGTTTTTAATTGTTCAAATGAATTAATATATTTAAACTTTTCTTATATGATGCGGGGTTTTGGTAGACCTTATATTTTCTGCATGTTTTCCATGAAATAAATGGAACATCGTTTGTACCTAACAAAAGCGAATGAAAACATTAATAAAAAAAATCGAGTCAATACAGAGCACAAGAAGAAAAAATATCAACAGCAGTGGAATGTAAGAAAACAGCAATAAATGAATTAGCACTAATATTTTCGTACAGTCTAATTTCATTAAGTAAAAGTAAACAACACGCCAAAGAATAAAATACATTGCTATACAGAATCTAACGTTAAATTAGTATGTGCTTATAACAGTGCAGGTAACTACAAAATTACATATGTTGTCTTGAAGTTTTGTACATATAGAATGAAGTGTTATATTTCGCAGAGACGTACTAACATCATGTAAATACATAATTTTTTGATGAGTGAAACATACAGGGTAATTTTTAAGTTGATTCCTTCTGTTTACCAGGAAATAGAGCTAAAAAATAATCACTTTTTTCATTTACCACTTTTTTGAAATATCAAAACAGGTTTGCACAATTGTGTTTGTCTGTCTGTCGGTAGCCGGTATAACTCAAAAACTATATGCTGGAGAAGGACGATATTTTGTATGCGGGTTATATGCCTTACTGGCATGAAATTTCTGCCTATTTTTTCTTAGTTCAAGAACTATTACTTAAATATAAATCATACTTTGCGCAGGTTATTACCGTTTCCAAAAATGATATACATTTTTTGGACCCAAAATATACGGGGTGAGCAACTTAAAAGAATAAAATGTTGTTTAATTTTGCTTCAACTGAGAACAAGATAAAAGTGATAACTTCCACTAAGCCTAAGTTGTTACCCTTGATAATTTAATGCATACACTAAAAATCCCATAAGCCCCATTTTTTGTCACTATCACAGCGGCAAAAGTTTGCCCTAACTTTTCCAGCTACAAAACGGAATCTAAATTTTAAAACGGTCTAATTCTAGTAAGCCTAGCAGAGTTGCTAAGGACCTAATATGTAAACTAAATATGTATTCGTTAAATTGTCGTACCGAATTACACTCAAGCTTTTTTTTATCGAAGTAAACTTAACATTTATAATTCGAGGTTACTTACACGAAATTCTCATTAAAATTTCAAGTTTACTTCGACAAAAAAAAGCTCTCGTTTAATTATAAGTGACAAAAAAGAGGTAAATTTTGGACCCAACATATACGGGGTGAGCAACTTAAAAGAATAAAATGTTGTTTACTTTTGCTTCAACTGAGAAATAGATAGCAGTGATAACTTTTTTATAATTCAGGCTTAACTTTGACGAAAATATGAACCAACCGATACAAGGTAAATGTTCTAAAAAGAACAATAAATGCGTTGTATTTAAGACAGCCGCATCTCACTGATGGGAATCGTCCTTCGTGGCAGGCGCAGCGAAAGCCCATCTCCGATCATTGAAATCGGGTTCCTAGGCGCTGAAGTTCGAGTCCTATCGCCGGTAATGTTTTTTCATTGGAAAATTCACGTAATTTGCATTACCAATTGTTTCCGTTTATTGTTTCAGTGTTATTACGAATGTGAAGATATTTTTACCCAATTTTTTATTTCCTCTTCTCAGATATTCATGTTTCAGGGTCCCTAGATGACGAAAAACAGGTTTTCTCAATTCCTTATGTCTGTCTGTCTGTCTGTTGGCGGTATAACTCAAAAAGCATTTGTCGGAAGAAGACGATATTTTGCATACACATAATATATACCGGGTGGCCATAAATATCTGAGATCCCGGTAGCCATGGAATTAGATACTTATAAATGTTGGGTTAGTATTATATTTCAATTACAATAAGTATTCGTACCTATGTAATGTAATAAAATGCAATAAAAGGAGGGGAATGTGCCCCGGATTCTGCAGTTTAGCCTACGACTCGATTATAAAAATCTCCTATTCTAACTTCAATACTTATTGCAATCGGTAATAATTTTTGACAGATAGGAATTTTAGTTGTGATGACATTAATGACATTTAGTTTAGTTGGATTCATCACTTTAATAAAGCGGTGTTGATTCCAAAGATAATGTGATTTCAGATATTTATGGCCACCCGGTATGTCTGGAATGAAACAGGGAAAATATCATACAAATATATGCAAGGTGAGCACCTTAAAAAAAAATTAAAAATTGTTTACTTTCCATTCAAATTAGTAATAGATACAAGTAATAATTTGTACATAGTCCAGGCTTCATTATTACCAAAAATGGGAGCTAATAGAAACAGAATAACTGTTTTACGATACAAAAACGAGGCACAAATTAGCGCATTACTAAATATAGCTGCGTCGCAGGAATTCGAGAGGTCGGTGCTTCGTGGCGCAGGTAGAAATTGCCCAGTCTCTTAAAAATCCTACAAAACGTTGTGGGCTGCACGCACGGTCCGACTGCCGTTCGAATTGGACCACCGGTAACGTTTTTTTTTATTTGAAAACTGATTTACTTTATTAGAAACGTAAAGGTATTTTTACTTCTAATTTAATTTGATTTTTAAAATTATTTATTGTCACAATGTCCACGAGGGAGGTTCTGGGTAAAGCCTTCTAAAGAATTTTTATCTTATTTTTAATTCTTTGTAGAGTCACAACGCCACTTGCGGGAGAGGTTCTGAGTAAAACCCTTTATAGATGGTTTATTTTATATATTATTGCTAATGCTATAATGTTAAACAGAGAGTTGATGTATTTGAATAGAAAACCATTGCATGGAACAAAGTTTATGTACTGTATTTTCGCCAATCTCTAAATTGCAAAATATAATCTGCTGTAAACCAGAAAACGAAAGTTCAAGGAACAAATAAAAACTAATATTTTTCCTGCTCCAATAAGTAGACGGTTTTAGTCTCTTTTACATAATGTTTTGTAATATGAACTAATAGTACTTGTTTTAAACAACTGTTAATTATTTTAGGCATTTTTTAATTTACCACAGTTTTTTACACCAAAGGTTGACGCTTTCTATTTTTGTACAAAATCTCAAACTAAACAACACCATTTTCTATTTTATCAGGTCATGGTAAGTGATGTAAAAAAACGCGTTTTTTAATCAAATAAGAAACCCCAAAAAAACTCAAAAACCGTTTTTTTCTTTTCATTTCGGTTTTTTATTAATTTTTGTAATTAGCGGCACGTTTTGGTAGGTATGGTTTCATAAACAAAAGTAACATTTTATACCCACTGCCTACTCGTATTACGTATTACTATATGAATGACGAATCAAAAGTTACTTTACCGATTCATCAGTCATTTTTATTTAGAAATATTTTTTTTCTGTTTTTCCAAAGAATAGTACTTTTTGTTATTCGCTACACTTTAATTCTGAAAAAAACGTATTTAAGAAAAAACACACCGCTTCGTTTTTCTAAAAAACGGTTTTTTAAACGAACGGTTTTTTTGTTGCATCACTAGGCCATGAGCGAAATCAGCTATTTTCCATTTAAACTCATTTTCCTCTTTTATTATTCCCCATTTGATGATAAACGAGGAGTGTATCGCTCTGTAGAACTTAACGGCAGTGATAAAAATCTGCCGCAATTTCAGACTATTCCGTAAATTTATGTTGAAACCTGCTTTTACCCAAGTTTTTTCCAGCAATGTCTGTTCCCGAATGTAAATTATGAAAAACTGTGACCTAAAGCCACTTCCGTAACAATTGCAGGTCTAAAGAAAGATAGTGCCGGTGCTAGACATGACCTAGCAATAAATGTGGATAATAATGCGAGCTTGTAGTACCAGAACATGTTGAAGTGCCATCAGAGTAAGTGCATGATGTATAATGGATGTGCACGTATAATGTATAGGTACGTATTTTGCACTTTATATCCAGTTCACATATCTAGAGGGCAAATAAACCTCGCTTTATGGGAAAATGAAACTGCAAATTGCACCCACTGCTTATGCATAGAAACTACATACTGCTATAATTAACAGAATTTGCCAGTAACTACATAGGAATTTCTCTTGCTGGTACACCGTATTTAATGATTAAAAGTATACAATAAATTTTATTTTTATTTTTCTTATAATGTATACCTCCGTCGATTTTTCACCAATATTAAATGTCAAGAACTCATAATCCAATAACAACTGCGGCCATAATCAAACTCGCAGCGACGATGATGAATCTAATAACTCGAGAGATTTGGCTTTTGACGAAGCTCAAGTATTCTGTTGCATGTAGGATATCTTGGGGAACAGCCTGAGATTTATCTTTATTAAGTTTGGCTGGTTCCTAACTTTTTGGGATAAAGGTCGAAGCTCCAGGAAAGGAAAACCAACACGCTAGCATACGTTTGAAATATTTTATGCAGGCAGAGTGGGGATCGCTTTTACTTTATTGTAGTCAGTATTACTTTCTTGCTAGAATATTCTATGCTCCTAACTCTCTAGATTCACGTACTACAACTATAATGCAAAGTAATTTCTTGTCTATAATTGTTATTGTTACATCAGCTCCATTGTAGAAAATTTCTAACCAGTTCTTTTAGATAAAGTTACCACAGATTCCTAACGTCGTAGCCATCATTTTACTTATGTACCCACCTTTTTCAAGGAAACTATATATTTAATACATTTTATAAACAACATATCTATATTGTGAAGGCTCTACTTTGAGGGCACCTCTATAATAATTTGCTATTATTATTGATTAATTTAATTGTTATGTAGGTTATAGCAAAATCCAAAATGCACAATCCTCTGTTTACCGTTATTATTGTGTTTGTACTTTGCCTGTCATTTTATTAAGCTGGTTAAAATGTGACCCGTACTAATTTACGGCACAAAATAAATGGTTGTATGCCCTTTTCAATATTTTATTTAGCTGCAATTAATTTTAAAAAACACGCTAGCTCAGTATAACAATAACTCTTTAATCCCAGGGTGAGTTCCTATTAAGTTATAATTTAGAATTTGTCTGATACGGTACTGTACACCTGAATTAGTTCAAATACGCTGTAGTTAAATGTTTACTAATCTGTCAAAAATCCCACAAGATAGTTTACGTAGTGCAGCCAGCGGTATTTACGTTAAAATGAGCGAAATTATGAACATTCGTAAGGTATTTATTCAAATCTTCGCGCTTTGGCGGTAAATAACATCTTTTGTTTCAGGCAGGTATTTATTTCGTGACGTCAAGTGGACGCCGTTTTAAATTTTGCAATTGTTTCAATCGGACGCTTCGATACCTTCGCATAACCTCAAAATTTGGGACGCTTTGCTTATTTTTTGAACTATGCCTTTGGTTGGGCCCTGAACAAGCTGGTATCCTCTTCAGTAAGGCCTATTCTTGTATGATTCTCGAATCCCGCACGATAACACTGTTTTTTTAGGCAAATTTCCTACCTTTACTGATCGGTGGTAGCTGCCGCAATGCTCGGAGATGACCCCAGTTGGTATCTGCCTCTGGAATGGCCTTCTCTGGTGTTGATGCTGGCGGTTGGGTGTTGATGCTGGCGGTTGGGTGTTGATGCTGGCGGTTGCATTCCTGTAGTCCTGCCCGATGTGTAGCAGTGGAGACCCCTGGCTCTGGAACCTTATCTTGGCAGGAATTGAATATCGGAATCCTGAACTGAACTGCTGCCGATGTCGCAAGGAGATGCTCTCGGAGAACATTTTATTATTATGTTGCGGAAACCTCCACAAACTTTCCCACATGAACTTTAACACGTGTACAACACAATAATATACTTTTCAGGTTTTAAAATGCTCATTTATTATATAAAAACTTTAATTGAAGTGGAGCACAAATTTAACAATGCCAAGCTTAATAATTATTCTTTTGTTCTCCTTGTTTTACGTTATTTAAAACAAAAACAGATCCAACGGAAATAAGTTTTGATAAATTTTAGTACATAATAGACATAAATTTGTGTACATAATTTTACATTTTCAAATTTATTACAAACTAACATATTGTCTTTTTCTCAATCTAAATTGTTTGTTTGAGCCACACACATACACGTTTTATTAATTGCTCTGCTTTTCACTAATGTTTAATGCACTGATTATTCATAGTTTATTACCTCTTATTTGCTTCTTCCATGTCCTGCTGCTTGCTTTTCAAATTCCTTTTTTATGTCCTGCTGCCTGCTTTTAAACTTGCTCTTTCGCAATGTATTTTTATTTGATTCCAGTTTTCTTTACCTTTTACGATTCCTCACCAATTTCACTGACTAGCTTAATTCAAATCTACGCTTCTTTTACATGCACATAGCAAACTCTTTTGTGTCTATTACTTTCTTTCGGTTCGGCTATTTATTCTGCACAAACCTATTGTTTAATTTTTGAAAGTCAACTTCGACCCCTGCTAAAGCAAGCTTTGCCTTTTGCTTTCCTTCTACTCAATTACTTTACTATTACTGACATCTCTTTACCAATACATTCATTGTTGGAATGTTAAGCTTATAATTGCAGCCACATAAAACACCCCAATTCTGTCCTTACTGAATTTTTCATCATCTTGCACTGCTAGCAGAGTGGAGCCGTGGGCCTAATACCATTACAATATATGTTTTAGAGTAGTTTACTAAGTTTACTGTTTTTAGAAATATTTAAATTGAACACAACAGGAAGATTAACAAATTCGATACCTGAATTAGACTTCAATGCATCCTGGTTTTTGCAGTTAGCTAAATTAATCTTTAAATCTTGAATGTTAAGCTGTACCGTTATAAACAGATACACAATTTCTGACGTATAGCTCTAATTTATTTCCAATAAAACAATTATTACTCTTAATTATGTTTTTATATAAAGTTTCCTGTGTTATAAGAGAAACGTATAATAGCATAATGAAAAGTATTTGTTTTAAGCGATGATAAGTATACAGTTGTTCTTTTTTATCACTTTTAATAACGTATTTCCTATTCTTTCAAAAATATTAAAAATTATTTTTAAAACTCTGAAAATAAAGTCGCTCGAAGGAACTGCGTAACGCTTAATGTAGATTTTGTACTACCAAGAAATAATTTATAATTTAAAATACAGCTTAAACGATTCAATATAGCAGCCTATGGCGGACCACAAGAAAATACAAACAAGAAAATCGTGAAAGCTTCAATTGTATAATCGCTTCAGATCAATAGCAGCTAAAATTAGAATGTATTTTTACCTTGATTGAATTTGTCCAGAAACCAAATTTTAAGCAAGCGACACATAATCAATGATGCTTTCTTTCCTTCATTTCCATCTG
This sequence comes from Agriotes lineatus, assembly GCA_940337035.1. Taxonomy (NCBI): domain Eukaryota; kingdom Metazoa; phylum Arthropoda; class Insecta; order Coleoptera; family Elateridae; genus Agriotes; species Agriotes lineatus. The sequence continues at coordinate 71,570 of CALNHX010000378.1, forward strand.
AGTTATCAAATCTCAGGACAAGTGATTACTTTTGATTTCATATAAATTTCTGCAAACCTGAAAGTAGATATGTATATGTATACATCTATAATATTTAAAATAATAAAATAACAAGAAGCTATAAATGAACGTATTGCCCACATTTAACAAGTTCGAAAAAATAAACTATAACAAGCACATTAGTTGCCGTTTCTCTCTATCCATATATTACCGAATACATATAAATACCATCAGAAAAAAGAATCAAATTTACATTTCTTATTGCCACAGTTTCCACATTTGACTTTTAAATAGATTTTACTTCGAATGAAGTCAAAAAGCAAATTTTTAATAACAACATTAAAGGAATAATACACAAAGCTAATTTGATATGTAAACCAAAATCTGGAAATGTTTATTTCTTATATAAATAAAACAAATATTTAGTTTACGAAATATTTGCTCTGTCTTCGGAGAGCCATAATGTAGATAAATCATAAATACTTATTTTCTGCATTCAAATTCTCTTCAAACAGACACAAGCTAAATACATAGATATTTATAAGGGATTCCAATTAGTAGCTGCAAATTTTACGCACGACACGCCAGGAGAAAGGAATTACACAAATCAATCAACAGGTTATGGTGTCCTACAATGACCATCAACGTCTAATGTTACCGGCTTGTGCCACAACTATGTCACCCGACATAGTATGGGATAGATAGCAGTTGACATATATTAAAAATCTGTAAACGGCTTTACTGATAACTTTCCTCGTAAGTGGATGTTGTGACACTAAATAATTAAAAAAGGAACTGGGACAAGAATGTCTTCACGCGATAATACCGAAACAATAAAAGGAAACACTTGATAATGCGAATTACATCTATTTGCAATTAAAAAACCATTGCTGGTGGAATTCGAACCTTAGCGCTTGCGACTGCAATCGAAACGTTTGGCAATATCCCACAAGCCCACGCAGCACCTCTTACATCATTGCGTTGCAAACGGCTTAAATAGAATGAAGTTATTGTTGGCTACTTTTTTCATTTACACCATTTTTCCTGTATCTGTTGGGTTACATTTTTGCGAAGAATAAAGCCTGAGTTATGTGCAAATTATTACTTCCATCTATTTCTCAGTGCTCACCGTTTATACATATATCAGAAATTTTCTCGGTTTTATGCCAGGAGGACCTACCGTAGACCTACTTGTCATGAGACAAGACGACAATCGATGGTCTAAACTGACGACCGAGTGAAGACCTCGGAAAGGCAGAAGGAACAGAAGTAGACCGAGGGCTAGATGGCGAGACGACGTGGACAAAATCTTAGGGATACAGTGGATGAGTACAACATCGAATACAACGGAGTAGAGGGGCCGAGGGGAGGCATATATCCAACACTGGAGTAATTAAATGCTGATGAAAGAAGAATGAAATAAGATCTACCGGATAACCGGTTTCAAAACCGAACATTCCAAGTTTTTAATTTTTAGTAAACAAATGATATGTTTAACGTAATTAATGTCTATGGTGTATCAGATTTCTCTGCTCCTTATAGTTTAAAGTTATGATGTAAGCAACCTACTGATATCTTCTGATACAACATGTTTTTGCTTTGTTTATTTTTGAAACCGGTCATCCTGCGTGCAATATATTGTCTTCCTTCAAGAAGTTGTTTTTGAGCGATACCGGCAACAGACAGACAGACGGAATTGAGAAAACATGTTTTTCGTCATCTAGCGATTATGGAGTGTGAAGATCTGAAGAAATCCCGGAAGGGGTTTTTTCGCGATTACAATACTTCAATATATACAAGGAAAAATATTTTGCCAATGCTTCCTTCTTATAGTACATTTACGTAACCGATGCGATCGGCCAATTAATTAAAATGTACCTACTCAAAAATATATGGAAAGACTTAAAAGATACATGGTGATCATTGCGCAACACATGGGCAAGAAAGTTAATAAAGTGGAAACCTTGCTACACTGACCAAGCGTTAGACGGGAAAAGCTAAAATTGTGGATGATTGTTTAAGGTAACCACCAGTAAGTAATGAGAATGCCTACATTCAACAAGAGATGGACACGACAGGCTAAAATGAAGAAAACGTAGAAGTTTATTCTAGTATCATGGAAATTTATTTGAGGTGAGAGTTGGGCATTATTTTGAACTTCCGCCTCCCTAGTCGAAAAATTATGATTATTATGGTAACGTCAAGCTGAGAAAGGGTATCTGTATCACTGTTTCAATGAAAATATTATTTAAATGCTAATTCTCTTTTAACGCACAAACAGTTGGAGGTCAGACGCCTATTTATAATACTTTTTCTACTTGGAATAATTCCAAGAACACTCAGGTAAGCTAGGAATGTCCATATTGGCCATCTCATCACGTGAAATCGAATAAATGCTTAGAAACGTTTTTGCTAAATAATACCTATAAAAAATATGCAAAAGGCTTTACTCAGAACTTCATTCGCAAGTAGAGATTGTGACACTAAACAATTTCCAAAAGCAAAGACAACTAGGGGTAAAAGCATCTTAACGTTCCTAATCATACCCTTGGTAATGCGAACTACATCAATTTTTAAATAAATAAACCATATCAGTTGTGATATTTTATACACAGGGAAAGTCAACCAAAGGCTATCACAACATAATCAAATAAATGACACAATAATAACACTTAACACGAAGACTACGAACGAAACAAGCTGTGATGATCTTTTATGAAGCCATGCAACTTCCTGTAAGAACATAATTATGCAAGCATATCTGACTAAACCCCTTTACAGATGTTTTTGCTTTATGTGCTTTACACCTTGTGAACCCAAACAAGGTTATGTTTCTTGATACTCGTAAGCCCCGTGTAAACCAACTATGGTATGATCGGTATTCTTAGCGTATTTCGTGAAGAAGGCAAATTTGGTCATTGTTTACCGTTACTCAAAACATTGTATTTAGCATCATCAGATAAAAAAATGCTGTTATTTCTGCAATCTACAAAGACCACGCGGTCTAAGCCGAAATTTGGTTTTAGTATTGAAATTCGAGCAACCGCAAAAGCCTCAAGCAATATGTCAGGACAACGAGTCATATATATTAAAAGTAAATAAAGGTGCGTGCGTGTGTTACGCTCCATCGTCAACGAGCGGACCTACTTAGTCCGGGATCGGGTTTACTTCCCTACTTCGTTTCTTCCACTTCATAATACAACAATAAGCCTGTATTACTTAGCGATTCTGGTCGAGTTGTTAAGGCGTCTGACTCGATATTAGTTTACCTCTGGAAATGTAAGCTAGAATATTACCGACTGTAATATTTTTTGCGAATTAATGTAACTCAAGTTACTAAGTGTGTCGTTTGACCATTGCTGCTTTAGTAGAAACATTAAAATATTTTTACTTAATTTGTACATAATTATCAGCACTTCTTTCCCGATTCGGCGTACCTACATTGTCACCGATCGGATTTACCCCAAATGATAAACATAAACAGATTGAAGAATTTGTCCAGTATGAGTGGTGCACGGGAAATACTAGAAAAAGATTCGAAAAGTGAGTGCACCACCCAACCTAGAAGAAAGGCTTAAAGTGGTAGGAAAGGAAAGGCTCAAGGTTCGTTTTATTATGAATAGGTTAAGCTACTTGTATATACAGTTTGGTTCAGACCATCGAATGGATTATCAGTTTCATGAAAATGTTGTGATTAAAAGTGAATCCATATTTTTAAATTAAAATTGCGCCAAAGCGATTAGCAAAAACTTTTACATATCTATACTCTAATGAGTAGAACAATAGAATTGAATGTTGCTGGTGAATTATTTCTATTTCTATAATGCGAAAAGGTGCTAAGCGAAACTATACCCAAATAGGAAATATTGTTTACCTATGTCAAAATTACCTGATTATTTTTTAATGGGTATTATAATATTGTCACAACAATATTTTTAAATTCTCTAAACTTGAAACTAAGTTTATTTGTCAAAAAATTCCTGTTCCTTGCTATAATAATATTTCTTGTGATTTCAGTATCTATTCACGCCCATTGCCATTACATAAAAAACGACTTCTGGGATTGGACCGTGTCACTATTGAGGTCGAAGAACTCAACGTTTCGCACACTTTCGTAAGAGGCTACATCAAGAGAAAATGCAAAAGATCACGGTAACCTAAGGTGTAAGCCACACCAGAGACGAAACTTCTCATAAGAGTGTTCTTCTATCCCCTTCCGCTTGCAAAAGAGTTTCGAGTCTGACGTGGTTTATGCGTTGAAGTTACGGTGCTCTTTTTCTTTTTCCCCTAATGAAGTCCCTTACGAAAGTAGGAGAAACATTGAGTCCTTCGACCTCAATAATGACACGTTCCAATCCTGGAAATCGTTTGTTACGTATTAATTATTTATATATTCTTATTTTTTCTTTGAATTTATACAGTGACCGACATAAATTTTGCGAACTATGGTAAACTTCTTTATTATCCATTTGGTAGAAATATTTGTTCTTGATAAAAGTCCCTGTATCTTCTCAAATTCAAAATGCACTTTCCAATACTTAAATATCTCTTTTCGTATACAGAAGAAATTCAAAAACAAGAAAATGGTTCAAGAGGTGTCCTTCCTTTTCAAAATCCACAAAAATATTATTTAAAGAGTTGTTTAGTCAAACACATGGTCACATGCACTTACTCCGAAAAAAAAATCACTCGTCTTTTTCTACTGATTTACGTACCGCCCTGTGTATTACAAAAAAAAAGATATATCAAAGGTAACTTAGTATCGAATATTTTAAGGATGATCTACTGTCGAACTTGAGTTAGTGCAGAAAAACCTCATTTTTGTATACGACGTAGAGGACTATGATATCAAAAAAATAATAACACATGATCTGAAAACCAATAAAAATGCAAAACAATTTTTATTTTTAATTAAATTGTTACAAATATTTAGACGGGCGAAGGGGGGGGGGAGAGGGGCATAAAACACACATTTTGAAGTGACCTTCTTTACTATTATTTTGTATGTTTGAAGATTTGTATTTCTAAATATTTGCTATAACTTTCAATTAAAAATTACAGTTGTTTTGAGTTGTTGGTAAGGGGCGCATTATACTACATTTTTGAACATATCTGTGGCATTTTACGTTGGACTAATTAGTTGGTATGGAGGTAAGGTAAGCGAAACTCAAGTTCGACAGTACATCCTTATCGTATCGTATAATAAGTTAACTTTAATATATGTCATTTTCCGTTAACACGCAGGGTGGTATGAAACAAATAGAACCAAAATCATTAAATTATTTTTATCAGTAGGTGCCTGCGACTTGATATTAGACACCTGCTTTCAGGTCAAAACCGCTATTTCAATAATATTCTTGTGTATTCTGAAAAAGAAGGGTAGGGAAACCTGAGGAGGGTTGATGCTGAAGGACGGTTGATGCAGTTTTGAAATTACCACTAGATATTGTTTTATTACAATCAGGCGCCAAATGATACTTCTTTGCGTGCCCGCGATTATGGGTATCTAAAAATATTTCGTACATGAACGTTGGTTCGTATTTACAAAGGAAACCCTTTTTTTTGTATATTTATTTGACTTATAAAGTAGAATCAAGAACAACATAGTATACTTTACGACCAGTACTGGGGAAAATTATAATGGAAAGGATGAGGAATCAGGACATCAGAAAAGAAGTGGAATAACAGACATTGTAGAGTTTAATAAAAACCCTAGAAACGAATGGAATCGTCATGTAAGTAGAACAGTTAATTCGAATAGTAGGAATAGAACAAGAAGCAAACGGCCAGTGGGACGATTTCCAAAACGATGGGTTAAAAGTTTCAGGTGTCATCTATAAACACCCCATAATAAAACCGCTTGAAGAAAAACAGGCAACGGATCCTAAACAAAAGATGAAGAGAAGCAGACAAATGCATCGTAATTTCTACAAAACATGTCACACGCACACAACTTTCTTTTACAGTGATCTTATAATTAGACAAAAAATTTATTTTTAATTTTTAAGCAATTGTCAAAAATTTTCAAAAATTACAAATTATATAGAAATCGTGCAAAATAGAACGTTAGTTCAAGAGAATAATTTTCACATATAATCTCATAAGAACATTAATTCTTTCCGGAAATTTTTTTGAGTGCGTTCCAACAACGTCGTATTAATTTACCCGAGCGGGACGCGAGGGCAAATTAGGACGTTGTTGAATGCACGAAAAATAATTTCCGGATATGAATTAATGCTCGAATGCAGATTCGGTAAGAAAATCGTAACGATACAAGCCCTCAAAGTTAGGCTGATCTACCTACAAAAAATTTCCAAGAAATTTTGTTGTTGTCTTGGGTACGGCTCGTGAACTAATTTTTCTATTGGTCATTGATGAGTGTCGTACGATTTTCTCTAAAATTTTAAGCTGAAAAAAAATTAGTAATATACCCGGTGTTCTATTTAAAATAGGAGTTAATAAAAAATAGGAAAAAAAAACAGAAGAAACCCATTTTAGAGGTATTCAACAAGAAAATCATCTATCTCACATCAATACACATTAAAGATGTAATAAAAATGTGAAATTTGAAAAAATCGTTAGAGCCGTTTTTGAAAAAATCTAAAAAACTGAAAAATCACGAGAGTAAACACCATACTTCCGGTTATGCTGTCGCATCTAGATAGCACACAAAACATATATATGAAATTTCAACGCCGTACCTCTTTTGGTGTTTGAGATATTCTGTTCACAGACAGACACACACGCACACAGACAGACAGACATACACACACACAGACAGACAGACCCATGAACAAGAATATGTTTTTTGGGTTCAAGGGACTCGAAAACGTGAATATCTGTTGAAAACTCAATTTCGAATTTTTGGGGTTAATCCAATATTTTCTTTATCGTAAAAGTAAAAGTATACTAAATATTAACAGGATATGTTATGTTTTGCTGTCAATCAATTTATTTCATTTTGTAACTAAGGGAGGAGTGATACATTTTGCTTTGGGAGGTTTGATAAACGTATTGCTGCTCCCTAAGGGTATGTATTTTTTACACAAAACGCCTGTCAAGTAGAAAGATAAATAAACAGGAGGAAGAAAGCTTACCAAATCAAAAGTTTTAACAGACGTTCCCAACACGGTAGACACGACAGAAGACTGATCAAAAATCCAGAAAAAAGATACAAAAAACGTCAGGGGAAGGTTTTCATATACTTGAAAAAATATCAAAATATTCTGACTCGGAAGTTCTGTCAACGATTTCATCTACAGGATCTTTTTAAAGCACAACCGATATAGAAACTCAAATGAGATAAGAACTAGGTGAAGAAGATTTTTCTAATGCAATATTTGTAAAGGCTATTTTATTCTTCTCACTTTAAAAAAATCGATAAATATCACATATGTTGTCCAGCCCTTGGATATCGAACAAGTGGAGACTATTACATTAACTGTATGAGGCGTATGCTACACTTTTATTTTTCCGCTATTCGAGAAGTTGAAGATGTTGCAGGAGTATCGGCAGTAAAATTACCTGCCCCGTACAATCTAAGAATCACTGCAAGGGTTAAAGGAAAGATTATTTGTCACATAAAGGTAGTAAATGTTAATTAAAAGTTGTAGTAGCCTAAGTCATAATAATAAACCTATGACGTATCATTTCTCTCATATTCCCGTATCATAACTTCGATATACAGGGTGACTTTAACAGTTATGCGAATATTTTAACTAGTAACAGAGGACGGTAAAATATCCTGATTAGTATAATAATGTCTGATACAAAAACTTTTACTTTTCGAAAAGAAAGCAGGTTAAAGTTTTTCCAAAAAGTTGGAGAGCCACAGATAAGTTTGAATAAATAATGTAACAAATAACACCAAAGCAGCCTGTATTTATTAATGTTTCTATTAAGGTCATATTAACATTTTTTTAAATACCGTAGTATGAATTTTAACAATGCTGAGATTAATTCCATATTAGATTTCTTAACATTGGTAAAATTCACTTTATGGTATTGTTCATTTAGATGACGTTAACATGGAGTTAATATAATAATAATAATAATGGTGAGGCACTAACACCCCATGAAGGAGCTTATATTAATAAAAACAGGCTCATTTGTTTTATTAATTATTACATTTATTCAGACGTATTCGCGGCTCTCAAACTTTTTTTGGAAAGACTTTAACCTGCGTTTTTCGAAAACTAAAAGACATTATTAGACTAATCATGTTATTTTACTGTGCTCTGTTACGAGTTAAAATATTTGCATAACTATCAAAGTCACCCTGTCTAGTGAACTTATATATGTTTTATATGAAAAAAAGGGTAGTTTAACTGTCAAGAACGACTTGTTTTTCAAAAACTGGAAATATTCTTAAAATGATCTAAAAACCACGCAGGAATTTTAGTTCCTATAACATTTTTATGTAAAACTAAAAATAAAATGTCATTCCCTTTTCCCCCTAAACTCAATCCGGGGACATACTGTATAAGTTTCGAAAAATGAGAAAAATATTTGACAGGATTCATATTGAATCCGTGCATTGATATTTGTATAGTAGGCATCATTTTAAAGTATCATTCTATTATTTGACCAAATTTTGAATGCATTATTTTCATATGAAAAGTTTGATTAAAAAAAAATAACGGCGCTCCCCAGGCTCCCATACTTTACTCTTGAGCTATTTTTATATTTTCGAACCTCCCGTATACTAAGGAAATATTGAAACTAATTTTGGCAATTAAAATTTGAATTTCAGAATATGCAGAAACTTCTATCGACATTTTCTGATAAATAGATAATCCTCAAGTTTTCTATGACTGTTCAAATTGATGCCCGGTAACTGTATATCAAATCTTTGTGAATGCGATCAATTGCATTGTAATTTCTAAGTATGCAACAATTTTCTACCATAATATCTTGACACGGCTCAATTTTCAAATTTCCAAAACAACTCTGTAGATAATAAAGGACGCTACAAAAATATCAAAAATTGCCAAATTACAAAATATAGATGGTAGAATTGCTGAATAACATGTGAGAAAGCAAATATATTTAACTAAAGATTGTCTATGACCAGACATAACGTTAAATATTCAGCTTCTACGGTGTTTCCAGAAAACATTGAGTGTCTTCTTGTTCAGTTGAATGATTATATCTATATCCCCTTCATTCCATTTGTAATTCGGGGAAGGCTGTTTATATGTATTTTGAATAGAGCAGGGCACTCACATTAATTACAGACAGACAATAATCTGCTGAAGTAAACTAAGCTTGTTGAAGTATCCTTTCATTTGTACCTACCACAAAAAAGAGAATACTACAAATTACAAGCGTGACAGTGACAAATATGTTAATGCGACAAAATTTAAAAATTCAAATACCGACCTTAGAAAATACATCATGGCCAACCTTTATCCAAAATAGACATGAATTGCTAATAGTTATAGATCCTTCAGGACAACACTGCGTAACTGTCATTCATTAGTAAGAAACCAGTTGATTTATAATGTGAGTAAAGGTATGTCGTATAGTCTTAATATTGATTTAGTTATATGTTTTGACATAGAAATCAGACTATTTGGCTTTACTACTACTTTTAATTTCTAGGGAATTGTTCAGAGTTTTGCAATGAATGTAAAGTACGAAGTGAATACAACCAAGTTTCGCAAACATTTTTAATTAATTTTCTGTAATATATATTAATTAACTCCAAAAATATAGGATAGCCAGTAATCCCATTTCAGCAAACAGTACACAACAAACATGCTCCGAATACCTCACCTGTTGTGCAAGATGTATCTCGGATTTGGGCAGGCCAATAATAGCGACGAGGTACGAGGCACACGTGCCAATGCTGAGCATAATGCAATACCTCAGCCTAAGCGGCAAGGTAACATAAATCAAATAATCCAAAAGCAGGACCCATCCCAAGCCATCCCTCGACGTAACTTCATTCTTCTTCAAAAATATCGAAACCAGCAGCTGCGCGTTTGCAATATGCCAAGAGATGTGGGGCATCGCGGCCCACAGGGACCACTTTTCTATCCCCTTCTTGCACCAGATCAATAAACAACAATTTATCCCCAAAAATGCGCTCATCGTCCCGAAAATGACCACGTCTTGGCCGCTGGGCACAGTCAGCATGTAGATGTCGAACAAGATGGCGGTCACCAAAAAACACTCCAAACCAGCCCGCTTTTGCTTCACGGAGTACGTTTGATAGAGCTTTTCCAGAGCTGGATCCTTGAAGGAGCTCCACAGGACACAGCCCGACTGCATTTTGTCGGCGATGAGGGCGTCCACCTGATCGCCCATTTTTGCTTAATTTGAATTGCCAACGGTCTTTTCAGAGAGTTTCATTAATCTTTTGGGGCTCGTTACGTCATGCCATTCTTTTTTCAAGGCGGCTTGTTGCGGATACTTAATCATTTTCACTTTTCCTCTTTGTTCTGGGTTCAGCAGCGAAGCCACGAGCCACGCGAATTTCCTATTAATAAATGGAATTCTTAATAGTATGCACGCAGGTTTGGGATGAATTAACTCGGGTAGGTAGATATTGTAGAATTTTAATGAGCTTTACGTGCGGGAAAATCTAGGGCACGGCAAAACAAAGATAAAAGAATGCATGCAATTAAAAATTATGGCGGCGAGTTCAATCTGATCGTAACTTATTAGTGGAGCAAACTCCTTGTCAAAGTCGATATAAAGTTTTATGAGTTATGAGTACATTTTTAAACTGGCATTCGGGAATCTGCGAATTGCTTCTTTGGGTCCAATAAAACCACAAAGAGTGTTTATTTGCATGCAGTCTACTTTCTGAACATGGTGAATTCGCATCAGGATGTTTACATTCCGAGTACTTTTGTCTCTGTAAACTATTTTCACAGGGGTAAGTTCTAACATACACACTACACATAGCAGTTGCTTTAATGTCGCAAATAATTACTTTTTTAACTGTTCTTCAAAGCTTTTTTTGCATGTTAATTAATATTTTCATCTCATCCACTCTCAAAATGAGTTCCAAATGATGTAAAGTGCATCATTATTTATGAATCAAAGCGAACAACAATAAAATTTTTAGTATAACGAAAGTTTAATATTTTTTTAAATAATTTAAAATAAAACTGAAGGTAGTAGTTGCTCCGGTGAGTAGTGGGAAAATATATCATTTATTTGACTTATGTTTCAAAGAACTGAAAAAAAATATTTCCACTCGGCATTTTTATATTATTAAAAAAATAGTAGCTGCTCTAGAAGTGCGAATATTTATATAGAAAAATATAATTTTTCAAATAAAATTATTTATAGATTACCGATTGAGAACTGCATTTTAAACAAGGGTGCTTTAAATATATTGGTTTTCTAGTTAATGTTTTTAAATATTTCGTTAAAATAAAATGAAAAGCAAATTTTCTAAACACTTATTAGACCGTCGAGCCAATTTAAGGTAGTTAATGTTACATTAAAAATATGAGTATTAAATTTATACATGTAATAAAAAATTCTTCCTAGAAACTTGTTTAATCAAGATGTTGCTTTCTTTCATACAAATAATTTTCATTCAACCGACTTTTGTATTATTATTTAATATTATATCTTTTTACTCTTCAAACACATTTTTAAAATAAAGTAAGACAGCAAAATATTTAGTTAAAAAGAAAATTGCTTAATAACGTAGCTGAACAGAAAATTTACGCAAATTAAATTATTAGTTTTCTGTTTTTGTACTTTTTGTCGGAAATATTGTTCGAGGATATTGTTAAGAGTTACACAATGTAGTCTAACAATGCAAAATACTCGAATTTAATTAAAACTGTGGCAAAGTTACTTTTACGGAATTGCAACTATTAATTGTAATTTGACCCTAAAGGATTGATTGAGCAGTTTATACGCGGTTTAACACTGCTGAAAGTCTTGAGTTAATTGCACAATATACTGTACGTAAAGTATTCAATTAAACAATGCCATAAAGATATCACTACCCCATTGTCTCGTTATAATTTTATTATTATACTAGTACAACATTAAATTTTTAAGGCCCTCAGAGTAATAATTAAAGAGAGTAAAATTATTGAAAATTTAGAACGATAACATTTACGTTTTATTAAGTTTGGGTTTGTCATTCACTTATGAATCATACATAAACCTTTTAGCAAGTCACTTTAAAATAAAGCTGTTATTATTGAACTGGTGTTACTAATTAATTACTATATCAATAGTTACTACCCATATTCGAATACATTTTGGTTTTTTACAGTAGAGTTCGATTAAAAGTAATTATTAGCACTCTACATATAACGGATTCACACCATTTTGCATGAAACTTGGCATTGGTTTTTTGTTCGTAAGTTGCAAATAAAGAAAACAGTAATTTTTATTTTGTAATATAACCTGTATAATCTAAAACAAATTTACTTTTATTTCCATCAACCCGCCTTATCATCAAATCAGCTCATAGAACTAATATGTATTATATATATTATTAATGTAAATGTACACAGTTCTGGTAGTTAATGTAATTTACTAATAACAAATGACAAAATAGAATATTGCTGCCAGATGGACTCCTTATTTTGATGGTACGTTTGGAGAAACGTTAAACTTTAAAGTATTGTAAGATGTTACACGTATTTAATTAAAACTGTTTTGAATTACACAAGTAGTGAAACTGGATACGCACATGAAAATGACTAAAATTCTATTTTCTGTTTTGCTTAAATAACGCAACATTGTATTTAAATGGGTCTTGTTATGTTTTTTGACCTAAATGCATTTGGAAATTATAACCTCGTTTAAACACAAGAAAGTGATTTTACACAGTTGAATTGTGAAAACTTCCATGCCCAAAATGTGAACAGAATATATAAGAGAAGTATTTTTAGCCCCTTAAAATATTAATCTTTGGCAAATTTTACTTGACATTAAAAATAATGGAGAGGAACTTTTCAGTCAATATATTCATTCCATTAGTAATTTTTGTCTTATTATACAAAATACATTTACGATCTCGTATAAAATTTGCAACGTCTGCAACGTAAATTTCATATATATATAGCTACTGTAGCATACCATATTTCCAAATACAACGTTTTTTAAATATAATTTACTCTACTTCGAACAGGTTCAAAATTGTATCAAGCTTAGTGGAAATAGTGGAAATTAGATTAATTTATTTAGATTATATCGAAATCCGTTCAACCACTCAGCGATGAGCAGGCAAGCACAGTTGACAGCATAATGCGACTGTTTTGTTGCTCCAAATTTTAATTTCCGGCGACGAGTCTGCAGGTTGAAATAAAATGAAACTAAAAGCAAAAATTTACAGCAGCATTAGTCAGCGAAACTTTTGCAATTTTACCTCGCATGAGAAGGGTTGGTGGACAGCATTGTGCCATTATAATACTGCAAGGCTTACAAAGCAAGTTGTCAAATTGTTGTACTTTGATTCGTTTCGAAAAGTAGAGCTGTCGATAAGAAAATTGAAGTTTTATATGCAACTATGTACATTAATCAATACTAAAATATGAATGGTTTGCACGAGTTGCTCCTTATTGATTGATATCTCTTGTCGGCGCTTAATTGTGTTTGCGAAGCATAACAGAACTATGTAATGAAAAATATGTTTACTACTAGCATTCTTCAGTAATAAAATGATAACAGAAAACACCTCGCAAGGCAAAAGAAAAAATAGCAGTAACGAAAAGCAAACTTCCAAGCAAAACACAAAGTTGAATTCAACGCACAAAGGGAAGCGTTACAAAAACAACGACCACAAAGCTGCTACCGGAGTAGTGCAAACGATGGGCAACTAAAAATTAGGAAGAGGCCCAGAAATTAAAAAATTCCCCGGGCACAGGATTATCACGAGACCGATCAACACTTGCCAGCACGTGAGTCGATGTTCTGCAGTACATAACCTAACAGCACGCACATATCGATCTACCGGAGCTTTAGCTCGAGCACGCCCGGAATGAATCCGGTGACCGGAGGAAGCTCACTGCTACCCGGAGTCGTCTTTCCTGGAGCGCTTTGCTAACTCCAACATCAAACAGAAGTGCGCAAGCGCTCTGAGAAGTCGTCAATTAAAACTCATCGTTGGGAAAAGAAAAAGTTCTCGCGGTGATGACTAAGAGCTTTTCAAGAGACTGCAAAAAAAACACTTCGCCACACGAAGAAAATTGCTTAATTTTTTTAGGGTATTATGAACAGTTTTCGTGAATAGCATGAAACTTATTTCATCGATTGTACGTTTTTAGGATCTAATCGTGAACAGGAATAAAAAGATAATGGAGCATATCGCCAACGCAAAAGCTCTAATAGAAATAAATAGAAATCCTTTTATATAAAAGGGTAGGTTCGTGAAACTCGAAGTGGAAAATGTGAAAATCCGTTATAAAAATTCCGTTATCGTTCAGGCAAAACTTGGTTTCCTTAAAGGGTTGATATTTTTAATTTGATTTTCTGCATTTGTAAGGAATGGTAACGCAAATTTCGAACTTCTTTATCTTTACTGTAACGTTCAATAGAAATTATAATCTTTGAAGAGAATAGAAGTGGCCTGGGATTTAATTTCTCTCCATCTTCGTCAGTCAAGGTGTCTATTGTGTAAGTTTTAACTGGTCGTGTTCTATTTAATTAGATAGAAAACTTCTATAATTTTCTGTATAGGAAGACCAAGCTGCTATAGCTAGCAATTGAAAATAAAGAGAACAGTTAATATTTCTTAAGATTTTATCTTAAATGTTTCTTCACCACTTTATTGTTTATTGTTTATTCCCATTACTTCAGTTTCATATAAGCAAGCTTGTGCTTAAAACTACCGATTACGAATGCTATAAATTCGAGTTTATCTAATTCGATAATTAATTAATTAATTCCGTGTAGTGTCATAGAGGTAAATCTAAATGTGGGTATACAAGCCTAGTATTATTTTCTTCTAGTGATTAATATTTTTCAATTACAAAAATATAAAACTGTTTCTGGTAGTCAGTAAAAATATTTTCAGATATTTCGTAAAGGTTCTTATACTGAGCTTACCTTGCAGCCACCACGGCAAAATACTAAAGAAACGAGGTAAGGTGTTGATCTTCATCCCATTGTCTTGGAAGCATTCAAAGTATGCAGTTCTTAATTCACATTAGCTCAGGTCGAGTAGCGGTTTTGATGAAGAGTTGTGTAAACATCAGCGTCTTCATATAACTGTGCTGTTGGATAAAAATAAGATATTTGAAACTATTACCAACATTGCGTTATGTATAACTTTCAATAGCTATAATGTATTTTTACATAACCCACCCAGTCACATAAAATATATTTTAAAATTGATTGAACTAAAGCATAGTATACTCGTTTAAGTTGTTTGAGATCTGTAGGTATTTAAATATTGGAATAAAAACAACAGTTTTCGATTTTTTTCCGTTATAGTAGTTACATCTGGGTTCAACTTCAGGTAACTGTCCACAGTTATACCCAAAAATTTGATCTGATTAACAATAGCTACCTCAAAAGTACTGCTAGCATCATTGTGCTGTTGTGAAAATTCGGTAGGTGTTTTTTAGGGGGGTGGGTGGAGCTATTTTTGTTTTTTCATAATATAATGTAAGTAGATTAGCATTTAACCATTCAATTATTTTTACATACATTCACCTACTTTTAATTTTATTTGATTCCAGATCACACATTTTACGTGCAACACCGTGTCGTCAGCATGTGAAATTATAGTGCCATAAAGTTTTAGTTTTAGCAAATTGTTAATATATATTAGAAACAGCACAGGTCCGAAAACGTTTCCCTGGACAAGAATTTGATTAGAAAAAAATATTTAATGAAAATCCTTATTTATTTAATAGTACTTTATTGAACTAGTCCTCAAAGCAAGGCTTTAGGGGACGAGTCCGTAATATGAAGATGAGTCCTCTAAAGCCATTTGAGGACGTGTTGCATACAACGTTTTTTCATATTAGCTCTCCAAACATTATAATATGAAGTTTCAATTACCATTAACGCGGCATTATATTAGGAGGCCGCGCGAAAATGTATTTTTCGCTCCCCAAACTGGTTACTTTGGAAACTGTCTAGGATCCTCAAAATGGCCATTTAGAGGCCTTGTACTTAAAGTCGTCATGGCAAGTAATGTTTGAGTCCGCTAAAATGTTGCCATGACGACTTTAAGTACAAGGCCTCTAAATGGCCATTTTGAGGATCCTAGACAGTTTCCAAAGTAACCAGTTTGGGGAGCGAATACAAAAAAAGCTTTTTTAGTTCTTTTACTGTTTTTATTCAACTAATATTAATCGTGTAACGAAAAGCATTTTGTCTCATTTTGATAACTATTCCGTGCATCATGAAGACAATCTTTTGGGGTTATAGAGGACGTTAAAATGCATTGCTTTCGTAAGGAGTAGAACAACGGCAGCTTTCCCCCACTCCTTTTAATTGATTCGCGGATTCGCGGTTTCATTCGCGGATTTATTCGCGGAAATATTTGAATTTCAAATTGGTAGATCTGTCTCTCTCTTCTGCTCATCGGGCGTTGGTTGTCTCTCTCTTGCATTCACAGAATGGATGTTTAATTTAAAAATTAAGTATCTTGCGTACTCGGATTTGAACGCTCTACGTCCGTCTTCACAAAACTAGGTGCAACCGTCAATGCCTCAGCACCACGGCGACGCTGCAGATTTTATGTGTATAGCGGAAAGCCATATCGCTGTTCTGGCTCCAGATTTTAAAACCAACTATATTTTCAAAAATATAAATTATAAGAATGGAATTGTGTAGCCTATTGTGATTAAAGGTTGATACAATTTTTTTTAAATTGACTTTGTAACTGGTTTTCATGGGAATAATTTCTTTATTTTATAATTTGCGTAACGCGCATGAATGGATTATCGAGATTTCCATTGTCCCGGTCTACTATATAGCTGGAAATTTCCGCTCGACTATGCTTTTCAAAGTTTTCCGAATAAGTGAGAATTTTAACATTATTAACTTACTGTTTTTAATGTCTCCTTGTGGGTGCTTGATTTTTGTGTACCGATGGGGCCACAATTATACCCATGGGGCCACAATTATATATAACAGCAATAAGATAACATGAACAAGAAGATAATGCGTATTGCTTGAGTAAGAAAGAGATAAACATAGTAGAGAAGGCTTGACGTTTAATTTAATTATGACATTTGTCAACTAAACATGCCTACTAAAATAATTTTTTCGTATGGCCATCTCCTTCTTACTCAAGCATTCTATTTTGTTATTCATGTTATCTCATTGATGTTATATACCCGGTGTCCATTCTCAAAGTCGAACATAGGCAATTAACTTTAGTGCATTCACTCGTTCTTCCTTGAAATAATTCATTTTTCTGTAGATAATTTTAACAGACGTTGACAAATAATACCTGATTTACGCCAACTAATTACCAATTTTTTTGACAAATGCTATCGAACTCGAAGGCAAGGCACGGCATATTTAAAAATTTCCAAGTTTTAAATTAGTATATTAAAATAAAAATCGCATCTTGAATATTATTATTGGTATCATTTGATGCGTAATAATTTTATCTTTCCATTGATACCATTACCTTCCCTGTAAGTTGAATTGGCGAGCAGGAACCGATAAAAACGTTGAATACAATGTTAATCGCCTATGTTCGACTTTGAGAACGGACACCCGGTATAATTATGGCCCCATCCGTATATAACAGCAATGAGATAACATGAACAAGAAAATAACTCGTATTGCTTGAGTAAGAAAGAGATGGCCATACGAAACAATTATTTTAGTAGGCATATTTAGTTGACAAATGTCATAATTAAATTATGCTTAGATATAACTCTAAAAACTGTTTTTACATCATTTTCGTTATTATAAATCGTTTTGTAAAACGAATTGTGATAATTTTTTAAGTGTGATGATGCGTAATTGCATATTTTTTATCAAATTTTCATCGTGTGTTGAATTAAAATGTCATTTTTTGTATAATTTATGTGACATGATGTCGATTTTGCAAAAATTTATGTGAGGTGATGTGTAATTGCGTGATTTTTTTTCAATTTTGAGTTAATTTTCGTAATACAATGAACAATAAGCCTACGTAACTGAAATTTTGTTTATCAAAATGTTTGTGGCTAAAGATTTTTCAATTAAATTGCTTGTTTTTATTCAATTTTATGTTAATTTGGGGATCAACATCCATTTTTGAGCGATGCAATTTATAAAAAGTGTAAAACATTTGCAAAATTATGCTTGGAAATAACTCTAAAACTGCTTTTACATCATTTTCGTTTTACAAAACGATTTATAATACGAATTGTGATAATTTTTTTAAGTGAAATAATGTGGGATGGCGTATTTTTTATCGCTTATTGAATAAAAATGTCGGTTTTTGTATAATTTCAAGTGACATGATGTTAGTTTTTGTAAAATTTTAAGTGAAATAATGGTGTCAGAAATTTTTTTTCAGCGATATTGCGCGTTTTTATTCAAAATTATGTTAATTAGTGGTCAACATACATATATTTCCATCAAAAGTACAAGAACTTTTGAATTTTGTTTATCGAAATAATTGTGGCAGAAGATTTTTTCAACGAAATTGCGATTTCTTTTAATTTTGAGCGATGCATTTTATAAAAAAGTGTAAAACATTTGCAAAATTATGCTTAGTTTATGTAACATGATGTCGATTTTTGTAAAAATATGTGAGATGATGTGTAATTGCGTGATTTTTATTAAATTTTCATCGTGTGTTGAATTAAAATGTCATTTTTTGTATAATTTATGTGACATCAGAGCTGGGCAGTAATTAATTACTTTTTAATTAAATTACTAATTAAATTCCTTTTTGTGTATTTGCCTTGGAATTGAATTACTTTTCAAAATGCTGTAATTGTAATTGGGAATTGCCATCTTTCTTAGAAAGTACTTGAAAATTACTTTTTAAAAGTAATTAATTACTGCATTCAATTACTCAATTACTTTCGTGTAATTAAATTACTCTAAAGTATTTAAATTACTTTATAGGTATTTGAATTACTTGTGGTAATTGAAATTACTCGCGGTAATTGAATTACTTTGTGGTATTTCAATTACTGAATTACTGACTTCGATAGGGTGCTAGATCTCCAGAACGCATAAAT
The DNA here is from genome assembly GCA_940337035.1 of Agriotes lineatus. Taxonomy (NCBI): domain Eukaryota; kingdom Metazoa; phylum Arthropoda; class Insecta; order Coleoptera; family Elateridae; genus Agriotes; species Agriotes lineatus. Next base: position 90,703 of record CALNHX010000378.1, read on the forward strand.
AAGATAAATTCTTATTAAGTTACATATTCAGCAAATCGCAGGGTATTCCCCGCGCAATAAAAACCTAATTTATTATTTCCTCTGACGAGTCGAATAACAGCAACTTCTGCATTTTGTATGACGCGTCCACGAACATTAGTGGGTGTATCTGTAGCTTGTAATAATGACAATATTTATTGTGAGAGACGCTAAGTGTAAGACGCTATAAGAATATTTGCGGTAAGTACATTACAGATTACAATACCTTCGGTAAAATAATAATTTTACATAGCTTCATTAGGCTATATTGGTTCATAATGATTATTTATTCATTTCAATTTGCTTGTTTTAAACTATCCGTGCAAGTGTAACAGACGTTAGGTCCAGAAAATTACGTTTTTGAGTGAGGAATTGAATTAAACGGACAAAATCCGATAACAACATTTAAACAGCGGAAAACACATATATAGAATGTATCTAACTGCAAAATCCCATGTCTGGTTGACTCAAAAATGCATTATGGCGTATGGTAATTTTAAAACGCCGCCGCATAAGTTTACCGCATTCTTGCATTGAACATTTTGTAAATTATCCATTCTTTGTCGTTTCTTGCCTTGTAATGCTCATATGCTGCTTTCTATACTGCCTGTAGCATGTTAGCTTCGATTATTATTAAAAAAAACCCTTGCTAATTACGAGACATTCAAATATTGGCTTCTTAATGATTTTACACAAAATTCCACTTAGTTTTTTAAAAGAACAGTTCATAGTGACCCAATTTACGTAATTTCAGATATTTTATTTCTCTAAACTTAAAATCAATAGGTATTATTAAAGATGTTAATAACATTTTGAAATTTGAAGTAAAAATATGAAAGCAACCTGAGCAATTTAATTGTCGAGCGTCACAGTAATTTTCTTATTCGGTGTGTTCAAAAAGGAATTACTTAAGGGTTGGCCATGGAATATAAAAGTATTGGCAACAGCAAGCTTTAGAATTCATTAACATAATCACTGTTGTTGCTGTCATAAGTTTATATTATACGCTGATATCGCGATTGAAAATTCTAAAAATTGCCATATTCAACCCTTATGTAATTTCTTTTTGAACACATAGTATAAAGGTCACTTGAATATAAAAATGACTTCATTGTTACGTGCTTGAGCAAATGTCTTTTGTTTTTGTATCTAAAGTACGAATTCTTATTTCAATGAGCCGTTTTCAACTAGGTTTATCAGTCATCTGTCAACTTTCAATGGTCCCTGATCAACACCAAATTGATATTTTGTTTTATAATTTCAGAAGTTACCTAATACATTTTTAATAACTATTTGTATTACTAGGGAGGAAAATGTATCATTCCCTCCGGCAGATGTAGTTTAGTTCGCCAGAGTTTGCGAAAACAGTACCTAATCAATTTATTGTAATCATTATTCTCCTTAGCATAGAATTTCGGCTTAGACCGCGTAGTATTTGTATATGAACACCCAGCATTTTCTGGCTTAATGTGCCTTGCACCTTGTGAAGTCGAGCAAAAACCCGCGCGATGGCCATGCTCTTTGGTGGCTCGTGTTGTTTGAGTATCTTGAGAACGAGGATACTTAGGCAGATTTGGCCGTTTTGCTGTTTGTGCATCTATATTCACTAACGTTTCGCAAGACCTTGCAGCTTGCATCATCAGAGTGAAAGTCGCACAATACAAAATCTAGCCAAAATTAAATTCGACATTTCTTCATATTCGAAAAAAAATTTTTTTTTAATTGGCAGTGAAAAACGTTGAAATCGTCAAATAAAATACAAGAAATCGGCAGTGAAGTAATCCATTGTTTTTCAACTTTTTGTAGGCGGCTGGGTGATAGGTAAACGTCAACCGACGTGAACGTAACCTATAAAAGTTGGTTAAAATGTTGTATCTTCGCGATTTCTCGATTTAAAAAAACAATTTACTCCTGGGCACTGAGAGTTTCATTTCAATCCTTGTGTGGTTTATTTGCTTTGGCCCTTCGGGCCGCGGCCACTAAATACATAATCGTGATAAAAAGCTCAACTTTAGTGATAACTTATGTGGAAACTAATATAAAAAAATATATAGATTTGAACTTCCAAGTCCCTATACTTTCTTACTGAAGGGACTTTGTACTAAAGTATATTAGGTTTAATCGGTTTATTATAACCTAAGAAATATATGCCAAATCGGTGTCCTATTTAATTATCAAAAAACCTGCAAGAGTGATAAAGTATTAGGTTACTACTAGCAGTCCATTGAGACAAATGTCTCATTTAAAAAAACAAAAAAGACCGTTTTTCAAATAGAACGCGTATTAAATAAAAACTGTACCCAGACCTGGAAGGTGTCACAGTGGTTGCCTAGCCGATCGAGGTTTGAAGGCGCAGGTAAATGAGCATACAATGAAATTATAGTGCAGCGCCTGCTGCAGTACAATGGTCTTGTAATTTTCTTTGCAATCCAGGCGCAATAATCGTAACTCCACCTGGCGAGGATTGAAAATAAATTGCAAATGTACGGTTAGTTCTTAGGTTACCATAGCATTAGCTGGCAGATATGCTTAAGCTTGTTTAGATCCTTTATAGATTTCTATTCCTGAAGCATGAACATGAAATTCTTAGGAATGAAGTTACATAAAACGTAGCGGTTGCACCACCCATGTAGCACTAAAAAATACTTGTTTTCCAGTTAGAAATAGATTTCGAGGAAACGTCAGATACTCAATGTTGTAACCATATCAAAAGAGTGCTGATATAATTTAGTTATAACATTATATCGGTTCTCTTAGGAGCCATGAAAAAAATCCTTCTATGGTAAGTAAAGAAATGTGTGGTTCAAACCAGCGAGGGATCTTATAAGTGCATGCACTCCAGAAAAATATTATTTAAGCAAGTCCGGCTTCCTTAAAGTCCATTGTACAATGAAAACAATAATAAATTTGAGTTACCGAAATACACAAAATAAGTAAAACATCTTCCCACGCATTTATTGGCACTGTAACCAGTGATGCCAGATATACCGTTTTAGCGGTATATCTACTGCTTCCGCTTCTCAAATACCGTTCTACCGTGATGTATTAAATATCTACCGTGTTTTCTAGAATCGTAAACCAAGTGTGGTACAATCGTATCTACACTATAATGAATTTTTTGGGGTGCAAACTTTGCAAATTCTTTTAGCACTTATTAATACGGTGGTCTAACATTTTTTTATTGTTTTAGATTAATCTGCAGGGGGTTTCCCTACGAATTCTAAGCTTTGAACTTTTGTATTATTCCGATATCGCGATTGCCGCAAGCGCAAATGCAAATTATGCACAACGAAGAACAACATCCTACAGGTTGCATGTGAGTTTTTGTGGTGTTTGTGCTTTGCTATCTTTTAAATGAAATGCGTTGAAATATAATTATATTTTGAGGCGAGATAAATCTGATAACATGGGATTTAAACATAATTTAATTGTGTTATTAACGAATATTCTAGTTCGAGTGATTCGTACGAAACAGATAAAGAAGCCTATTGTTACGATACTTTTGGAGTGCCCCCCGTAGCATTGAACTTTCGCTAGCTGAATTTCTGAACTTGAATATTTATGGTTGGCTTTTGTCAATGTTTGCATGCTTTAACCTGGGTATAATTAGCTATATCTTATTTTTAATTACTCTCCTATAATTATCATGCAGTTTCGTAAGCAATCCCTCGTTTAATTACTTATATTTTGCAAATTAGGTTTATTCTTGCTATATTTCTACAAATATTTGGGTACGGCCGCTAGGCAACCGGTGATACAAATTGTTTTTAACTATTCCATTTGTTGCTAGAGCAATGTTATCTTTTCCTGCAGTCAAACTTGCCTGACTGGTTTTTTGGCTTCTTCTGGCCCAAATTTTTGTTATCAGATGACCTGTGGGCTGGGTTTTTGAATTTTTCGGCTTTCTTTTCAAGCTAAACTGTCGTGCTAGTAGGTGTTCCTCTGCAGCTAAGTGCTTCATAGCCCTTTGGTAGGGCTCGCCTCTTCGAATAGATTGTTTGAGGGATCTGGAAGCATTTCTGCGTTATCGTGGATGTTCGTAATGATTAGTTAGCTACTTACTTGCATCCCTTCGCTTTGGCGGATCTCCTGGAAACGACTTTAGCACGCTTCTTTCGGCTCGACCCCCAGCTTGAGGTAAGATTAGGTCAGTTTCTTCTTAATCGGGAGTACATTTGGGTTCTGTGCGTTTTTAGCCAAAAATTCCCGGCGGGAGTTAAAACACTCCCCATCTGCTTGAAATCCTTCCTGTCTGGAGTAGACCTACCCCGTTCGACTGCACCCTGCTCGAATCCAGTTCGATGTACTGGGCCCCTAAGATAGTCGCATCGCCTGTGAATTTTTCAACTCTCGTGGGCCACGCTGAAGATTGAGCAACTGCTTTACACTCACCTGCAAGTCATCTTGCAACCTCCATAGCTGGCACTGCACCCCGCAGCTGCAGCCGTCATCGTTGCTTCTCTCTAGCTACGTCCAACCACAGGGGAGCGAACGGAGAGATTAGGTTCTGGTGAACTTTCCTGCAGGCAAGACGTTATTGTAGATAATATGCATTGCGCCTGTTGTAACTTATAATTGAATCATACTGTTTCATGCCGTTAGCACTCCGGACATGTGTGATCTTATTCAGCATCGGATTGTACGATAGTAGGCTTCGTGCATCGTTAGTTTAGTAATATTTGAAATTGTGTTATTTTTGTTCGGGCCGCCGCGCAATGACATGCGGTTACCCTCTGCTACTTGCTAAATTAAGGTCGTAAGGCTTACCTGTGTATTGCTCCGTTTGTGCCTTCGGGTCTCCTAACCTTATTGACCTCTGCGTTATCTGAAAGATTTATAGAGTAGAACTTTGAGCTTCACTTGTGTCCTATCTGGACGTCGCTTTTACTCACCCGCTTGCATAACACAGTTCGGACGCCTTAAAGCTTCGCTATTTTCGTCACAAAACAATAATTAATATTTTCATGTCAAACCTTCGGCGTGAAGTTAGGCACACTTCAGTAGCAGTGTCTCGTGAGCACCCCTTCGGGAGCGTTGTGATTAATGTAGATCTCCGGTAACCGAGTAAGGGGCAAATCCAAGCCTTTGCTTTCTTTAGCATATAAACATACATACGCACACTTAATGCATTTTTAATATGGACACCGTCGTTCATGTGTGGCCACGCAAACGCACGCTGATTCCGCCCTTTAGAAAATTTTGAATATAGATAAGCGTCATTTAGCTAACCTTCGGGGTTGAAACGTTAGCCAAGGTGGTCTTGTATTGCTCCGAGCCGGTATACGCGAAATTTTAAACTCGCTCCGCAACGCGCGCTTGATAAATTAAATTTTTTTTTAAATTTAATAATCGCTACGCTCCGTTGTAACCGCACAATGTTTTAATGTGTTAGACCATTCTCAGGTCATAGTCATTGCTGCTCGTGGGCTACTATTTGCCCAATACTTATATTTAAATTTGTATTTATATTTACTATTGCATGTCGCATACTGTGTGTTCTTGGATGTTGCTAAAAATATTGCCTGCTGTGATATTTGTATTTAGTTTATGTTAGCATTGCACTATAGTACGCACCAAACTCTTTGAAATAAAGCTGTGATATTTGTATTTAGTTTATGTTAGCATTGCACTATAGTACGCACCAAACTCTTTGAAATAAAGCTGTGATATTTTCTTTGGTGGTTGATTTGATTGTTTTCTTTGTGCTGCTGGAAATTGTCTTGACCTTGTGCACGGTCCGGCATAAGGATTAGAACTGAGTCGAGGACCTGGCGCCCACTCCTTTTTTTTTGTATTCTCTCTTAGCATAGCTGGAACCCTGCGACCCTCGCGGCGAGCTAGCCCAATTAGGCCGATAGTTACCAGCCGGCAAAACACCAAATATAACTTTCGCCAAAAGGTAAGGCCGACCGTCTATCTTCCCTGACAAGAAGATTTTGACGCCCAACGCTTTGGGGCCTTGAAAGGATTTTTGACTACGTCGTTATTAGGGTACTTGGTGGTGCTATAGTGCAAATCGAATTGTTAGGGTGTTAGAATTTATTATTGGCTAGGTGATTTACATTTGGTATTATTTATTGTCGATACTTGTTGGGTATTTACAATTGATTATTGCTAGTTATAGGTTTGTTTATTGCATGCTATTTACAGGTTTTGCTTGGGTTAGTTATAAGCCTAGTTTAAATAAGTTTTTGTGATCATCTTGTCCTGTTGGAACAGCAAGATGGTATTTAAATTAGATGTTAATCGTTTGCTCGTCGATGAGCTCGATTATGAGCTTCGAGTTAGAGACATTGCCATTCAGGGCAACGTCCAAGACAAACGTAAATTACTCCGTGCTCGCATGAAGATAGATCTTCTTATGAATGTCACTTTCACTCCCGTGTCTTTCGACGCTACTGAAGAACTTGCGATCTGTGAAGACAAACTTTCCATTTTAGCTGCCGAAATTGATAGTTGCACCTCTAGGAACCTGGACAATGATGCCCAACGATTAGGTACTCGCCTTCTTCATGTTCAAGGTCGTCTAGGTCATATTCTAGCAGAACCAGATTCCGCTTCTAGGTTGGAGTCCTTGAAGGATAGATGCGAACAATTAATTGCCGCCTTGGAAGCGAAACTTCAGCTTCACGTTGATACCCAAGCTCGCAACGACACAACAGCTGCACCGAGTGATTCAAGCTCGGAGGACGGTTCAGTAGCTTCGCCTCAGGAAACTCATATTCGCCCCCATAGCTCTGTTGTCACTACGTCTCAGGAAGACGCTGCCTTGCCTATTCGTCCTATTGCTAGCTCGGTTACGTGGAGTTATCCTTTGTCCACTTCACAGTTCTTTGCCCCTCAGCCTATTCCTAGTAGCTCAGCCATGCAGCCTGGCATGTACTTGGATTATCCGCCCTTTGCTGATGCTGTCAATCGTCGTTCTTCTGCTGCCGAAGATGTCAACCAGTCTGCGTCGCATAGACACACTTCGACTGCCAACTACTTAGCCATCAACAAATGGAGGATCACCTTCGATGGAGGAAATGGCTTAACTAGCTTTTTAGAGGAAATTGAAGAAACTCGCATAGCTCTAAACGTATCCAAGGATCAACTTTTTGCCGCTGCCATCGAATTGTTTACTGGCAACGCTCGAATTTGGTTTCGTTCCGTTCGCAACACTATACGTTCTTGGGATGAATTGATCATCGCCTTGAAAGCCGCTTTTCTGCCTTGCGACTACGAAACTAGCTTATGGGATGAAATCCGTAGTAGAACCCAAGGACCCGATGAGTCCGTAACAGTCTACGTCGCTGTCATGGAGAACCTTTTTAGTCGCCTTTCTCGTGTACCTGTGGAAATGGAGCGCATAGAGATTATGCGTAGGAACTTGCAACCATACTTACAGGCACAACTGGCTCTCTACTCTCCAACGAGTATCGCTCAGCTTAGACAACTTGGCAAACTGATTGAGGATGCTAAGGTGCGATCTTCGAGGTTCAAGAATCCACCTCCGCCTTATCAAGCCCTCGAACCTGACTTGGCTTATCACAAGCCCCGTTTTGGTGCTAGAGCTGCTGCCATTGAGGAAACTAGTTCCACTCCTAGTCCCTCTACCGGAGAACATGTCTGCGATGTTGCAGCCGCTCGACCCTATGGTGTGTGCTGGAACTGTGGAAAGCCTGACCATCGCATGGCCCAGTGCCCATCACACTGCAAGTCTAAAAAAAGAAACTCTTCTGAAGCTAATGCTGTCAAACAACCACACACAACGAGCGATTTACCTAGAGAACATTGCATATTGCTTGACTTTATCTTGGGTCACGCCAACAAAGATGAGAGGCCCTATCTTCGAGTGTCTATTTTTGGAAAGGAACTTCTTGGTTTGTTAGACTCCGGCGCAAGCCGTACCATTTTAGGTCGCCAAGGTTGGAACGTATTGAAGAACTCCTGCAAATTAAGCTCCGTTAAACCCACTACCTGCAGTGTTGCCAACGGCGAGAAATGTCAGAGCATTGGTACACTTACCGTCCCCATCGTCTTGAGGGACCGGGTGAGAACCTTTGAAGTCCTGGTTGTCCCCTCGTTACCACATACACTCATTTTGGGCACCGACTTCTGGAAGAGGATGGCCCTTGTGCCAGATCTTCGCCATGGGGAATGGACCTTCTCCAAAGCCTCGGCTGATGAGCAAATCGCTGCGATCCGTTCAACTGAACACCTCACGAACGACGAACAATCTGTGCTTGATCAGACTATCAGCGAAGCTTTTTCTTTGATAGGAGATGGTGTAGGATGTACCCATTTAGTGGAACATGTAATCAAGACGGATGCTGAACCAATTAAGCAGCGCTATTATCCAATCTCGCCTGCTTTACAACAGCACGTGAATCAAGAGCTTGACGATATGTTAGAAAAGGGCATTGTGGAACCCTCAACATCCGCATGGTCATCGCCCATCGTTATGATAAAGAAGAAGGATGGCTCTTACCGCTTCTGTGTGGACTATCGGAAGCTCAACAAGGTTAGCCAACCTGATGCCTATCCACTCCCGTACATCAGCAACATTTTGGACAAGTTACGGGATGCACAATACCTGACCACGTTAGATGTCAAGTCAGCTTACTTTCAGGTGCCGGTTTCTGTCGCTAGCCGCCCGCTAACTGCTTTCACTGTCCCTAATCGTGGGTTGTATCAATTTTGTCGCCTCCCGTTCGGTCTTCATACCGCCCCGGCGACTTGGCAACGCCTTATCGACCGAGTTATTGGTGCCGACCTAGAACCTTACGCCTTCACATACTTGGATGACATTATTATCTGCACTCCTACCTTCGAAAAACACCTGGAGGTCTTGAAGGAAGTCATATCTAGGATCGCCAAGGCTGGCCTAACTTTGAACCGGGAGAAGTGTCACTTTTGTAAGCCCGAATTGAAGTACCTGGGGTACGTCGTCAACTCCAATGGTCTGCTTGTCGACCCGGAAAAGGTCGCAGCCATCTTGAACATCCCTAACCCCAAGACGGTCCCAGAGGTTAGAAGAATATTGGGAATGGCATCTTGGTACCGGCGCTTTGTACCTAACTTTTCGTCCGTAGTGTCACCTATGACTCGCTTGCTTCGCAAGAACCAGAAGTTTGTTTGGTCTGAGGAATGTCAAACCGCATTTGACACCATCAAAGACTGCCTCGTCTCGGCCCCTGTGCTCTCTTGCCCAGATTTCAGTCGGCCCTTCACCATTCAGACGGACGCCTCTGGTTATGGACTCGGAGCCGTCTTGTCCCAGACGTATCCTGAGGGAGAGAAGGTCGTCTGCTATATAAGGCGTTCACTCACGAAGAATGAGCGGAAGTTCAGCACAACGGAACGCGAATGTCTCGCGGTACTCTTCGCCATCGAAAAACTTCGCCCGTACATCGAGGGAACTAAGTTCGACGTCGTGACCGACCACTACGCCCTCAAGTGGTTGCATAATATTAAAGACCCCATAGGACGCATTGCGCGTTGGGCCATACGCCTACAACAATATAATTTCAATGTTATCCATCGCAAAGGCAAAGACAATGTCGTACCTGACGCTCTATCCAGGTCCGTACCTATTGTCGATGAAGTCACTGAGGACGACGATATTCGAGATCGCTGGTATGCTCGGATGCGCCTAAAAGTCCGAAACGATCCACAGCACTATCCTGCTTGGCGCGAGTCGAATTCGCAACTCTACAAACATGTTAGGAGCCCGTATCCAGAACTCATGCAGGCCAATGAAGATTGGAAGATAGTTCTACCTAAGGACAAACGTTCAGAAGTACTTAGACGTAATCATGATGATCCTACCGCAGGACATCTTGGCGTTTCGAAAACCTTAGGTCGTATAGCTCAGAGGTACTACTGGCCCAAGATGCGAACGGACGTTCTGCGCTACATTCGCAACTGCAAGGTGTGTTCCCGCACTAAGCCTGACCAACGACCACCCGCTGGACATATGGGAGGTCACACAAACATCTCGAAGCCCTGGGAGGTTATCTGTATGGACCTCATAGGACCTCTACCTCGTTCATCTCGGGGGTACCAGTATATACTCGTAGTGGCTGATTGTTTCTCTAAACTTCCTCTTGTATTTCCCCTTCGTAAGGCTACGGCCGCTGCAGTCGTACGTCACGTTGAAGAAAACGTGTTTTTATTGTTTGGCGCTCCGAAGAGAATTATCTGCGACAATGGTGTCCAGTTCAAGAGTCGCGAATTTACTGCCTTGACTAGGAACTATGGCTGCAGAATAGCGTTTACAGCGTTGTATCATCCTCAGGCAAATCCAACGGAACGCATCAATCGTGTTCTGAAAACAATGCTTACAGCGTACGTGTCCGACAAACAACGTGAGTGGGATAAATACTTACAACAAGTCGCTTGTGCCATAAGAACCTCCAAGCATGATGTCACTGGTCATAGCCCCTACTTTTTGAATTTTGGCCGAGAAATTACACTCGACGGGAATCCTGAAGAAAGACCTGAAGATGAAGGTCCCGAACTTCGTGTCATCAGGGATGAAAACCCCAACATCAGAGCCCAAGCGCTGCAACGGTTGTACAAAGAAGTAAAAGTTCGTCTTGCTAGGGCCTACGATCGTTCGAAGGTCTACTACAACCTGCGAAGACGACCTGATGAATATCAGGTAGGCAACTCCGTTTGGAGAAGAAACTTCACGCAATCGGATGCTGCTAACCACTATACTGCTAAATTGGCACCCAAGTTCATTGGACCCTTTATAATTCATAAGAAATTGTCTCGCTTCATATATCAACTTAAGGATCCAGACGGACGTCTACGCGGGAATTGGCATGCCAAAGACTTGAAGCTCAATAACGCTGTCGACAATGATGATGATTTGGTTTAGTCTACGTCTTTTTGGGAGGTTGGTTTGGGGACGTCGGATGGAATCTTGGGACCCAACTCACCTTTCCTTTTTCTCGAATTGGAGTCCCGACCTAAACCTCTGGTCCCTTCATTTCTCGCATCTTTCTCTGTCTCATTTTTTTTTTCTTGTTTGAAAGGGATGTTCCCTCTTTTTGCTGTGCTCGTTCTCTTTATACTTCGTGTTATTTTGGATATCAGTTCTACCTTCCGTCATTTGGAGATAGCTTCAGTGCTGTAGGTCGATCCTGGGCCTAAGTACTTAACCCTTGGTTGAGGTTGGTTTTCCTTTCCCTTCCTTCTTCTGTGTCGTTCGCTTTCCTGTCTCCCACTCCGCATCTTTCCGAGGTGTTTGCGTTTCGGGTGCATCTTTGTTGCAACCTGACTTAGCCTTCCCTTCCACCGGCGCAGCTCACATCATCTTGCAGCGACGGAAGAGGTTGGTGTCTAGTTGTCTTCGATGATGTGCTTGAACTCTTACATCCTCTCTTCCTGTCTACTCTTTTAAGTCCTCTGTTTCTTCCCTTTGTATTTCTTTCCGGCAGGCATCGTTTTTTTTTGGGCAATTTGGTTTTGATGGCATTTGTATGGTCGGGTAAATCTGGAGTGATTTACCCTCCCTTTTGTTGGGGGAGGATTTGTTACGATACTTTTGGAGTGTCCCCCGTAGTATTGAACTTTCGCTAGCTGAATTTTTGAACTTGAATATTTATGGTTGGCTTTTGTCAATGTTTGCATGCTTTAAACTGGGTATAATTAGCTATATCTTATTTTTAATTACTCTCCTATAATTATCATGCAGTTTCATAAGCAACCCCTCGTTTAATTACTTATATTTTGCAAATTAGGTTTATTCTTGCTATATTTTTACAAATATTTGGGTATGGCCGCTAGGCAACCGGTGATACAAATTGTTTTTAACTATTCCATTTGTTGCTAGAGCAATGTTATCTTTGCCTGCAGTCAAACTGGCCTGACTGGTTTTTTTGGCTTCTTCTGGCCCAAATTTCTGTTATCAGATGACCTGTGGGCTGGGTTTTTGAATTTTTCGGCTTTCTTTCCAAGCTAAACTGTCGTGCTAGTAGGTGTTCCTCTGCAGCTAAGTGCTTCATAGCCCTTTGGTAGGGCTCGCCTCTTCGAATAGATTGTTTGAGGGATCTGGAAGCATTTCTGCATTATCGTGGATGTTCGTAATGATTAGATAGCTACTTACTTGCATTCCTTCGCTTTTGGCGGATCTCCTGGAAACTACTTTAGCACGCTTCTTTCGGCTCGACCCCCAGCTTGAGGTAAGATTAGGCCAGTTTCTTCTTAATCGGGAATACATTTGGGTTCTGTGCGTTTTTAGCCAAAAATTCCCGGTGGGAATTAAGACACTCCCCATCTGCTTGAAATCCTTCCTGTCTGGAGCAGGCCTATCCCGTTCGACTGCACCCTGCTGGAATCCAGTTCGATGCACTGGGCCCTAAGATAGTCGCATCGCCTGTGAATGTTGCAACTCTCGTGGGCAACACTGAAGATTGAGCAACTGCTTTACACTCACCTGCAAGTCATTCTGCAGCCTCCACAGCTGGCACTGCCTCCCGCAGCTGCAGCCGCCCTCGTTGCTTCGCTAGCTACGTCCAACAACAGGGGAGCAAACGGAGAGATTAGGTTCTGGTAAACTTTCCTGCAGGCAAGACGTTATTGTAGATAATATGCATTGCGCCTGTTGTACTTTATAATTGAATCATACTGTTTCATGCCGTTAGCACTTCGGGCATGTGATTTAGGTGATAGGTTTCGTGCATCGTTAGATTAGTAATATTTAGAATTTGTGTAATTAAATGTTAGGGCCGCCGCGCAATGATATGCGGATACCCTCTGCTACTTGCTAAATTGAGGTCATAAGGTTTACCTGTGTATTGCTCCGTTTGTGCCTTCGGGTCTCCTACCCTTATTGACCTGTGTTATCTGGAAAAAAATGTATAGAGTAGAACTTGTAGCTTTGAGCTTCACTTGTGTCCTTTCTGGACGTCGCGTTTACTCACCAGCTTGCATAACACAGTTCGGAAGCCTTAAAGCTTCGCTGTTTACATCACAAAACAGTATTTAATATTTTCATGTCAAACGTCCGGCGTGAAGTTAGGCACACTTCAGTAGCGTGTCTCATAAGCCGACTTCGGGAGCATTGTGATTATTTGTAGATCTTCGCTAACCGAGTAATGGGCAAATCCAAGCCTTTGCTTTCTTTAGCATATAAATATACATACGTACACTGAATGCATTTCTAATATGGACACCGTCGTTCATGTGTGGCCACGCAAACGCACGCTGATTCCGCCCCTTAGAAAATTTTGAATATAGATATAGCGTCATTTAGGGCTAACCTTCGGGGTTAAAACGTTAGCCGAGGTGGTCTTGTATTGCTCTGAGCCGGTATACGCGAAATTTTAAACCCGCTCCGCGACTCGCGCTTAATTAATTTAAATTATTTTAATTGTCTCCGCGACGCCCGGCGTACCCTCGTTTCTTTTTTTTAGAGTGTTTGTACTGTCCAACGATTCGCGGCCTAAATTTTGCTTTATGAATATTTGCATGGTAATATTTATTTACGGCCCGAAACTACATTTCTTCTTTTTTTGCATGCATTTGTAATAATTTATTTAGATATATATATATATACATTTACATTGAAATTTATAATTGGTACATCGTATGATCACTTATGTGTATTTGAACGCCTGCCTGATTTGTTGTACATTAATGTTTGTATTTGCACGATAGTACATACCCACCATTTATTAATAAAGCTGTGATATTTTCTTTGGTGGTTGATTTGATTGTTTTCTTTGTGCTGCTGGAAATTGTCCTGACCTTATGTACAGTCCGGCATAAGGATTAGAACTTGAGTCGTGGACCTGGCGCCCTTTTTTTTTATACTTTTTCAGCATAGCTGGAACCCTGCGACCCTCGCGGCGAGCTAGCCCAATTAGGCCGATAGTTACCAGCCGGCAAAACATCAAATATAACTTTCGCCAAAAGGTAAGGCCGACCGTCTATCTTCCCTGACAGCTCTCGCGGTGCGGGTGTTATAAACTCTCTTATAAACAAACTACCGTTCGAACTCCATATACCTGGAGGTTATCAGTGGTGCGGTCCGGGCACCAAAATCGCTAAAAGGTTGAGCCGAGGAGACCCGGGAATCAACAAGCTCGACGCTTCGTGTAAGGAGCACGATTTGGCATACGCGAAACATCAAGATTTACCGTCACGACACAAAGCCGACGCCGTACTCGAGGAAAAAGCGTGGCAACGCGTGAAATCAAAAGACGCCAGTTTCGGAGAGAAAGCAGCCGCTCTGATGGTTACCAATGTGATGAAAGCGAAACAAAAAATGGGTATGGGAACTAAAAAACTGAAAGCGTTCGGCAGTATAATTAAAGAATCAAAAAAGGCAATTAAGAAGCTCAGAAAACCGATAACCCTAAATGCGGCCGCCAAGACCTCAATTTTGATTGCAAAGAGAGCCATCAAAGAAGCCGGCGGGGAAGAATCGATACGACGCCCACGTGTTATACCAATACCCACAAAGACAGGAGGGATTATATTTTTTCTACCGGCCATATTTGGAGGTTTGAGTGCACTCGGTGCTTTGACCGGGGGCGCCGCTGGCGTCGTAAAAACTATTCAAGAAGTTAACGCTGCAAAGGACAAACTAAAAGAATTGCAGCGTCACAACAAACATATGGAAGGAATTCAGTTAAAACGCGGCAATGGACTATATTTACGACGCAGAAATAAAGGAATGGGACTATACCTTACCAAGAAACCAAAAAACTCATAAAATTACCCGGGCGTGCTCTAACGAACCGGGATCTATATTCCATTGCTGCCAAAGTTCGCATTCCATATTTTCGTGGGGTGTTTATGCGTGACGAACTAAATGGAGGGAGACGACCTTGGAAAAACGAGAGCGCAATTATAAATCTCGATGGAAGCGATGGAGAGGGCACGCATTGGGTTACGTACAAAAAACGCGGACCTATGGTGAAATACTTTGACGGTTTTGGAAATCTTAAACCGCCTAAAGAACTAATCAATTATTTTGGACCCGATACTAAAATTATGTATAATTACGATAGATATCAACGTTATAATTCCTATAATTGTGGACACCTCTGTATTAGATTCTTGCTTAATAAATATGTCTAACGTTTTACGATTTCTTTCAATCATGTCTGAAACGTTCACCCTGACTGGTAAGGGTAATTACCTCAGCAGTAATTATTATCCCCCGATTCTACTAGATCCGATATACTCGTATAAAGTAGGGTTACTGGGATTATATACTTTTAACGCGGTACAAAACATCTTCGAAGGCAACAATAAAATTTATTTGAGAGAGAACCTCCAACCTACAAATAATGATCATGTAATAACTATACCGTCCGGTGCATACGAAATCGTGGCCTTAAACGACTACATAAACAGAGTCTTAATCGAAAATACTGGGAGCAAAGAAAATACGATTCTGTTCTCTCTTAAGGCCAATTCGAACACATTAAAATGCGAGATTAAAAGCAAATACTACATTGATTTTCAACCTACAGACTCGATAGGATATATGCTCGGCTTCTCCAAACGAATACTGAATCCTACATTACGTAACGAATCAGATTTACCTGTTCAAATTGCGCCCGCTACAAATATACGTGTCGAGTGTAATCTAACTGGTGGCGCGTATTTAAACGGCGATTCTGCGCACACTCTTCACGAATTTGCGTTAGATGTAGAACCTGGTGAACAAGTGAAAGAAACTCCTACTAACGTTATTTACTTGCCAGTCATCGTCGATCGAATAGATAACATTACATTGAAGTTAACGGATCAACAAGGACAACTAATAAATTTTGGCGAAGAACCGATTACCGTTAGATTGGAATTGAAAAAAATTAGGAACAATGGGTATTAATTTTCACACAAATTTGCTCTCGACTAACACCAACAATAGCAACAGAATGAAGAAAAATAAGAAAATAAAGAAGGTACGATGCGGTGACGGAATGTATAAAAAGAGAAGCGTAAAAGTGAAGAAACTCATTCCACGTGCGCCTCTGCGTCCGTTAAAAGCTGAAGACTTGCGATTTTTAAAATCTCTAGGACTTATTGTTAATAAAAAATGGCGTCAAAGTTAAACGTTTTTGAAGACATAGTTATTGACAACGATATCATCGAAGAAAAATGGATTGTTCACAAACCACCTGCCAGAGTAGAAACTTACAAACCTACCGACGAGATAAGAATATCGATAGAACAACGTGACGGTATAAACTCGATCTGTAACAGTTTTCTAAATATCGAGGGAACATATGAATTAGCTGACAATGAGAAAACTTGTGCTCTAACCAATAATTTTGCTTCGTTTCTATTCGAAGAAATTAAATTGACCTTGAACGATGTCGTTATAGAATGTGTACGCAAGACCGGCCAGACTTCGACAATGAAAAATATGGTTTCCTGCAACGCAGATTACAGTCGAGCTTTGGGAACTGCCGGTTGGATAAAACCGATTTCTAATACCGTTGAATTACTACCTACTGTTAACGTCGCCAATAAAACATTTTTCGTTAACGTTCCCTTATCGTTTTGGTTCGGTTTCGCGGAAGATTATGTAAAAACGCTGATCTGGTTAAAGCTTCAAATTATTCTTATCCGTTCTATGTCCGACAAGAATTGCTACAAAGGTGAAACTGATGCTACCATAACTCTTACAAATCTCGAATGGGTTGTACCAAATTACACACTGAGCGATCGTGCAAAATTACAACTATTAAGCAACATCAAACAGAATAAAGCCATAACTATGGCTTACCGTGTACGAAATACTACGTTGATACCGGGACTTAGAATTGGTGCTCAAGATGTTTTTGATTTGGGATCGATAAAGGCGTTCGAACGACCGCATCATTGTATTGTCGGTTTTCAAACACTTAGAGACAATAAAACCGATAAAGATGCGAGCATCTTTGACCACATCAATATCAGCAATATTACAATATATCTTAACGGTCGTCCCTATCCGAACAGAAGATTAAATTTGAATTATGCAAATGGAAACTTCATCGAAGCTTACAAATCATACTGCGACTTTCAAAATTCCTATTATGGTACCGCACATGCCCATCCGCTACTTAGCTATACGGAATATCTACAGAATCCCCTCTTTGTTGTTGACATGACTGCGCAAGACGAAGCCGTTCAAGCAGGAACGGTCAGTATATCCATAGAGGTAGAGGCGCGATCAGCTTTCCCTGTCGGCACCTTCGCTTACGTAGTGTTAATTCACGACACTATTACCAAATACGAGCCTCATTCGGGTATTGTAACAACTCTATAAAAAAAAAAAAATGTTGGTGATTGATATGGAAGGATATCTGTTGCCACAATTTACACCCAAGGAAATGGCTGTTACCGATGGAGAACGTTGTGCTCATTATATTTTCAAACCACCATGCATGTTTCGAGAACTTGGACCACGACAACAATGTTCTGTCAAGTATTTCACGAAAACTCGACACGGCATTCCTTGGGCTTCCGGATCTGTGGAATTATCTGAAATTGATGCTATTCTACGACAAGTTGGTGAACGTGATAAAATTATCTACTGTAAGGGAAACGTAGTGGCCAACTATTTAAAACAACACACCAAATTGCGCGTCATCAATATGGAGAACACGAGCACCGAAGCAATCCAAGACTGGAAACCACCATGTTTTGCTCATAATTTGAATATGTGTCGCTGTTCACTTAATACTGTTAATTATCTGTTTAATAATTTAGTTAACAAGAGATGCTTATTATTTTTAACTGTATATTTTATTAAAATTAAAAACAAATACAAAAACTTTACAAAACTTTTATTTCTTACTCTACATTAAAACGCCATTTATATAAAACATAAGAAATTAAAGTGGCACAAGTACATACAAACTGAATTATCTCAAGAATTAATGTTGGTACAACAATGCTTATATTATCGTTAGGAGAGATACGTGATGTGGTGTTCCATAAGAGCGGCATCTATTTCGAATCGTGCCAACTTTGGTTTGGATAGAAAAATCTTGTTTTAACCATTAGATATCGGTAACTAACGTCTCGAGCAGAACTCTGAATCAAATTGTGTACGAAAACATAACTGTTATTTATCATCTTAGGTTCCATCCTTGTCCATATTTCCGGTGAGATCGATGTTTGCAAAACGTCGTTTGAATGTAGAATGCTTATGTAACCATCTGTACAGCCCACAGGATGTGATATTAAAACTTTATTGTCATAGGTTATGGTTGCAAGCAATAAAGCTATCGTCGATAGCTTCATCATGGTTACTGAGTATAAAATGATGTACGACATTCGATACAATCTCTAATTATAGGTATCGAACCATCGAACACGTCTCCACTGGTCGCAAAATTTTAATTGTTGTATATCCAAATCCTCGCTAACTACTTTTGGTAATATCGACCAATTAATGGCCACCTCTTTAGTAGGTAAATTTAATAAATACGTTTTTGGAAAATACTGCATTAATTCAGCGCTCATTTTACACAACCCGAGTTTTTTGTGATCACTGATCACTAATGACATTAGATATATTCATCGCTACTGTTGGTGCTGGTACACATCATTTCGTTTTCTGTTTCTTTATCGTTATCATTTTCGTTTGCCCACTGCCTAGGTACAAATTCTACTAGATGAACAGTTTTCCAAGATGTTTTTTTTTTTTTTTTTTTTTTTTATTTGGTAATTTGTATCAACAATCAGAACTATGTATATATATATAAGCAATATAATACATGTACATTCTATGAGCTGATCTGATGGCGAAGTGACGTGAAGGGGTCGGCCCACTGGCATTACCCTAGGAACTTCAATTAACTAGCAGGTCCCGTGGCCATTTCTTCTTTAGCCTTTTGAAAGCTGGTGTTTCTAGCAAGATTTCTATAGATGGGTTGGTGTGTGCTTCTAGGCGGTCATGATGCTTTACTGCTCGCTGGTGAATCTCTTCTTTCACTAATGGAATTTTCAGATCATTATGTATTGTTTGATTATTTACGTACCATGGTGCGTCTAACATTTGTCTGAGGATTTTAGACTGGAACGTTTGAATAATTTTTATATTGGACATACTGGAACAGCCCCACAGTTCTAGTCCATATGTCCAAATAGGTTTGATTATTATTTTGTATATTAGGATCTTGTTTTCCAGGGAGAGAGAGGATTTTCTTCCAATTAACCAGCTCATTTTTTTAGTCTTCAAGTCCATTTCTTTTCTCTTCTTTCTAATGTGGCTCTTCCACGTCAGTTTGGTATCTAGATGCAGTCCCAGATATCGAACTTCTGTAGCATGTGGTATTTCGATCTCATTGAGGAAGATAGGGGGACACTGTTGTCTTCTTAATGTGAAGGTCACATGCGTAGATTTGTTCTCATTTACCCTGATTCTCCACAGGTTAAGCCATTTTTGCAGCAGGTTTATATGATCCTGTAGTTGTTGTGTGGCAGTGACTGGATCTTCACTTGTGGCTAGTATTGCTGTGTCGTCCGCAAACGTTCCGATTACAGTACGTGGGGTAACGGGCAAGTCTGCTGTGTAAATTAAGTATAGAATTGGGCCCAGTACACTACCTTGCGGAACTCCAGAGTTAATAGGGTGTATCTCTGACAAATCTTCACCGTATTTGATCTGATAAAAACGAGATGTTAGGTAAGATTTTAGCAACTGGTAATATTGGGGAGGTAGTTTCTGCTTAATTTTAAATAGAAGACCCTGGTGCCATACCTTGTCAAATGCCTGTTTAATATCTAGAAAGGCTGCTGAGCAATATTTCTTTTCTTCAAAAGCTTTGTAAACGACGTTAACTAAACGATGGCATTGTTGGATAGTAGAGTGGCTGCGCCTAAAGCCAAATTGATGATCTGGTAGACATTCTTCTATTAAGTTATTTTCTGTCAATCTTTTGAGTAGCAGTTTTTCTAAGAGTTTAGAGATTACTGATAATAGACTTATAGGCCGATACGAGGTCACATCTGTTGCTGGTTTGCCTGGTTTCAGTATCATAATAATTTGTGCATACTTAAGTTGAGTTGGCCAATATGTTAGCCTGAGTATGGAATTAAACAGTATTTTTATAAATTGTAATCCGGATTCCGGCAGCTCTGATAGCACCTTACTGGTAATTAAATCATAGCCTGGAGCCTTATTCTTATGTATGTGATTTATTTCATTTTCAATTTCTTTTAATGTAAAATATGAAATTGGTCGAGATAGTTGGAAAGGTGCACTCAAAAATTCTTCAACATCATCATCTATTTCATTTGTATGTGGTTGGAAAACACGGGCAAGGTGTTGCGCAAACACTTCCGCTTTTTCGCTATCAGATCTTGCCCAACTGTTGTCCGGTTTACGAATGGGAGAGATAGTGGGTGTTGGCCGTTTAAATCCCTTTGTAGCCTTCCAGATTGAATAGTCTTTATTTGACAGGTTACTTACATATCTAGTAAACGTTTCATTTCGTGCCTCTTTTATTTTTAATTTTAATTTATTTGCTAGTCTATTAAAGGTGGTTTTATCTTCTGGATGTCGACTGTATTGCCATCTGGCTCTTGCCCTTCTCTTTTCAGCTACCATAATCATTATTTCAACCGGAATATTTGGTGTTTGTCTTTCTACATCTTTGTATAACGGGGTCGCGTTCCATGAAGCTTCTTGCACTGTTGTGATAAAGTAATTTGTTGCTTGTTCTATATCACTTTCTGATTCTATACTAATGTTATCGTTATTTAGTTTTTGGTTGATGTATTCTCTAAACATGTCCCAGTCAGTGTATTTGTTATACAACATTGGTTTGCGTTTCTTTTTTATTATGGTAGTACTGACTATAGCGATTACTGCGGTGTGATCTGAAGCTAAATCAAAGTTCGATCTAACATCAGTGAAATTCTTTGAAAGACCATTTGTGATGTAGAAGTCCAGGAGGTCAGGAACTTTGTTTAGGTCTGAAGGCCAATACGTCGGTTCGCCCGCAGACATCGTGTGGTAACCTTTTTCGCTGACGATTTTATAGAATGCACGTCCCCTTGTGGTCGTTAGTCTTGAACCCCAGCTGACGTGTTTGGCATTAAAGTCGCCTCCTACTATAAATTTGTGTCCCAACGAATTGAAGTAGTGTTTAAGGCCATCGTCGGTAAGTCTGTGCTTCGGCGGACAATATACAGCCGATATTGTAGTTAAACTACCTAGCTTGTTGACCTGGATTGTCGTTGCCTGGAGGAAGTCCATTTCGTACTTCGGTAATTCGTGGTGTACAATAGTTTCGCGAATAATTATAGCTGTCCCACCATGCGCTTCGCCATCAGGGTGCTCTGTGTGATATACTACGTAATTAGGTATCTTTATATATGATTTTTCAGTAAAATGGGTTTCAGATATTAAAAGTATATCTATTTTGTGAATTTTTAAGAAAATTTCTATTTCATTTCTTTTTGACTGGAGGCCGTTGGCGTTCCATAAAGCTAATATTAGAGAATTAGCCATTATTGACCAGTTTATTGATGACGGTAGATAACATGTTAAGTATCATGTTATTTTGCTGAATCAGCTGATTGAACATGCCTTTAAATTCTGTTAGAAATTGAGTAAGAGTTATGTTTGAACTATTACACCTTTGTTCTGCGTTGTTTGTAGTCATCTGCGCGTAGGTTGTTTGGTTATTGTAATGTTTATATTCATTAATACGTTTCTTTGGTTGTTGTTGTTGTGTTATATGGTATTTGTTTTGTAACTCCCGGTATACCTGACACCCTTTGTAATTGGCCGGATGTGAACCGTCGCATAAGATGCATTTAGCGGGGGTATCCCTTGTTTTCTTGCATGTTTTGGTGTCATGCGCTCCTCCGCATTTAACACATGCAAATGGTCTATTGCAATAACTTTTCGTGTGATTATACTGTTGGCATCTTGTGCACTGCACCAAATCAGTATTTTTGCGAGGCGGTTCTACTTCAATAACCCTATTCTGGAGATATTTGAGATCGTAAATATTCTTATTGTTAGCGGCAGGTTCCAGATCTACAAAAAACATCGGAAGTCCTATTTCTTTGTTATTTCTTTTTCGGATATTTATTATGTTCCTGACTGCAAATCCTTCTCTTTCTATATCTTCTTTTATGTCATTTGTTGGGGTAGAAGAATGCAGATGTTTGATTACGACTCTGTATGGCCTGTCTTCTTTTAGTTGATACGTATGGTGAATAATATTTTTTGTTTGCATAAATTTAATTAAGCTTCTGTACGTATCAGTCGTTTTTGCGTTAATTTTAACTACATTTTCTGATAAGCTTTTGGTGATAAATTGATTTTCCTCTGCAACAGTAGCTAAAGTATTTAACATTTTTTCATAGTTAATCACACCGTGGACGAAAATTGGAGGTGGTTTAGGTGTCGTCTTTATTGGAGATTCCGCTGTTGTATCAGTATTATTATTGCTTTCCTGGCCATTGTTATTGTCATTCAGGTTACTAAGTGGTGAGTATTTGTTTGATTGTATATCTGCAGACTCATGTACTTGAGTATTATGGGTTTGTTTGCGTTTTCTTTTATAGGGGCCAACTAATTGCCATGAATATTCATTCCTTCCGCCTTGACTTAAATCTTCTTCCTCATCGCTGTAGCTATTTATTGGGGTGTCATTTGATACGTTGGGGTGTCCGATAGTAGATTGATTTATAAATTGGGTTTGTGGTGGAAATGGAGATAAATGATACTGCATACCTGCATTTGCGGCATTTTGTGAGAAAAACGGCTGTTGTTGCCCTTGACTTAGAAAGATTGGCGGATTGAAGTTTGGCTGTGGTAGATAGCTTATCGGCTGTGGAGCTGCGTAGTCGATTGCACCGCTTCCACTGTTCATTGCAAACACTGTTTGGCCTTGCGGCCACACTTATTATTATGCGTTCGTTCACTGTAGTTTAAATACGGGCAAACACAACTTTACTCGTTAAAAGTCGAACAACTATAGCTATAGCACTTTTAACATTTTTTCTCTTTGGCTAATAAGTAATCATAATTTAAAGAAATCAAAAACATTTATTGAAACAAACAGAAAGCAAAATTTACTAACAGTAAATGTTCAAAAATTGGTCCATTCTGCTGAATACGTAATTGGCAACGACGAATTAAATTCTCTTGCACGCGTAATAAATTTGTGTTATTGCTACTCGTAATATGAATTACAGCATCTTGAATCCTCTGCAATAACTAATTGGGATAATTTATTTCCACGGCATACACAAGTTGCTTGAATAAAAGTCAGGTCGGGTGATCTAGGTGGCCATGGTATAGGACCTACGTTACGAATCCATTGATTTGGGAAATTAGTATGCAGCCATGGGGTCACTTGTCTTCCTCGGTGAGGCGGGGCCCCATCATGCTAATACCATGTATCTTGTAGCAGGTGGAGTCTCTTGAAAAGTTGAATTCATCTGACTATAGAATTGTTGAAATAAAGTTGTTATCTTCGACGTGTTGTTGTAAAATCCAGTGACAAAGATTTAATCGCAGTTTATCATCTCCGTGGTGCAATGCTTGTACACTTTGTCGATGATAAGGGTGCAGCATTTCTTGATTTATTGTTCGCCATACAAAACTTGGTGATAGCCTCAAATTTCGTGGTATGCTTCTGGTACTAATTTCTGGTTCTTCAGTTACCGCATTTATTACGTTTAGTTTTCTAAATGATGTATTGAATATGTGATGCGACGGTTGACGTCTATTTCGATATTCTCTTGCTGCAATACAAGAATTTACATTGCAAAGTTCATACACAACCACAATGTCAACATATTCTTCATTAGAAAATGGATTCATTACTAAGTAAAATTGCACAAATACAAATTTGAACAAATAGTGACAGAAAGCATTAACATAAACAAACTATTTTTGACAGGTGATTATTTAAAATAACAGTTACTAAATTTTGTTTTGCTACATCATGACTACTACGATTTTTCAACTTAAACACTTTGTTTTGCTATATCATGACATATACGAATTTTCAATTTAAACATTTTAAAAGCGCTATAACTTCTAAACAAAGAAAGATAGGACATACGTTTATATGAACATTTCTTCATGCAACTAAATCTACTTTTCATTGCCAAAAATTGTAAAGAGGCTAATGAATCACCCTGTATAATAACAGCGATTTGAGTTGCAATTTTAATGTGTTGAATATAGCTAGAAAATCAAAAGAAATGTTGCATTTGTTTTGTCAATTACATCGCCTTCAAAAGGTGTACCCACACTGTGTAAATAGAAATTTCTTCATAACCCCAGCAAAAATGGAGCACATTGTATATTTATGGGTTTAAGATACCATCATTGATTCTCAATATAAAAATTAGCACAATTGATAGTGCAGCATGAACTTTTAATTTCTGTTACTTAACGAGTTTGGGCCTTGCATATAGCCTACTCAGCCAACATTTTCAGCAGTACAATATGTATTTAGACATAATTTTCAACTGAAAGCAATAGCTCAATTAAAGCAAACACTTCGTGACACACCTTCAATCCTGCATCCACCAACTGCTCGGCAATCGCAGCCCCAATTCCAGCACTTGCACCGGTCACCACGGCCACCTTGCCTTTCCAGCGATCCATTGAAATTACCATCGTAAAATGCAACACGTACCGCTTTCTGCTGCGCTGCAACTAAGGAGGATACCACTGTGGCCGGTTAGTGTGAGATGATTACGTTATATTAATATATTGCTGTGTCGTGTGGGAAGCTATAATTATCCGTAGGCATCATCCAGCGTTGTTTGGCCTTGGGAGTGACAGGCGCTTTGAACAAATACAGTATCCAAACAATGATACAAAAACGTTCGTTGAAACACTTCGTAAAACACTTAGGATGTAGATATTGAATAGAAATGAATTAAATTTTATTTATTGCACTTACCAGTAGGATGAAAAAGGGTAAATTAGAGACCAAGAAGATTTTTAGCGCCCCAGGAAAATGTCATGAGCAACCTCGAATTCTTTACTAAACGGACAAAATCTATAGTCCAACAACAAAATACATTCCACTAACAATTTACAATAAACAAATAAATAATATTTAAGCTAAGTACGTTAAGGGACCAGCATGGGAGTCTCATATGCCGCCCCCTCTAAGTTGTAAGTTAGGTGGTCAGGGGAGGGAAATGATTTAAGTTAAGCTAAATACAGTAGGATTCTTAACATAAATGAAATACATGTGTTTATTAGTTATTAATTCCATAACCTGATAACATTAAGATATCAATTGCAGTATTGAAAGTATTATTTGTTACTTTTCGACAACCAATATCAACTTTCCTTAATTTTCTTATCGCAAATTCCTGTAAAGTATCGTCCTTATACAGAGTGTTGCAAAAATGGCAGATTACCTCCATGTTACGTTATTAAGAGGCACTTCCTGAGAAGGAAAGTTCTACAAAACTTCATTATATTAGGTTGTTGAAGATATAGACAGGTTTTATTAACCTTAAAACTAGCTGAACTCGCAACATGTCTCAACCGAATGGTCGTAACACTTAATTGAAGTAAATTCTTTGCAACCGATTAAAGGCACTGTTGTCAAACGAGTTTCTGATATTTTCTACAAATTTTCCTAATTTTTAAATTCAGAAGTTATTGAGATTCTTATAGTTACCTTTTTCCCACATAACGTAACATGGTGGTAATCCGTTATTTTTGCAACACCTTGTATATAAACGCTTGCTTGCCTAGGTGTATGTCTGTCTGTATGTCTGCCTATGTCACGTTTTCATCGGCAGTGATCGTCCGCTGCCATTGATCCTGTCGTCATCGTGTCCTTTATAATGCAGCGATAAGGAGGTACAGTCGGCATGTGAATTTAGGCGAACAATACAATTCCGCCCGGGAGCACAAGTTTGAATTCTACCGACTACGATGTTTTTTCCGTTGCGAATTAATATAATTCGTATTACAGAGTGTTCTTTTTACTGTTTTTTGGCATTGCTATAAACATTTTTACGTATTTCCTAGATAATTTTGAATCCTCGTCAACTGTTATTCGACTTAGCAAATATTGTTTTTCTTGCGGGGCGCTTTCTTTACCAAAGACGTTAATAACATTTTCTTCAGCAGTTTATATCTATTTCAATGTCGTTTTCACTACTTATTATAGCTAGATTTGAAAGCCTCTTTGTGCCATGCTTGATCTTAAACAACGTTTTATAATTTTTAACTTGGAAAATGATCTTTCACTATTAGCAACAGTGACAGATAACGTTAAATAACTGTCTAAAGCAATCGCTAAGTGTCGGAATATGCTTATTAAGTTATTTTTAAACAAATATTTCAAGATATCTACTGCAAATGCCATAGATTTTAAAGAGGTTGATGGAGTCTCTATAATAATCGACTGCATTTATGTTCGAAAAATTAGTTAAAAACTCGACCACTTTGTCTGCAACAATAACATTACAGGGGAACTCTATTTCGAATGTGAAAAATCAGTAAAGGGCTTTACTCAGAACTTTTCTCGCAAGTGAAAGATTCGAAACAAATGGTTTTGAAAATATCAAAAGAAAAAACTTAATTTTTTAAGGTGTCCACTCTGTATATATTGGGCCCAAAATATGCATATTTTCGTCAAGTGTAAAAACCTGAGCTATATGCAAAATATTACTTTCATTCAGCTAATGGTTCTTGAGTTAAGACAAAAATAGACAGAATACAATTTTTAAGCTGTTCATCTTGTATATATTTGACCGGAAGTATATTCGGATGGGTGCCACGCAGAGCTTGGCAAATTACTTTTAGAAAGTAATTAATTACTAATTACCAATTACTGTCCAATGCAGTAATTTAATTACCAGAGATTCAATTACTCACATGAAATAGTAATTCAATTACCAATTACTTAGTAATTGTAAGTGCACAACATCAATTACTTTTTCAATTACTTTCAATAAAAAATATTGGCATATAGTTGTATATACTAGAACTTTCCTGAAAGTGGCAACTATCATTTGTGTCTGGTCGATTTGTAATCGTAATCTAAGAATGCTTAATTTTTATGTTTTATTAACTATAGTAACCTACATACTTTATCACTCTTGAAGGTTTTTTGATAATTAGATCTTGTAGCTCGATGCACTATTCACCAAAACCAAAAGTTTTTAGTTTGTTTTGATGTAAGATGTAAGTGAATACATACATTCAAGAATAACAATTATACAGGGTGTCCTAAAAAATGGGACACCGATTTGGGATAGATTCCTTAGGTTATAATAAACCGATTAAACCTAATATACCTTAATCCCTTCAGAAAGAAGGTATAGGGACTAGTTTCCACGTAGGTTATCACTGAAGTTGAGCTTTTTATCACGATTGTGGATTTAGTTGCCGAGTCCCGTAGGGCCAAAGCAAATAAACCACATGAGGGATCAAAACAAACTTCCAGTGCCGAGGGGTACATTGCTTTTTTTTTTAAATTGAGAAATCGCGAAATTACAACATTTTAATCAACTTTTGTAGGTTCTGTTCACGTCGGTTCACGTTTACCTATCGTCCAGCCGCCTACAAAAAGTCGTAAAACAATTGATTACTTCACTGCCTATTTCTTGTATTTTATTTGACGATTTCGGCGTTCTTCACTGCCGATTTTACCTACGTGCACTGTTTAAAGTTATCGCACTGGCTAATATTTTATAATTTAATATGTCAAACCTATTTGGAAGCCATCTTGGTAAGCTTTGAAAATTAATGAATAGTTCACCTAATCTAACTGTTAAATCTTATATTTTAGTTTAAAATGTAATTTCTACCTATTATGAAGAAGCCACCTAAAATGGCGAAACGTAATTAACTTGTTAATAATTAACATTTGACTTTTGAACCAAGAGGAACAACCCTCAACCATTTTAATTAAATATTTTGGCCAACAATGTCCTACAGAAGTTTTATTTTTGATTTTAGAAATAGTAATTTATTATACAAGACGATAAAGTTAAATTTTATCCACGAGTGAATCGTTTAACGTCGAGACGAAGACGAGACGTTAATGATTCAAGAGTGCATAGAAATAACTTTATCTTACAGTAGCAGCTATTACCATACATTATACGACTGTTTTCAGTGACTAAAATGAAGTTTTATTTACTAGTGAGTATAAAATATTTTTATACTCACTAGTGAGTAAAACTTAATTTTAGTCACTGAAAACAGTTGTATAATGTATTTTATACTCACTAGTGAATAAAACTTCATTTTAGTCACTGAAATCAGTTGTATAATGTATGGTAATAGGTGCTACTGTAACTATCTATTGTCTGTTTTGCGACATATTCTGATGGCTCAAACTGTTTAGGCATACGAATTGCTACTGTAAGATAAAACGTCGTATATCACACGTGAGCGAAATGCCATTATAAGCTCGTGAGAAATTGTATCGCTCGTGCTGGGGCACTCGCGATTCAAAATTCTCACTCGCAAATAATGATGCATTTCTCTCACTTATAATATAATCTACTATTATCGTCGTGTATAATACAATATTTTTTTCTATAGCAAGAACTTTAACAATTTCAAAAGAAAAGGACAGTCAATCACATTTCAAAATGTCAGTAACTAGATTGGATTGCTACGATAACACGAAGCTGTCATATTTAATTTAAACAAAAGTTAGAAAATTAAATCACTTTATCTATCTTTGATGTTAAAATGCTACTTTATCTACCCTTGCTATTAAACTAAAACTTGACCTTTTGTTTTGAGTTGATACAAGCACACTTTAACATGTGCTATAGAATTTTTTTTTATTATACCTGCATCAGAATCGCCGTTTAAAGCTCGCCGAGCTTTAAAGGTTGTCAAGGAAACAACTGAATGCAACAACGGACATGGACGCGACAAAAACGCAAATAATTCTCGTAACTATAGTAGCAATATTATTATGCCCTCTCGATTTATCACGACAAAAATTATTTCTAAGTTTTTAGTGCGTAATTTATTTCCAGTATTGGAGATATAATAAAAAATAGCGTAAAGTATTCGTGGATAACTGGTCTTTAAAACACGCGCGAGTTTTAAAGACCTTGTTATCCACTCATACTTTAATACACTATTTCGAATATGAAGAAATGTCGAATTTCATTTTGGCTAGATTTTGTAATGGTATGACGAATAGAAAAAATAGCACTCTGAATATGTTATAAAAGTAATTTTTCCATGTTCGTGATAACTTAATCCACTAGCTTTGTATCGCTCGCTTGTAAATTAAACGTTGAAAAACTCTAACTTTTCTTAACTTGTAGAACAATCTACCATTAAATACGCCCAACATGAGGCTGAATGACGAAAATAGTTATGTAACTTACCAAAGTATACAGAATGGTGCATTGGATTTCTTAATTCTTTGATATCAAACTTCTATTTAGATTTTATAGAAGAACACTACTTGGTGATCCAATTGGCGCAACTTGCTCATTTTTTGTTGACTCAGTTCGAAAATCCTTTTTTTATACCCTAATGCGAAAATAACATTTACTTTCGCCGGCTAGGGGTTTCCCGAAAATATACGTTTGGTTCCCTGGTCGGTTTCCAATTTCAGTGGGAGGGAATATTACATTGACTGCCGTTGCCATTAGAGACGGGAGGTAATGTGATTAATAATAAATCAACTAGCACTAGCCTCCTGGTTTTCATATTTAAATATTTTTGAATGCAGCTGAAAACAAGAGGTAGTCTCATCATAAAATGTAAAAGTGTTGTATGTATAACTCTGACCTAAAATGTCATTTCCTCCCTTGCATGATTACAATTGATTAGGTACTAGAGAATGATACATTTTCCTCCCTAGTAATACAAAAAGCTATAGGTATAAAAAATGTGTTAGCTAACTTTTGAAATTTGAAAACAAAATATCAATTTGGTGTTGATCAGGGACTGTTGAAAGTTGACAGGTGACTGATCAACCTAGTTGAAAACGGCTGATTGAAATTGGAATTTGTACATCAGATACAAAAACAAAAGACATTTGCTTAATCACGTAACAATGAAGTAATTTTTACCTTCAAGAGATTTTTATACCATGTGTTCAAATAGAAATTACATAAGGGTTGGTCATTATAAATAAAACTAATGTCGACAGCAAGCTTTGGAGACAGCAATTTTTAGAATTTTCAATCACGATATCAGCATATAATATAAACTTATGACAGCAACAACAGTGATGACAGTTAATGAATTCTAAAGCTTGCTGTTGACATTAGTTTTATATTCCATGGCCAACCCTTATGTAATTTATTTTTGAACACACCGTATAAGAAACCAGTAAAAATATGTAGGCATTTCATACAATTACTGTCAACCCTCGACAATTAAATTTCTCAGGTTGCTTTCATATATTTACTTCAAATTTCAAAATCTTATCAACATCTTTAATAATCAGTGGCGTAACTAAGATTTTGCTCTGGGGGGTGTTCTGGGAGAGTGATCAATCTTACAATAATAATTTTTAAAAAATTGAGCGTATCATAAAGTATAGTAGATTTCATTTTTATAGGACTTGTGGTAGGCCTTGATTTAACTTCTTGGCAGTGTAGACCACCTAGCTATATTTAAAAATTTACAAACTGATGTTAACAGACGTCTATTTAAATAGGTGAAACTAACTAGTGTGGCATTTTATTTGCTTATTAACCAAAAGACGTCTAAAATAATTATTTGCTAAATAAATAACAACTTAGCTTGCTTTAAAGCAAAATTGCAAGATATGTCTGTCCTTGCAATAACTCTAACCTATGAAAATTAGTTAAATCACGGCCTGCAAGTCCTATAGAAACGAAAGCAACTATACAGTTTATTTATAAACAATAAAATCATTACAATTGTAAAACAACTAAGTAACAAACGACTTCCGGGAATGGACCGTATCATTACTGAGGTCGAAGAACTCAACGATTCGCCTACTTTTTGCTAACTCGTTTATAATTTCATCTACGTTCACCTGCAGCTCTCTGTTAATGGCGAGCATTGCCAATCCATTCAGCCTATATTGCGATGTTGTATTTCGGAGGTAAGTCTTAATTTTATTTAAGCTGTTGCAGTTGACATAGGAATTGTTGGACTCTAGTTTTAATATTAATTAAATAGATGTATTTTTGTAGTTTGCAACGTTTCAGTTAAATTCAAAATGTTCTCACGGTTTGTGCAGTTCGCCAAAATTATTCATAAGCACGTTCAATGCAGTTCTTAAGTTTATTACTTTATTACCCTAAGAGGCTATGGCATTTACAACCCCAATAAAACCTTTGCCGACAAGTGCACTTGTTCGTGAGAACCGCAAAATCTTAGTTTTCCACGCCAAAAGTTACCGAACGTTTCATTGGCTATTTCGACACCCCCACGGGACTTGCAGATAGCCTACCAAATTTTAACTTAGTTTGTAAGCAGTATCACAGAATCATATTAACGATAACCATCCAGCAACGCAGACGTCACTCTTAAGTGCTATTTGTACATATTATGTGAATATAATCTAAAACTATAAAATCATCACTCTTTAATTTATTCAACTATACTAACATATATTGTGGTGTAAAACGCTACACTGCATCACCAATCCAGGAATCGCTGCAAGGATTTCCAGCAACTTGAATATGTTCGGAAACATGTTCTTATTGCACGTAACTAATAGCGCATCCATTGCTGTCTTATGTGAAAAATTTTGTACATTTTGGCATTTACGGTATAATTTGAACTCAGCAATCACGTCTGAAGGAGGTTTGTTGAGATCGAATTTTAAAAATGCTCGAGTCTGAATTCCGAATGTAATAATTGATATTCAATAATACTTACATTACTAAAATGTAATTTTAGATTTTTTGTTTAAGACAAATTGTAGTTAGTATTCCTAAAGCCTCGGGGGGTGTTCCGACACCCATATCACCCCCCATAGTTACTCCACTGTTAATAATAGCTATTGCTTTTAAGTTTAGGGCAATAAAATATCTGAAATTGCGTAAATTGGGTCCCTATGCACTGTTCTTTTAAAAACCTAAATAGAATTTTGTGTAAAATCATTAAGAAGCCAATATTTGAATGCCTTGTAATTAGCATAAGGCTGTTTAAATGTTATAGGATTTTGGCCGTTTAGTTCAATTCCTCATTCAAAAATTAATTAAAAATCAATAAATTTTCTGGACTTAACGCCTGTTACACTTGACGGCAGTACAGCCCTATGCTAGTAAATCGTTTAAAACAAGCAAATTTAAATGAATAAATAATTATTATGAACCAATGAAGTTATTTTAAATTATATTTTACCGTAGGTATTGCAATCTGTAATGTACTTACCGCAAATATAGTTTAACGTCTTACACAATAAATAATATTAGTGTCACTATTACAAGAAATTCTATGCTAAGGAGAATAATTCGAGTAACCGCAAAAGCCTCAACAGTACACTAGAACTATTGCTTGAGGAATTCCTGTTCTTATAATTTGTGTAGAACTATTAAAATTTTCAATTTTAACCGTTTGAGTCCTGTCTGATAAATAACTTTTAAATAGCTTCAACCCTAATACCAATCCATTCTAATTCATTCAGAAGCATGTTATGAGGCACTGTGTCGAATGCTTTAGCCAAATCTAAAAATATAGCTGGCTTTTTTTAAATTATCAATATAAGTGGTCTAATAAAGCATTTATTGCGGTTTCTGTGCTTGAACCTGGTACAAATCCATATTTATTTTTCGATAATATATTATTGCAAGAAAGATAACTTAACAATCGGGTTTTTAAACATTTTTCAAATTTTTTTGCAAATGTATTGATTTGACTAATGGGTCTGTAGTTTCCAGGTTCTGCTTTGCCTCTATTTTTGTAAATGGGTGTAATCTGTGCTTCTTTAAAATTACTGGGTACTATTCCTGTACTAAATGTAAGATTAATAATAATGTAATAGTGGGCGAATAATTTGTTTGTGTGTAATGTGTACAGGTTTTGTTGTTAGTTTATCAGGACGAAAAGCCTTATTTTTTTAATTGACTAATGATGCTGATTAATTAATTTTGTTTTATAGGGTACAAAAACATTGAGGAATTCTTTGATTTACCATTAACAGTTTGTGTTTTGGTAATTTTACTAGCCAGTGTTCCACCAATGTTCATAAAAAATGTGTTCATTATATTAGCAATTTTTTGTTTAAATGTATCCATCACCAATATTGAGTCCAAAATATGGGCTTGGAGACATAATAAAATTCGGAGGCAATGGAAACGTCCGAATAGTTTTTTCTTTACTGGAGGCTTGCATTGATCGCAAGTGTTAAGCCAAGCGCCTTAAGGGCGCTTGCGCAAGTACGTATAAGGTAGATAGAAAATTTCAGTCACATTAAATGATGAATTACCAACGCATCAAGCATTGTAAACAAGATGGCTTGTTAGCTGAAGACTAATGCATGTATTTACGGAATATTTTAAGAGGTACTATCTTGCGGTCCTACGTCGGTCTTGCCAGTCTCTGCCTAGAAATGCCAGATTGGGCCTTGAAGCGAATACAGATGGGCTGCAGAAGCCGTTTGTCACGATGAATTCGGCCAGAGAAACTGAACGCTAGCAAGCCCAACCATCTCAGCCGAAAAGCTGTTTATTGTAGTAAGGGACCAGTCTGCACGAAAGCCGTAGAAATGGAAGCAGGCCATAGCTGGAAATCGGCCTGATCGTGCATAAACCGACGCCGCTGTTGTCAGTTGTCAGTTGTTACAAAACTGAAGCTTCCCAACCTGCTGGATAAAACAATGCCAAATTCCCATAGATGGCTTCTAAAATAATATCGATCAAGCCTAGCCTCTTTTGACTACGGTTCGCTATCCAAAGAACTGTCAAAACTTTAGGTGTAAAATGTTTATCTTCAAATAATAGCTATTTGTATTACTAGGGAGAATAGTGTATTATTTCCTCACGCGGATGTAGTTTAATGCTTATTACACCACCCCTCTACCGGGTTTTTATGTATAATAATTAAATTAAGATATCTACCCTATTTGCTTATTGAACAGAAGTAGTATCAATAATAATATATTTCACACTTACCTTGTTACTTTCTAATGAATTCTAAATTGACATATCTCATCAATAAATATCTGACTTTGAAATTATGTCATTTAAATCTTTTTAAATGTACCTCGGCTAGCCAGCTTATTTAGCAATTGAGAACTCTATTTCCTTCTCAGCTGAATGAGTTATTGTTAATATAAATTATATCTTTAGAATTGTATTTTGAATAATCAAATTATTATCAATTTGATCACACTATCTAGTACTTGAAATTGAACCTTCTAATTCAGTTATAGTGTATTAATATGTTTGGCTTGACATTACATTTAATAATCAAACTAAAGGTTGTCAAAATATTTAATTAAATTACTTGTTCCAAAAATGTGAGGTTAAACTTTTTTAAAGATAACTAGACCAAAAATAATACAATTTCTAAATATAAAAGCTGAAAACGTCGAGTACTCAAATCAATTCAAATTTGGAAAACTTAATATTCTAAATGTTCTCTAAATCTAAAATACAATGTTTTATTCTAATTTTGCCGTACCAAACTGTTATTAAAATACACTAACCTTCTCAAAGATGAACTCGTAACTGAAGTGGGTTTCTATATCAGCTCCAATATGATCATAGTCTTCATGCATCTCCTTAAGATGTCGAAGACCCATAAAAACTCGTTGTAGCTGTCGTGACCGTTTAATATTTTGTTAAACGGTAGTGCATCATGCCACAAACACAAACACTCGCACTAACTGATGACTTAAACACCAATAACCACTTGAAATGGTTTCTATTAATCTCCAAATCGCTATGCGAATAATAATTGTGACTCCTTGGTCAGACTTTGATAGTGCAGAAGGCTATTCTTGCTAACACGTACCAAACTTCAATATTATTCTCACAATTAAAGGGATATTAGACCGTTAACGTGACTAATTAGACTGAGATTACTCAAAATATCAAAACTTTTTTAGTTACAGTAAACAACCCTCTGGTTGCCAATATTTACTGCCACCAGCTATTCACTTACACTTGTTCCCATGATACCCTTTAGATATCTGGATATTAATTGAAAATAATTAAGCATTCTCACAGCATGCTACATTACATGCTCGAGCATTAGCTTTACTCCATAGTAATACATATGATTTTGTTGGCACTTTTACATTTTATGATAAAACTATTTCTTGTATTCAGTTACATTCAAAAAATTTTAAATATAAAAAGCAGGATGCCGGTTGACTTGTTAGTACTAACACTGATGACTCACTTCTCTAATGTAACGGGAGCCAATGTATTATATTCCCAATTCCCATCCCGTTGCCATTGGTAACAAACAAGGAACCCAAATGTCTATTTTTGCTAACAGAAGATCCCCTAACAAGCGACAGAAAATGTCACTTTCTGATCAAGGTGTCAAAAACTTATTTTTTTTAATAAGAAAGGATCACCACTAACTCGTGTGTTAATCGGCGATTAATGATTTCAACAATTAACCTCCCGGTTATAATCGCTTTCGTTATCACACTTGTTTGTTAAATAATTATAGTCTATTTATTCGGAGCATATGCTACAGGGCGATTCAAAAGTACACCGATAACTCACGAGAGGGGGGATTTCAATCGTCAAAATAAGAAAACAAGTTTATTATATAACCCACGGTCCGAAAACGCGTTTTAAGGGAGCTAAAGCCCTGAGAAAAGTAATAAAAGAAATAAGGATTTTATTTAATTAAAATAGTGTAGATAAAACAGATTTGGTGTAATTTGGCATATCTATGCGATTTTACCTGCTGAATTAGATGGCCTTGAAAAAAGTTGGTACAAGGTTCAGTTTATGCAAAGGTGCTTTTCAACATAACTTTGTATAGTAAACATTTTAATCAATTCTGGTTAGATATTCAAAAATCTTAGGTTTTTCTACATAAGAAATGTACTCTTGTTTCGAATAGCCGAGAGCAGTTTTTGAGAAAAACGAATCTAAAGATTGAAAAACAACATAGGACAAAAAGTTCCAATGAATATTGAACGTAGGCCGGAAATACGTCTTAAGGGAGCTAAAACTCCGAGAAGGATGAAGGAAAAGGACATTACTATTCCTAAAGTATCAAATTTCAATCTTTAGGTTCGCTTATTCCTAAAACTACTACTCTCAGAGATTCCAAACAATAGTACTTTTTTTCTGCACAAATATCTAATCGGAATTGACTAAAATTGCGACTATAAAAAGTTAATATAACTAACATATTCCCACTCTTCCATAAATTATCCCTTCTGAACCCTATACTAAAATTCTTTACATGTCATTTACTTCAGCCTATAAATTCTTGTAGATATGACAGATTATACAAAATTTGCTTAATCTACTCTATTTTAATTAAATACATAGAATCGGAGTTGTTCATTACCTTTCTCAGGGCTGTAGTTCCGTTAAAACGCTATTTCGGACCATGGGTCATATTTATTTGGGTGAGAGAAATCAGCTTCGGTGAGTTATCGGTGTACGTTTGAATCACCCTGTATATTAACTGCAAGACGAATTATTAAAAGCCAACTAAACAAATGCCAACCGTATATCTTAAAAAAGAAGTAAATTAATTTAGAAACTTATTTTTTTGTAACAATAATATTTTTAATAATTACATTATAAAAAACAATATAATACATACAAGCAAATAACAGATTTAAATTCAGGTACTACTCAAAGTCATAGACTATAACAACAGCCACCTATTATCGTACTTCTCTGGGCGTCAATCTCAGCCAAAATCCCCCATCAGGTATACTATTTAATGTCTTTTTGCTAAACTGTATTGGAACTTGGGTCTTCTCGGTTGGCTCGATTGTATACTTTTGTAAAATTTTCAGAAGTATTAGTTTGCTTTCAAGCAAGGCAAACCTTGAACCTGAAAAAATAATGTTGTTTTAATCATAGTTACAACTAGTGATGGGCATAACCGGACAATTTTCATAACCGAATTATGTGCATTCGAATCATATTAATAACCGATTGATTATTTGAATAATCATTCGAATCAATGTTGGCTCTCGATTCGTTTCGATTAAGTCAGCCGGTTTGCCGGTTGGCGGTTCACCGTCATCTGCATCGGCATCGTAACTTGCAGATAGCAGAGGAACTCAGTTAATCGTTAATTATAATAATTGTATAAATGATTTTTATTTGATTTCTAAGGAGTTTAAATTTAAACCATTGAGAATAGCTATATCAATACTAATCATAAAGAAATTATAAATATGCGAATACAAAGTATCTATTGAATCTATTTTTAGTTCCTAAAATTCTCTAGTAGTCACTCTTCCCTTTTCGCTTGCACATCATACCGGTATATTTTAGAATCCATCATTTATCTACGTTCAGCCTTCCGCGGTTCTAAGGACGCACACTTAAAATTTTCAACATCGAAATCCACTTCTTGCCCCGACTGCTCCGTTATTAAAAATTAAATATAAATTTTTTACGATATTGGAAAATCTTATTTCGCTTTCTGTTTATCCCTTATTAGGCATAATCAACCGCGTTTCGAAGCAAAAATTTAGGCCGTTATAAATTAATACCAACACAGCTTCGGCAAATCTCATACTCAGCAGAACGTTATCTTTAATAGGAACAGCCCCATAAATTTAACTCGTCGACTGGGAGTCTCAAATGTCTTAATAACATCAACAAGCAGCCGCGAGCCTCACTTGGGTCAATCAAGTACATACGTAGAAAAGGTTATATGAGTTATGAATAACGTATTATTTACAGAATTTCGATCACTCGCAGCTCGCTGAGACGCGGCACGTAGTACGTATCACGATGAGGTTATTTTTCATCCGAATACTTGGAACGAAAACCGAGTTACACAGGTTATTTCAATAACCGGATAACCGGTTATTTTTGATTCGATTAAACCCATCATTAGTTACAACATTGTTATTCAAGCAACTGGCAGTTAATAAATAACTTGGCTCATATTGTGAAGCTTACGAATTTCTTTGTTCTTATATTTCTGCCAGAGCACATTGTTTGCTAGAGTCGCAGACTAACTTTTGGAGTTTTTTATGTATCTGCTTGGCCGTTTATCCGAAACAAGTGATAAAAATCCAATACGCAATCTATTAAATCTCAATTCCAATCACTCCATTAATTCTTATTAATGAGTTCAAGTATCATGTGACCCTACCGTTTTAAAGCAGTGGATTAATTAGGATACTTGAGCTTTAAGTACTATGACTGACATAAACGATCCTCCTAATAAAACAATAATTCCGACAATATTCTTTTACAGTACATGAATTCGTATGTAGTTAACGTTTCGGGTAGATTTTCTTTGGATTGCAGGTGAGCACTATATTCGACTTACCAATGCAATTTCGAGGGCCAGAGCCAAAAGGCAGATACGTAAAAGGTTTAATGTTTTGCTTATTTTCATCACTTAACCTTTCAGGGTTAAATCTATCCGGATCAGGTTAATGCTTCGGATCTCTATGAATGCCAAAAATAGGAAACCAAAACCCTGAACCGGCTTCCATGTATAGTGGTTTTTCTCCAGGCTTCTCCGGTTGTATGGTAAACGGCCGAACAGATTTTCTATCAATAACAGCGAGAGGAGGCCATTTTCTTAGGGTTTCTAAAATAAACTGCGTTACTATAGGTTTTGCAGTAACATTTTGAAAATCTTGAACGTTACCTGAAATTACATGGTCGAGATATTTCATTCCCAGTAAGGCTTCGTAGGTTATAGTCCCGTTATATTCCTTTACAGCAGCATCTATTTCTTCCTGCAGTTTTGTCTGAACTTCAGGATTGACTGCCAATTCGTACGCAGCGTAGCTCATGGCAGTCGATGCAGTCTCAAATCCAGCCAAGAAGAAAATAAGGGCCTGGGCGGTTATGTCATCGTCTGTTATTTTGATGTTTTTTCTTTGGGTTTTACCTATTTCCGACTCTTGGGCGACAGCGAAACCCGAATCCACGACCTTATTTTGGTTGTCGTATTTTAAACGACCCCTTCGTGCCTCCATCATTAAATGAATCATATCGGGGCGAACTATTTGGTTTTCTTCTCGAACCTTCACCGACTGCTTGATTAAAGTTCGGAAAAAATCTATTACCGGTTTACTGAACATAGTAATCTTGAAAAACTGAAAATTATATAAAACTAAAATTGAGCTAAAACGTCGTTACAAAATTCAACCTCCATTAACTTCGGGCTAATTGAATAGCCAAACAATTTCAAACTTTTTAACCCGGTGAAGTCGGCTAAATCTTTCCCCATCAAATAAAATTCATTGTTCTGCTCTTCTAAGGAATTACAGGTGACTCCAAAAGCAGTGGTTCCGATGACATCATTTGTGTATCTTGTAAAGACATCTTTCATTTCCAGCGTTATGGCACCCCCTTGTTTTTCTAAGTATTGGATAAATTGGGTCGCGCACTCCTCGATTAGAATAAACATAGTCCGCATTTTACTGCTTGTGAAGGATGAACTTAGAGTTGCTCTCATATCGTGCCATCCTCTTTTAACTAAATAAGACAATTATTTAATTTTCTATCCATTTTGTTAATCAAAGGAAAGCTGAACTCCTACCGGTTAAAGTAAATAGATTTTTGTTAGCCACAGGATCACCGTCACTGCTGGCAAATACATTGTGGTCAGGAAAGGTTTCAAACTCCTTGACCGTTATTTGTTTTATTAATTCGATGTCAAAGATTAGTAGCGTGGGCTGAAGGAACTGGTAAATTCCTAAATATCTGAAAGTATAATATAGAAAGCATTCTGTAATTGCAAAGTACCTAGCGTCTATTATACTCGTATGTAAATTATATGGATTTGCAGAGATACAAATGTATTGCACAATCAGAACAAAATAAGCTGCATTAATATATTCAAAGTAACTCACCGTTTATCTTCAGATGCTTTATAAAAATCCTTACTTAGATCCGTGAAAGAACGTGTTCTGAAAGCTACCGGAGCCATATTTCCGAAAAAGGGCCATGGTTTCAGTTGACTAGCGCCCTTTTCTCCCCAATAATTACTGCTTCCAATAATTTTCTGAAGAAGATATATGGCCAATATACCGGCCACTATCAACAACCACATCGTGGATTGATGTTTAATAAAAGCTGTTTAGATACTCTTGCGCTTGCGACTAGTTGTACGAATAGTAAGTTTTCAAATGCTGAGTTATGCTGGACTACTATGCAATTTTACTTCGATTAAAAGTGGGATGCAAGGTCAACAAAATAGGTAATTATTATCATGACGGCATGCAACGTATATAAACACTGATAGCTATCTTACGCAGTGTCGAATTTAGTAACAGCCAAACAAATCTGATGGTACTGTTTACACGCATATGTAGCCTTTTCGATGTGATTGCCTGATTGGCAAATTGCTTTGTAGATATTTACATAAAGGGGCTTAGATGGGCGAACGGTTCCGCCGCTTGCAGTCGAGGCCGAAAAAAAATTTTCTCCATGCCCATCTAGTAAGTTACACTTACTTTGACATATCCATTGCAGGTAATTTGATATTACTGATTGTTTACTGGTTGTCATGACATTAGGGAAGTAAGTACCTATTTCCCAAGGGAAGTAAGTGATTTGCGTGTTATTACAGTAATTTTAGTTTTGTAAGTGATCTGAACGGGTGTGAACTTAACTGATCTTAGCCTATTTGAAATTTAAAAACTTGTTAAGATAAGTAGGGTTAGAGTATAACCGTAAATTAAAAATATCAGTATAATAAAGGAGAACGATCCAGACGTGTGTGTCACGACAATTGCGGATGCGATGTACCCCATTTGCGTTTGCATGCAATTCGCCGTCGCCTAGATTTCGCGACCGGGGCGTAGCCCAGAGCACCCCTCGGAGAGGACCGGAGCCCCGAGCGCCCCTTAGAGAGAGGCAGAGCTCCGAGGGCCCCCTTGGAGAGGGGCGGAACCCCGAGGGCCCTCTTGGAGAGGAGCGCAGCACTGAGGGCCCCTTGGAGAAAAGCGGAGCCTCGAGGGCCCCCTTGGAGACGGACGTAACCCCGAGGGCCCCCTTGGAAAGGGGCGCAGCCCCGAGGGCCCCTTGGAGAGGGGCGAATCCCCAAGGACCCCCTTGGAGAGGGACGTATCC
This sequence comes from Agriotes lineatus, assembly GCA_940337035.1. Lineage (NCBI taxonomy): Eukaryota > Metazoa > Arthropoda > Insecta > Coleoptera > Elateridae > Agriotes > Agriotes lineatus. Next base: position 131,848 of record CALNHX010000378.1, read on the forward strand.
CCAAGGGCCCCCTTGGAGAGGGACGTATCCGCGAACACCCCCTTGGAGAGGGGCTGAGCCCCGAGGGCCCCCTTGGAGAGAGGTGGAGCCCCGAGGGCTCCCTTGGAGAGGGGTGGAGCCCCGAGAGCTTCCTTGGAAAGGGGCGGAGTCTCGAGGGCCCCCTTCTTTGGTCAAGTTGACGGCAGAGGGAGGCAGGGGCGGAGTGTGTAACAGAACGGAATGACCCAACGTAATAGGCCTAAAAATGGTGGTAAATTGATTAGGATAGACCGCGCAGCCCTGTTTATATATATATAATAATGAAACAAACAAAAATTTATAAACATGTGTATAGTGTAATATTTTATATTTTATTCAAATTTTTGTTGGGCATGGAGAAAAATATTATAAGCATGCTCGGGAAGTAACTATCTATAGCCAGTCTCGAACATTGCCAGCCCTCGCTCGCTCGGGCTGGCAAACTCGTTCTCGACTGGTAAAAGCTACTTACTTCCCTTGATGCTTAAATAACTATTGCATAAAAATAATTTTGGATTTAATTATTTGGACGAAGCAAGGCCTTCTTTCACAAAAACTTGAGCGGAGTTTTCTCCATTGCATAAGTCAGGTAGGAGATACAAGCAATGCGAGCTAATTCGCCCGCCTCGCCGCAGATGATTTTTTTCATTTTGTCATTTTGTATTGATTTCAATAATTCTGGAAATGTTGTTGCTATTCTCTAAAATTGCTAATTCAGATTAACAGATTTTGATATTTTCTTGCATAATGAAAAATAGAAATTTTACAAAATGAAATGTTAAGTCGGGCCCTGAGTTCCTGGGTTGATTACACATGGACAAAAACTAGGAAAATATTTCATACCGGATAGAATAAGGAAACAATTCAATAGTGTAAAAAAATTGTTTTATTTACATTTTATTTTTCTGGAATATTGATTTATGGTAAAAGTATGTTATACTACAAATAAACCAGGAGAGAAATGTTGAGCCCTCGAAACCGCCAGACCGAGAAGGGTCAGTTCTTGAATGAATTATTTGTAATAAAACACGAGTGCCATAGAAAAGTTTATCCAACAACTCGATAAATATCTAAAACCATAAATTTTGTATTGACAGTTGTGAAAAGTCAATGTAACAAATTAACTGGGAGTTAGCTAAAGTACCCAGAGATCAATAGTTATTTATGGTATAGGTGTGTTATATTACAAATAATCCACCAGAGAAAAATTGAGCTCTCGAGGCCGCCAGTGCTTACAATTTCGGACCAAAATCTTAATACCGGTATTCGGTATTCAAATTTTTCAATACCGTGATACCGGTAGAAAACCGGTATTACTATTAAAAATGTACTTATTACATTTTTACATAGTTATTACATTTAAAAATAATATAAAAAACTAACAACTAACAAATTAAAATTGTCCATAAATCATTAATTTTCTTTATTAAAATGTTCTCTCAAAAAGCATAAACAATTGATAATTTCGTAATTAAGGGAGGATCGAATTTTTGTGCAGATTTGACCAGCCGCAGAAAACGTGATCTCATCTGTTATTTTTTGCTCAAATCCCGTTATTTTTATAACCGTAGGGACAGTTGTAAGTCTTTCTATTGTCGTCAGCAGTTTTCTCTTTAACTCGTCACGGACAGACATCGAAGAAGATTCTAAGATAGTTTTATTATTCGATGCCGAGTAGGATTCTTCTTTATATCTGCATGTTTTGTAAGTGATGTTTCTACCTTTAAATTTTCATGTGAAAGCCGTTTAGATAAACATCTACTACTTTTCGTGAGTGTACCTTTAGATACGTACGTTGAAATAACATCTCTCTGTCATCGTGTGAGCACTTTTGTAGGTATTGAAGTATTTGTGACAAATCTGTTTGTCGCTAAAGCATCTAGTAGTAAAGATATTGGATATTTGGGTTGGGAAAGAACCTCCATCATACATTTTAAAGATGCATCAGCCGACAAAATATTTGCATCTTTTGGACATAATGCGTCTACTGCCAGTTTTATAGGAGTCAAAACGGCAATAGTTACAGATAGTAAATTAAGTTCATCGTCAGAAAAATGTATAGCAGAACCTGTATCAATTAGCGTTTTTTGAACACAATATCTTAATTCATAAAACTTTTCCAACATGAACAACATATATTCCAGCGTGTCCGACAATCTAATTTCAGAGCAATTTCCCTACCAAATTGTTCTTTGAGGTACTTTTGTAAAAAAAATATTTTTTAGATTGTGAGTTTTTAATAATCTTTACTACCTTCCGTGTTTTGTTACTAAATCGGATTCTATAATGACGCCATCAGCACCCTCTTCTTCATTCATATAATCGTCATCATCATCTTCCTCCTCGACGTATTGTATATCAACATCTACACTAGGGGTTGACTTATACAGAACATCCGCAATTGCTAAATTTATACCATATGCCAATCACTGCTGATGTTCAGCATATATTTGTTTGATATTTTTTTTACGACCGACCAGAAAGTAACGTTTTGCCGGTCAAGATCGGAAAGCGGGCATCAGGGACCGGTAAAAGCTTTTGCCGGTCCCTGATGCCTTGGTTACTATGGAATCAAGTGTGTGTTATTGTTTCGATAAGTCAAAAAATAGATACTAACGTCATAATTTTTTTTAGTTTTTGAAAGTTCAAGAGTATGAACTCGGATGTCGTAAACAAAATATTGTACGATACACGACCGGAAAGTGTTTTGTAGGTCTCTCCAAGCTTCCAGAACTCGCCTGCGGCTCGCCCTGGAATCTGCTTGGTTCGACCTGCAAAACACTACTTTCCCGTCTCTTAACGTAAATTACTATTCTCGGTCTAATGCCAGTTGGATATATAATGTGTATCCAAAATATTGTCTTCCTCCGACCAATAGTTTTTGAGTTATACTGCAAACAGACAGACAGACAGACAGACAGACTGACTGACGGAATTAAGAAAACCTATTTTTCGTCATCTAGGCACCCCGAAACGTGAATTTCTGGAGACATTTCGAAAGGTAATTTTTTCGCGATTACAATACTCTTTTTTTAAATAAAACGGTGAATTATAAGTCAAGATAAAAGTTAAATGAGTTTTATGTGAACATGATTGACTTAAGGCTATTCACATAACTCATGTTGATATAAAAATGGAATCACATAAAGAAGGTGAAGGCCTAAATTACAAGACAAGGGGTACCTAAGGTGCAAAATTATAAATGTGAACAGTAAATAAAGAATTAATAGATGTTTGAAGAGATATGTATCAAAATTGTGACATTTATGAAAATATAATTACGTAACCCAGCGTTAAGTTATTTAAAACAGTTGACATGTACGATAACTAGGAAATATAAGATTTAAAAAACAAACAAGCAATCGGTTTTCAGTCTACAATAAGGGCGCTGATTTTTTCAAAACTTGACCGAATAAAACCGATTTTAAGTTATTTGAGTTTAAGTGATGCCAGGGTAGTAAAGACAATCCAACAGATATAATTTGGTGTGTAAACCGTCTGTCTAAAATAGTGATTTGTTGATATCTACGATTGGAGAATTTCGAGAACGAGCTCGCCTGCAGATATATGGTATCCGGTGATGTGGACGAGGATTAAGCTCGGCTCTTGACGGTTTCCTGGATCATGGAAGAAGGCGCCATCAAAAGTTTGCAGTTCTGTGGACTACCTAGCTCGCAGACTACTGTATCTAGAGGAGAAATTGGAAAGCGTTTGCGAGGAGCGAGGACATCTGGTGTTGCTGAATTGCAGGTCTAGAATAGCATGTCGTGCCGACAAAATCGTTGAGGGCAGGTAGCTGAGATTGTGTTGCAGTTTGTTGCCATGGAGAATGTTCAATATCAGGTACCAAATGAATAAAAGCATCCTTCTAATACATACAAGTTAATAAAGCAGAGAATATTGTTTACCTGATTAAATTAATTATAAGTAGTTGTTTTATTCCACATTAAATTGTAATAGAGGTTATTTTAGAGTAAATAGGGCTCAATTTAATCAAACTCAGGAAAATAATTTAATCAAAATGTTATTAGACCTATGACATTCTGTACCACCCTTAAACGAGGGGTGAGCATAGCTGTAGCTAGTTCCAATACTCGGTGTGGATAAGGACTAGGCAGCAATCCTTAGGGTTAAATACAAACGCATAAATTAACAAATTTTGGGCGCCTGTCGTTAGACACAGTATAAAAGTAAATCTCGCTACCAACAAATAACTGCCTGTCTTGTAAGCCTCGCATTTCAACTTAAATCTAAAAGAGAACACTAAGAGGTTCATGGAGGGTCGTAGTATGAATACTCAAACAAAATATAAACCAGAAACAGTAAATAGACTTTAATATCACCATTTTTGCAATTAACATCACAATTAAAGCTGGGGCTTAATAGGGTCAAGAATTGTAAACTAACAAATAAATGAGTTAGAGTCACACAAATCTCAACACACAAATATGAATTATTAAAATTCGAAGCACATTGCATACAACAGACTAAAAATTCCGAACGCCAACAACATTGACGGCTGCGCTGATAAAGAAGCGCTCGAACCCAGGCTTGCAAACTTTTAAAATGGAAAATAGGTACATGCAAAATTTCAGTCACCCTAACTGATGCAAGTCTAACGCTTCAAGCGTTGCAAGCAAGCTAGTATTTATCGCGTACAGTTTGATAATCGAAAGCTTTCGCAGAACGGTTTATTCTTAGGCAATAGCCCTTTGCCGATAAATAAAACAAGCAAGCTGAAAATCAATGCATGTACTCACGAAACGTAGTTGGAAGCACTATCATAGCAATCTTATGGAGGGTCTCGCCAGCCTCTGCATGGAATTGTTGAATTGGGCTCTAAAGGGGATACAGACGGCTGCTGTAGCCGAAGGAGAGTCAAGTTGTCGCCAAAGCTGCTCGCATCTGGGTCATCCACCGTAAAAGCCGTTTGCTACCATAAAATCCGGCAACAGCAGCATATCGCAGAAACCCGCAATCCATATGAGCTTGATACCTGTGAGCCGTCAGCTTGGTAGTATGGGGCATGGAAGTAGGCCTAATTACCATAAAATTAAAACTGACAAGAGAAAACTAAAAAGGAAAATCGTAATACAGTAGAAAATCGGCCTGAACGTTCTTGAACAGACGCTGCTGTGCGTACTTTAATTGTTGCAGAAACTCAAAGCTTCCATAGTCTGCTAGTTAAAGCTATTCCAAGTCCCCGGAGGTGGCTTCTAAATAAATTGTTTCGAGCCTAGTCTACCTTAACTACCGCTAGCTATCGAAAGAAAGCCCGCACCGAGAAATTCTTCGCGCGTGCCAATCTCGAAGGTCGGCCGTTCCTTGGGAAAAATCTAAATCACACCACGAGCGGGAAAAGCATATTCGAAAACAAACTGCCTCAATTAATTATTTAATAACGTAATGCAAAATGAAACGAGGCGTTACAATTTTAGTAACATTTGTATACTAGCCAATTGTTATAACTTAACTCTGATTTGAGAATTTCATGTTTTGTCGAGCTAGCAATTCACATTAAAGATTTAAGGATTGAACTAAAAGAGCAGAATATTTTGCTTTCACATAAATTTCTAGATAGTAATTTAACAATCAGTTTTAGTAGCTAATTAAGTGTGGGTCTTTGATTAACTAAATAAGAGTTAACTAATTACAATAATTTATTACAATATTTTATTGAAAATAAACATACTACATTATAACGGTCCTAAAATATGTTTCCCTCTTTTCATTCATAGCTACATTATTTCGGAAACGTGTGTTTCCTAGCATCTTTAGTGATTGACTATTGGCATATTTTGTCTTACTTTTGAAAATGTGCAGTTTACAACTTATTTATGGTAAGCTATTTCTTGTTGTACTTATTACTCCTAATTGTGTTCTAAAACGATTCTTTTTTGATAGCGTTAACCAAAAGAGTTATTTGTCTACTTTACAATATTCATGGATATAATATCCCCCATCTTGTTCTTTATATTTATAAAGTTTGCGAGTAACGAGAGAGAAGGAAATAGTTATTGGTATGATTAATTAGACCAAGCAGCAAGTACAAAAAAGAAAAAACAAGAATGAGGTAGTTAAACTCCAAAGAAGATACAGATAATGGCAACTGTAGAGATACACGAAATAGAGCTAACCAGCTATTTAAACGAATGAATTAGAAGTTAGAAGAAATAGAATTTGACAAAGGAAGGAATTGTACAGTAGCCTTTAAAACAATATCAAAGAAAAGAGGCTGTTGAGCACGAATTAGCATCTGCATGAAGAGAATACTGCAAACATCTGTTAAATGAATCAGGTGAAGATTAAAATCTGGCACAAGAAAATAGCGCGTATAAAAAAAATTAAAATATAAGCAATAGACTTTCGAGATGTACAAAACCCAATAAAAAGTATAAGAAAGTCGCGAACACAAATCACATTTTGGAGTAAAGCCGCAGAAAGCATGTAGATTCACAAAGGATATAGAACAAGAAAAGGTGCAAAAAATTAACTAGGTGGAGCATTTAGATAAACAGATTCATCAGGACTATAAAGGAATATCGTTATTGAATATAAATAATATAAATAAAAGGGTACAAATGTATGCACAAGTCGACGGGGATTAGAGAGAAAGTAAGAGGGTTAGGGTTAAATTCACTCTTTACATAGGCAATTCGAATATGTCTTTGACTCACTCAATAAGAAGAAAATGATGAAAGGTTTGCTGCTATCACAACTTATCCTGATGAGCCTCTTTAAATTTGAGCTACGTGTGTTGTTTTTGTGAGCTTTAGATCTTATATAGAATCTATAATCTTCTTAAAACCATTTCCCTGCTTTTTTGAGAGTTGGCTGCCACCTTGTCAAAAAAATCATCTTGCTACAGATTGACGATTTTCAAAGTGTTCTTGACATTTCCACAAAGTTTGTATGCTTTGTTTTATAAAGAATGTTATTGTGGACAAGACTGTTAATTGCCGGCGTTTTGAGATTGTCCGCTTCCATGTGATTGCGACAGGCTTTTCGTGCTTAATCTTCCCGCAAACTTCGAGCATTTTGAAAACTAATAACGGCCGATTCTTCGGAATTTTGAATACGCCCAATGTCACAACTAGGATATAGAATACACAATTTGGAAAGCTCCGACGTTCACTATCATTAAATTGATTGAACTCTATTAATCGATTTACCGTCGGATAATTGGGCTGTTATTTTGCTATTTGTAACTTCGTCGCTTGCTCGCATCGTCGTGATATGAATATTTTAGCAGCTAAAGGGCTACCCGCCGACCTCAGCCTGCAAACTCGGAATTGCTTGTTTGAAGTGTAGCATGTCGTGAACATTTACCTCCCAAATACTAAACATTGCAACGTAATTAAGACGCTAGCTGCATTTAATGGACAATAATTTTATGTCTTTTCCTATTTTATTTATTTAAGGCACCTTCTGCGCATTAGTCGCCTCTTTTAAGGCAGCCAAAGCTTGCCAGTGTGGGACGCAATTAAGAATTTCTTCGTTGTGACGTCACATACGCAGGCAGTTTTTAGAATATCTCGTAATTCGAACCATCAGCGGCCGATTTTTGCGATGTAAGTATGAAAGTTCTTTTTTATGATTGATTCTTTAGTTGTGAATCTGACTTAAGACTCGCGCATTTTGAACCAGCGTTAAATATTTTAGCAAAAAGGTACGCTATTTCTTGTGTTCAGCCAGCTTTCCCATAGTCAGAGAAAAGTTTTTCCTTTTTTAAAAGTATCCCACGACATATCTAAGCTTATAATTTACTTAGAATTTTTCAGATACCGTTATGGTGCCACCCATTTTGACTTGCAATAAGCAAAAGAATCTACAGTAGCGTCGGTGCAGTTTTATTCCTTATTACTATGTTTTAACTCAGCTGTAGACCATAGCAACGTCTTCTCAAGCTCAAGACGCGTGTTAGTATTCCATGGTGAACAGCTACGAGCCTTGAGTTTTTCTCGGAATATTTACCGGGCATTTTATTTGCTTACTCTTTCATTTGGACACCTCTTCCGTTAAATAGATTTTAGTAGTCGACGTAATTTCACAATTTCCTGTCCTCGAAATTTTTTTTGGTTGATAAAAAGTAAAACATAGAATTCAATATGCCCAAATGTTTGTTTTACAACTCTTTCTCTTTATACTGTAAATGGTGATGCTAACTACAAAAATAATTTTATTATTTTTATATTCATGTGACCGATTTTGGATGATGACGAGTAAATGCGCTGTTTAGTGAAAGGTATGGTGAGAAGCTAATGTTTCTATAGAATCACCTAAGTATTCTAATTGGTGTAACAACTATAAAGTCTTTATTGATATCAAAACATATCAGCTGAATGTTTCGACAAACAGTTAAATGGCAACTTAACGTTAGAGGCTGCAAATTCCTGCGATAACGTAAACAGCCACTTATTGCCTAATTCTCAACTTAGCCTTTATTTTGTTAGTATTATTATTATTATTATTATTATATGTGCAACTTGAAAGCTTGAAACCATACTACATGGTTAGTTTCTAACGAGTATACATTTCTGGCAAATAAGATTAGAATAATCACTTAGTATGTAATCTATCTATACTAGATAAAAATATAGAAATATACTTTGTCAGGTCATTTTGTATTTTAATTAGCCACCTAGACTTTAAGGCAGCGTGCCCGTATGTTAAACCCTTTTAGTTACTTATTTGGCTTCATCGTCTAATTCCATAATAATATTTTGCACATATTTGGCCTCAAGCGCAGTATTTCTCGTCATCTGGGACACCCCTTTGTTGGTACTTTGACAGCCGGGTGTTAACGCTCGCAAGATTTCCGAACCTTCTAGAAAGTACGCTGTTGGTGCGACTGCGAGGCCTCGCGCTCTCTTTGTCACCGGAACTTATTTGTTTTATTGGGCCCATCGCCATTGGCTGTCGAGAGTCAGGTGGTAACGCCGTTTTGGCTCACGCCACTTCGAGCGTCCTAACGTTTCTTGCTTGGGCATTCAGCCGAGAGCCGTCGATCTAAGAGGTCGGATAGTGTGTGGGTTCGTGCGGCGCTCCCGCCCTTGGCGGGGGCGTCAACTTTTCCCCGTCTCGTGCTGCTTCAGCAAGTGTTTGATAAACTGTTTCGCCTTAAGCGAGAGTCGGCAGTTCAACTCAGGCCATTGAACAAGGGAGGTGTGTGTCGTTTAGCGGCGATCTTATTACGCCAAGGCGTAGGTGTGATGGAATTCCATGCCCGGTTCTACGTCGTCACGTAAAGGAGTGTTCCCTTTAGCTCGTTGTGCGAGGATTCCGTTGAGGTAGGACATCACTTGGGCTAGTTTTGCCGTCGTAGCGGCGTTTGTTGAAGCGCCAGCCTTTGTCGCCATTTTGGGCGCATCTAGACCATTCACACGTCGGCCGTTTTAGCGGCAAATTAATTGCCACAGGCAACCTGTTTCCCGCCAGCTGGACCGCATGCCGATATCTTGGGCCGTCACCAATAAAACTAAGGTATTTGTAACCATCGAATCATACTAACTTTTTGTGCGCGAGCTTTGCGCTTAACCATGTGAATAATTGCTGAACTCTTGGCATACGTGCTGTAAGGCGGCATCGCCAGTTTGGTCGCAGTAAAATTGCATGTGCGCGAACTTGATGTGAAATCATGTGCATCGTTAAAAATGTACCCTTCGCACCTTAAATTGTTGTCGCGAAGTGGCTTCGCTCGGTTTTAATCTAATCACTTCCCTCGCTTGGGCTTTGCTGTGTTTGCCCAAATTATCATGTGAGCCAGATCACTTCTTATCAGGGCGGTGCCATATTCGCTAAGTTTTGTGCGAGACCTTTCGTATGTTAGCAACGGCGTCGTGTTCGGCTCGTTGAGTGTTACACGAAGTTATCGATCGCTTGGGCGGCGTAGCACCAGCTGTGTCATATTCTAAATTCGCCTGCGGGCGTTAGGCTATGTAAGCCCCCCTTTTCGGCCAAATATATCTCAGTAACGCGGCCCCCTTTTTGCCTTGCGAATTGGGTTTCTAACTAATTCGCCGCATCTCATTGCGGCGCCGGATTCTGCCGACAGCTACGTTGTTCGCGTCGCCTTTGCGGTTGCATAGCTCGATTTTTATGAACAAACGTTCCCTTTGTGGGACTCATATGTCAAACTGCTCTTGATTTTGTACAGTTATGGGTGTTGTTTAGTAACAGTAGTGCGCCCATCAGCTGATGCTTATTTATAAGAATTAACGCAATGTTTGCGGCACGCTTTGCTGCCCCAATGTAAGAATTGAATAATAGACGCTTATCTAATTAAGAGACGCTTTATTCTTGGTCGATTTGTGCAGGTTCTGTTTCAGCGTGCGCCCATCATTGAGGAGATAAATGTACGGTGGGACCAGTGAGATCAGAGCGTGCAGGTAAGCTTGGTGGTGTCATTGCCGTGGCTGAAAGAGCCCCACTTCATGATCTAAGAATTTTTGCCATCACGAAATTGTTGTGTGAGTTTATAATTCACGAGTACCCCTATCGACGGAGTGTCTAGAATACTTCGCCCCCGTCTAACCGCCCAGGCCCGGTTATTCGGGTTAAGACAGTCTTGGTGGCGCCCTCTTTATTTTACCGTTATTTACCGACCCTCTGGCCGTTACCCTTAGATAATCTCGTTAAGAACCCGCCCAACTCCACTGAAAGTCTAGCCGGCCTATCTTGTTGCGGCTGGGTAGCGGCCTAGGAGAACTTTCGTCCCGATTTCGTCCATTACGGCACGCGCCGGCCGTTTCGTTTATGTATGAGCCGGTGCGGTGTCGTAAAGTCAGTCCAAGACCGTAACAACTTTCTAGCCTTTCTTAGGTTGGGGGGCAGTTAAAATTATACACTTATATAAATTTATAAATCTTTTAATATTTGCTACTATAGAATCCTCTGTCATTAACTGAGGCTACTCTAAAATTTTATTTAAAAAACATCTATTGTTGACTAAACATTTACTGATAACTAGGCGTCACAGTTTTTTACATCGGAAGTTTACTTAATTCTCCTTACTTTTTCTGCGGTATGCTTTAAATTAATATGAATTTCAAAGTTTCCATTACTTAGAACTAAATCGTAGTCATATAAAAATCATATAAACATCTTATAATATTTATTTTGCACACATATGTACACGTAACGATCACTTTAGGTAGAAATAACTGAACATTTTACATAAGAGTAGGCAAGTAACACCTAACTGCATTTACAGCTTCTCTCCAACAGGTCGGATCATAAGTTCGTGCACCTGAAAAGTGGTTTACAAACATTAGACTACCAATAACGACAAAAAAGTAGATATTATTACGTAAAACTAATTTACAGTTCAGTTTAATAAAGCCTTCTTTATTTACCTGAACATGAGGGGGTGTTGCTAGGACATAGCAAACTGCATCGGCAATGTCGTCGGCCTTCAAACTTGCTGTAGTTTCAAGAAACGCTTTAAGTTCAGCAGTCATTGGTATTCCAGCTGCTTCAATAAACTCTGATTCCACGCGTCCTGGACTAATGCTCTAAAGTAGTTTCAATCATTTATTTGTAATTGTGCAGATGGGATTTTATACTCACTGTAATTTTAATTTTGCTACCAATTGAATTCAGCTCCTGCCTTAAGGTTTCTGTTAACGCAGTGACAGCATGTTTGGAAGCCGGATACAAGTTTAAGCCTGGGAAGTTGGGGATGTAGTGCCCAGCAATGCTGTTTACGTGGATGATGTGCCCATCGACCTTGTTAGCCCTCATGTCTTTCACTGCTTCCCTGGTTGCAACGCACAATCCAAGAACGTTGGTGTCCAATATTTCCTTCCACTTTTGGGTGTCCCCTTCGGTTAGGTTGGTAGTTCTGCTACAGCCTGCATTGTTGACGAGAATGTGAATGGGTCCCACGTTATCCTTGACCCATTTGAAGGCCTGGAGTAAGTCATCTTCTTTGCTGACGTCGCCCTTAACAGCATACAACTTGCCGCTTTTCCCTTGCAGCTTTTTGGCTAGTTCTTCCACGCGTTCCTTGCGACGAGCTATTCCTACGACCTAGATCATAAAAGTGGAAATCTTAGTAAGCTGATAAGTATTAGATGAATATTTAGCATATACCTGTGGTTTGAATATGACATAATTCGTTAAAGACTCCTAACCACACAAATATTTAACAACCGCTAAGTACGTATTTCAACAAATAAGCTGTCAACCGATGATATCTTCGGCCAACTTTGTCGGGTTAGTCTCTTTTCAAGGCTTGCGAAGATGACAGCTTAGCTGTCAAAATATATGTTTAGCGGTTGTTAAATATTTGTATAGTTAGGGTTAATGAATTGCGTCTGTATTATAGAAGTATAGAAGTCTCTATTTTCTAGTTAGATGAAATGGCATTGGAAAATGTACTAATGACTATGTAAAAATTCTAAAACAACTAGCGTAATATAATTCTATAAGCGTAATGTGTAATTTTTCTTGTCTTTAGTGATAGCGATGCTACCAGACATCTTTGAGGCTAAACATTTCTTCTTATCTCCTGATTTAGAGCAGAAACAGAACCAATACTGCTCTGAGGCTAAAAATAAGTTACGTCAGCAATAGAGGTTTTATATTTCTGGTAAGAGCCGTATCAACAGAGAGGTTGGTCCTGCGACGCAAACGACAACGAAATACCACAACATGTTTTCCGGGGCAATTACCTTCGTTGGAAAACTAAACAAAATGGCCTTTAAGACCAGGCAGGTCTTAAATAGCCCGAGGGGCGAAGCATCTTCTGAGCAGTTCCAAACACGTGGCAAATACGTGGCACCGGGAAAATCTATAAGTCGATATTATAGACATCGGCGAGATATGGTAGCAAGCAACGTAGTTTTAAGAGGAAAATTATATGGCCTGTAAACCATGCAATAGAGCTCAAAGCAACAAGATAATAGATTGCTAATTAAAATTTGATCGAAGTATATGCCTCATCTTGTATGAAGAATGAAGAGCTTTAGACATTTTTATTCTGAAATCGAAACTGTGCTGAAAAACCCACAATCTTACCTTCACAATAGGAACTTCAACGTTGGACAAAGACAGGAATGTAAAATTGTGGGGTCGTTTGGGTTAGGTCACAGAAATGAGAAGATACAGCGCAGCTTGGTGTTGCCAAGGACTTTTTTAAACGGCATTTGATTTAAATCAATCATCGGTTTCAGAAAAACCAAACTTCGAGACCTACCCAAGATACGACATTCTTGTACTTGGCCCCACTTTTTTTTTAAAACTGCCGAATAAAATTTATTCTAAATATTAAATACTGATCGCGAATCATGTTTAAGATAGTACTGTTCAAACCGTAAATGACATGCAAATTTTACTAAATACAAAAAGTGAGTCTAAGGTCTTAGATTGGATCGATATTGGACAAACCGCACGGGATGGCTGTGCATTCCCTGTAATGTTATTCAATCTATAGTGAGCATCTGCATGTAACTGTATTATACAGTTCATAATTCAAGGAAAATATAATCTAGTACAAAAATTATACTTTATCTCGTCGATTTCACGAAGTGGTTTGAGATTACCTTCACTGCGTTGTTCGGAGCTACGCCTAGTAAATGTCTGATAACTATGACCATTGTCTATGTACAGGGGTCTATTGCTGTAGGTAAAGTTGATTTGTTTCAAAACAATTTTAAAGCAGAATAGTAACTTAACGAAGACCATTGCATTAGTTTAAATTGTAAAACAAAGATCAGTAGCAAAAAAGTATTAGTATACTTATGGAAGAAAAACATCCAGCTGCCCTTACATTGTACAAGAACCAACATGTATACTACCAGGAATCGCCTTGCAAAAGGCGTACAAAGATACCAATAAAAAGTGAAACTTCGTGTTACAGCTATGCGGGCTACCAGTGGCTGTTCTAATCAAAGCATGGCCCGAAGTGTTGTGTAATCGCCAAACGTCAAAAATTGAATTATGTGCCCCGCACGTGCACTTCGGTCAGACACACTACTTTTGCTATTTCGAAATTGTCAAGCTATTCAAAAAAAGATATCATAAAAAAGCCGGCCCAATTACGCCATCGGCGAGATGCAATATTCGAGTCTAAAGCATCTGCTAGGCTCGGCCCGCATCCCAGGATTACCACTGATACTGTCAGTCTATGCCAAATTTTAGGTCAACAGGTTAAATTTTGCGTCAGTTTGTGTCAAATATTAACCAAAACCTAACCTGCTAACTTCAAATTTGACATAGACTGATAGTGCCACCAACAATACATTTCAGTTATGTCAAACGTATAACACGAACCACTTGCGACAATTAGTAAACATTTATTTGATCTTTCGGAACATGTTCAATTTTAAAGTTACTATAATATATTGTTATTACACATAGTCAACAGTAAAAACGTAGCGATGAAGTAAACTCACGGTATGCAACCACAGGCCAACGTTGAACCTTAGACTACTCCAACCTTTTTTTCTACCCATCTATAGATTTAAACTGTATAAGTATAAGTTGCTTTTATAGCAAAAGCAATAAAGTGTGCTTATAAAGCTAATGATTGAAATTATAGTGGCTTCAAGGACGATAATGAGATGAAATTGAATCAAAGCGTAATTGAATTTGAATCAGATGCCGAAAGAATATGGAATGCAGTTTGTGGATATTAATCATAGCATGGTTATTTCTGACAATTCCCGCATAACAATTGAAACCAAGGAAAGATTCTATAAGGTAAAAATTATCATATAGAGATCGAATTTTCAGTAGTCAAAGCCATGGTTCCCTATAAAGAAACTTTTACTGGGAATTTGCACCAATAAATTCAGAACAAATTCCATAAATCGGGATTTAAATTCTTCTTTAAAGCCAGAATATGTCGAATGCTTGCCAAATTTATAGCATATTATGGAGCAGATACCTTTGCAGTACTAGAAGGCACCCCGAATAAACTGAATGGAGAAGAATGATCTGACAATTACTTTAATAATTTGGGGCTGCTTACTTACCTCAAATCAAATCGAATTTCTTGTTGTCCTCTTACAACAGACAGGGTATTGTTAAAATGCAGAAAAGGTCCGTGTAATTTCAAAACTTAAGTAGAAGAAGAAGTAACAGTTGTAAAGTGTGTTGGCTACAAATGTGAACTAGTAGATCAAAGGGCTCCAAAAAGGTAATGTGAAAAAAATAGGAATGTCTATCATAATTTCTTACACCAAACATATGGGAGGTGTTGATAAAACATACACCGTTTTAGGACGTTGTAGAGTCCAGGAGGAGTCTGCAGATGGTACTTTTCAATTTTTACTTATCTATTAGACACGTATATTGTAAACCTTCGGAGAATCTCCAACGACGAACTACTAATTCGGTTGCACGAAATCTTCCCGCAAAATAAATTTAGAAGGCTTAGATTAGCCGGCCTGGCGAAGGTGATTAATCCCTAAATTGAAAAAGACCAGCACTATATCGCTTATATTACGATTACATTTGTTCGATACTTCACGTACGGTCGAGGAGGCATATTCAAAAGTCAATAATTATCGTACGTAGATAAGTGTTGCTTAATTATTGAGTAAATCACAGCGATAAGCTTCCCTATCAGAAAAGAGATTAAAATAAAAAAGAGAAACAGCTCAGCGTCATCAAGACGAATCGTTTGCTGTCTTTATAGTACCTATGCAAACATATACACAATAAATTTATTGAAGGTTGTCCCGAATTAGGGACTCTACTAATATCCACTGCTACACATCAGCGGGGTGGTCCACGGGTTGCATGGGCACGCAAGAAACAGCCACGCATAAGGAACTTATGCACGTAAATGGGCGCAAAATACAGAACAGGGAGAATGCTTCAAGCGGAGACCATTTGCAGTACATATAAGAAAGGGAGTTAAAAAGACTCAAACGGAAGAAATCAGGCATTGGCATATACAAAACAACTGCCGAAAACCACTCATATAAGCTAGAAGACGGTCTAATCGTTAATTTGCTTCTAATTTGACAAATAATAATTTTGATGGTAGCAACAGAACGTTTGTATCGTATTACATTACTTTTTAATCCGTCAAGTTATTTGTATGATTCGGTTATTTGTCAATTTCTCGGGCCATACCCAGTCCTGCCCACTTGTTACACAGCTTTCGCAGACCGTTGACAATGCATCGTTATTATTTTTGTTTTACACCCCTCGCGAAGGGAATCCATCCTGTGGATTGCAACTTTCGTTTTTCGATTAGTAACAGAGTGGGGCCCATTAAGACCGGCGTTTCGCCGCCGGGGCTGCAGCCCGCAGATTCAACTTGTCTTTCATCCTCCACCGATGTGTATGTGCGACGCCACCGCGTAGAAGCGACATCTGTAATCAATTAGGGGCCGCTGCCACCCATTCACAGCTATTTTCTTACTTTGATGAATGTAAGGTGCGTTTAAATAAAACCGTTATCAAGTGGCTTCGTGTCAAACAGTAATTTTTGAAAGTCATGTCGTAACTTATTTTCTGGATTGCGTATGCACACAACCTCACTTTGACAACTGACAACTCAAGTGACCGAGCGCGTTGAATTCTGGGTAGAGCGATATAATAATGACCGAAATGCCGTCGTAAGACAAGATCTAGTTCAAAGCCTTCTCGATAACGTTTTTTAACGCACGTTATTGTACTGCACTGTGAAAGTGCGTTCTGTTCTGATAGCTTGTAAATTATCTAATTAATTTAATGTGTTTGGCGTAGTTATTTTGGCATACCAAGCTTCAATAAGCGTAGGTTCCGTGCTGAGTGACTGTAGGCACACACACATCATCTCCAAGAAGTATTCTGAGGTTTCCCGCCCCCTACCTCAGATTCTGAAGGGGTTAATGCATATTGGGCTCGAGGCAAATAACACCTTGTATTTAGTTAGCTACCCCCAGCATATCGTCCCACCCCCTACGTCTCGACTGTAATCTAATCGTGCAGTCTTTGCTCTTGAGGAAATTTTAGCCATTTCAGCCCTAGATTCTCTGGAGCTTGTTTTTATCGTAATTGTTGTTTTGTTATGTTCATACGGGTAAAAGTTACCTTATGAAATCATATTGGTTATTGTTATGGTTATCATGACACATATCAAACAGCAAATTTTTAATGACAGAGCCGATAGCTTTTATATTCCTTATCAAGGAAAATAGTCTTTCGTAAAAAATGCCACGTAATAATTTTCCACATCTGTTAGGATTTACACAGAAAAAAAAATCTGAGTGACTGCATAATATTTCTTTAAACGGGTGAGATCTATGTGTCCACGCAGTTGAGAAGCAAATCATTATAAATAATTTTTAATTGTGACAGTAATTCTTCCTCAATTGTCAAACTTCTCAAGTATGAATTATGCAGAGAGTGTACTTTCCATTTTCCCTAGAATCAACCTCTGCATCCAGGAAAGCAGTGACTACTGTAAATGTATTACTGTAAATAATAAAACGTTGCATGCAATTATATTTTTGTCATTTCTTTTTCATCATACAAGCAACTCGATTTGATCTGTTTAAAAGACACGCTGCAGTGCCTGTATTCCTTTTATTTGTTCTTCTGTCTAAATAGCAACAGATATAAAAAATTATAAATATAAACAACAAATTCACTAATACATGTTACGTTTCGAAAAAAGTGTAGGCCTTGCCATTAAAGAATTACTTTCGTATTTGTATCGTGACACCCACGTTTTGGCCACTAGTAGTACATCGATAGTAACCAGCTCACAAGATGACCTTATAGTCCAGGTAATAAAGGCAAAACACTGATTAGAAAAAATAAATCGAGAAGTTTTGAAACTTAGATAGTTGTTGGGGGGAGTGTCCTGTACAACATACTAAAAGTCCCTGAGAGTGGTGGGTGTGCTAAAGGGGGGAGGGGGTTGAAATGTCGTTTTTATCAGTTTTTCGTAAATATCTAGAAAACTATGAGTTTTAGGGAAAAACACTGTAGGTACAAAATTAAACTACATAAAATTTTCTACAAAAATGATCTTATCATATTCCTGTAAGATTAATAGTCTCGAAAGTAAGGGGGAATAAAGAATGACAGTTTCAAAGATTCTCATTAAATTGGTTTCATTTAAAAGAAAACATCGTAAAACATAGCAAACTAGTATTGAAGTATTTAGTACAAGTAAAATATTTCATACCCAAACACTGTAATATGAGGGCAATACGTTGGGTAAGCAGTGAAATTCGTGTCAAGGTAAAGTGACGTGAAGGACGCCAACGGCAGAATAGTGTCTGCGACATACCTGCTTGCCCCACTCACTGCTTTTGCAAAGAACCATCATTGCAAAAAATAGTCATGAGGATGTTGCGGATCTGTTATGTTAGGAATTATCCCCATTTCCATTGACTCTCTTCAATGGAGGAGGAATGAGGAAGTCTAAGAAGTCAGCTGACAGTGACACGACAACAATAAACCTCAAAATGAGTATTAATGTTGTTGTTGGGGCTTCCTCCTTCACCGGGTAAAATGGAATATTGGGAGCAAGTTTCATTCAATTTGTGGTCAGTATGTAGCCTATGCTATCAAACATTATGGGTAAAACTGCACTGTGGTTTTTGATAGCTATGGAGATGTCAACAGCACAAAGTGAGCAGAACAGGGACGAAGAGGCACCACGAAAACTTCTGTTGCTATTAATTGATGGGAACATGAGTGTAACCGTTCAACAAGATCATTTTCTGGCAAATGAATATATAAATATATAAAATCAAGCTTACTTACTTCATCATACAGAAAATGGCTGCAAAAGGAATGGAATCTAAGGTCACTACAGGTGATGCTGATATTACTATTGTTAGATGTGGGCTAATAAACAGCAACGAATCCTACTGTTACTGCAATAAGGGAAGACGTGGACTTGGTCGTGCTACTGATTGCTTTGGCACCGCCAGATAATAACATTTACTTCTTGACACCTGGCAAGGGAACGGTAGAATCTAAATTATTTTCAATGAAATAACTGCCAGAACTTTGTTTTTCTCAATCCATCTTCCGTCTTCATGTTTTCAGCGGATGCGATACGACTTCAGCAATTTATAAAAAAAGCAAAGCAACACTGGTCACACTGTTCAAAAAACGACCTAGTCAGATGAGAGACATTGGTGAAATAATTTATAATCCCTCATCGACACCTGGTGCTGTGCCATAAGCTGGCAAGAAGATGTTCCTAGCTTTAAATGCTGCCAATGCTAATCAGCATGATTTGAATAACCACCGGTATTCATCATCCATCAAATCATCAACCAAGGCAAAGCTGATGTTTCCTCACTCTCTCCAACCAGAGGATCAGCCTAGCAACACTCGTTGAGATTACTCTTACAGGTTCGACAGTGGCTCGATAACAGCTTACTCCCTGACCAATGGGGATGGGCCCACTTAGAGGATCAATTTCTTTTCCCAGTAACAACAAAGGATCCGGTGGCTCCTGACACCATTCTGAACACCATATTTTGCCGCGTGCGTGCGTGCGTGCGTGCGTGCGTACGTACGTGCGAGCGCGCGTGCGCGCGCGTGTGTGCGTGCGTGTGTGGGTGTGCGTGCGTGTGTGGGTATGTGTGTGTACCAATTTATAACATGTGAGCAAACGGAAATGAAATCAAGCTTGGCTTTGAAATATTTGTTGTATGAATAATATATTGGTGGCACTGAAGGTCTATGTCAAATTCGAGGTTAGCAGGTTAGGTTTTCCGTGAGTTTTGACACAGACTGACGCAAAACTTAACATGCTAACCTCGAATTTGACAGATACTTACAGTGCCACCAGCATATTATTTATACAACAAATATTTCAAAGCCAAGCTTGATTTCATTTTCGTTTGCTCACATTTACTTAATGTTTCAAATTTAAAAAAACGGATGAAATTATAATAATATATTGCGAAGGTTTGCGTGATCTGGTGCATGTTTGAAATTATTTTATTTTGGTATTAAAATAATATAAGTTAAAATGTACGGGCAAAGACCCTAGTACACACACAATTCTCGGTTTTTATTTTTATTGCTGTGCTCAAACTTTGCCTGTCAGTAAATTTAAGGCTGGTTAAAATGGAACTGTAATAATTAATCGCACAAATAAAATGGTTGAATGCCCCTCTTTCTATTTTATTGAAATGTAATACTGATTACGCTAGTTTTAGGTTATTTGTCTCAACGTAGCTCGTTTGCTCGTTATTAGTAGATAAAATTCACAATGTAGTAAATTGGCAGATGATCACAAAATGGTTTTTTTCGTACAGCGTGAAATTGAACGTTTAAAATCGTGAACTACTGTGAAAACGCGTCAGGTAAATTATTTGAATATTCCCGCTTGGCATCTATTAAAACATCGCCTTGAGTGTTTTCTCAAGATGACGTCACACCTCCTCTTGATTGTTTGGACGCCGATCTTTCAACTGTTTATGATCGATTTCGCACCCAAAACTAGTGACGCCGTTCGATTTTTGGAAACCACGAAGTAATTGGACTTTTGGAAAAGCACTAGGCCTCTTCGACAAGGTTTAATCTTTAATTTAAGTCGTTTTCCCGAACGCTGACACTCAATTTTTAGGCAAATTCCTACCTCGTTTAACCCTCTCGTGCTGGGTTCGGAGCTGGTCGCTGTGACGCCGCTGGAATATCTCAGGTTGTAGCTGCTTCCCTGGGTGCAAATTCCTCTCAGGATACTCCTGCACACTCCGCTGAACTCCTGGACCGCTAACCTTTGGCTTCCGATGCTAACCTCGGCCGCAGTCAAACCTCGAAAAATTCAGGTGCTCGCTTTTGTTTTTATGTAGTGTATCTTCCCATAAACACTTGTACTGAAGCACGGAGACTTGGGCAATAAAACTGTACACTTTTGAACTGGTAAAAAAACTTTTATTAATATAAAAACATGAAGCACAAATATTCCCTGTCTGCCAATAATTTAATTCAACTGTTCTCCTCCTTTCTGACAAAAAAGCATCATGTTGCTAAGATACGGTGTTATTCTACTATTAATTGGAAATTAGGATTGATAAATTTTTGCCACAAATGGAGTAAAGTTTGAGTACATAAACTACATATCTAACATTTTCTTAAAATCTAAAATATTGTCTTTTTGCTTATAACTAATTGTTCCATATCGTTGCACTTACAAACGTTTTTAATTTCACTGCTTTGCTTTTGCACTATGTATTTAATTATTAACGCACTGATATTTGAGTTCCGCACTTTTCACGTTGCTTGCTTTTATTCTGTTGACTCCACTCAGGAATCGCTCTTTGCAATTTTCAAAAATTTTCTTCATCTTGCTTTACTCTTCTACTTGCTCACAATTTTCACTTTCCTTGGCTTTTATTGATAACTACGCTCCTTTATATGCACGCAACGACCTTTTTGTGTAAATTACTTTCGTTCGGTCTGGCTTTACATGTGCATATACCTATCATTTTAATTATATTACTTTATTCACAAGCCAAATTTAAACCCTCTGAAATATGCTTTGTCTTTGCGTGCCTTTATCAGACTAATTACTGTTTCTCGCATCTCATAATCAATTCATTTCATATGTTTATTTTTGTTTAAAATTTCAATTATATAAAATATCCAAACTCTGTGCTTTATTGACTCGATTGAATATTTTGAACTGAGAACAGAGCCAAGTTGTGGGCTTAATACCGTTTCAATATATGACTAGTTTTTTAGCATTGTATTGGAGATGATTTTTTTAGTAATGTAGATATTATTTTTGTTCAAAATATCTAAATATATGCAGTTCTTTAAAACTCTTAATACATTAAAATAATGTAATCGTTTAGGAAAAATACAACGCTACTAGTTAATGGTTTTGGTAACGTGCGCTGGTACCATGCCATTCTTCTATGTTCAACAATAATAATAACGAGTATTATGTGTAATACTGAACTGCAGCACCTATGTTTTTGTAAAAACTTGCTTTTTTGGCATAGTAAAATTTTAATTACCATCGTTTAGAAAATGTTAGTAGTTGAACTTTGTACATAGTGTTTTTTTCTAAAACTCATAGTTTTCGAGATATTTACGAAAAGCTGACAAAAACGACATTTGAACCTCCCCCCCCTCCTTAGCACCCCCTCGAGAACTTTTAGTATGTTGTTCAGGACCCCCCCCCCATAACTTTGCTAAATTTTAAAACTACATATTTTTTCCTATTTTTCTTTTGTTGTCTAGATTAATACCCGTATATTGTGTCATATTGAATGTCATTAAAATCGATACAAACGTTCTTTTGTTATCAGCAAAATTACGTTTTGAAAGGACTTTGCAGCAGAATATGTTAAGTTAAATCGTCTTGTTGTGCACTGTGGTTGAGCTGTGTCGACATATTTCGAGGACTCCCCCCATTTCAAAATGTAAAAAGTTAAAATGCGATGTAACATGTTCACGCCCTACAATTTATTTGTTACTGCACCGACTACAGTTTCATTTCATGTTTTCAAGATTTTTTGAAAAACATTTTGTCTTACAGAAAATCTTAATAACTGAATTATTGTATTTTGTAGACTACCTACATATAGAATGGACACAAGAAAATCATTACAAATTCTACCTTTCTAGCAACGGTGTAAAGTAATGTCTTATTTTACACTTTAACTAAATGAATCCGTAGTTATTATTGTCGTTACTGATGAAAACCAAATACTTTAGACAAACAATTGACGTTCAAATACATTGCTCAAAACGATTAAAGAATATTTCATAACACTTGAAATAATGCAGATGTTATCTTAACTTGCCTGTTTTAACAATATTATTTGTATTAAATATCCGTTAATTGTTATCAGCAGTATACATAAAATCAACATTGAAATATAACAGTAAAAAACAAACCTTCGAATGAAAATAATTCCTGCAGTGTTGCGCGAATATCAGCCAAGGTTACCAGTATTACGCAATATCCGTATTTTGGCAACTAATTTTAAACAGTACCTAATGTGGTGTACACATCGTTTACAAATACCTTAAGCCCAGCGTCCACGAGATGCTCCACGATGGCAACTCCGATTCCAGCACTTGCCCCTGTGACAACTGCCACTTTCCCTTTCCACCGATCCATAGAAATAACCATCGCGAATTAGACCTGGCTCTCGTTACAACAGCTCGAATACTACACCGCAGCGATATGTTCTCGTCAATGTCAACCAGCCGCTATATGAAGTAGTAGTGTCCATAGGTAGGGAGTGGGTTTATCTTTTGATTGGATCACAAGTGCTTCGTTTCTCATTACATGATAAATATTTTTGACTCCTAAAAAGGAATTTTACGTTTTGCTCGATCATCGGATGTAATTTTACTGTGTTGTTTTAATTAGTATTCTGAGGAAATTTATCTGTATGCGAAATGTGAATAAATTTTCAAGCAATTACCAAAGTTTAACTTCACAATAAATGAAGGAAAATTAATAAAATACACAGCGACTATTTATTACGACGAAATAAATAAAAACAGAAAAGTTTAATGTAATGTAGAAATTGTGTCACCCTCGTATTTTATACTGGGCCGCCAACTAAGCTTTACAAAAAACATGGTATCGGTTTTCAGCCTCCAACAAAAAATACGTTGGGGCTGATTGTTTAAAAACTTTACCAAATAAAACTCATTTTGGGAGTTATTTGAGTTTAATTGAAGCCAGGGTGGTAAATATAGCCAACAGATATAATTTGGTGCGCAAACCGTTAAGGCTAAAACGGTGGTTGTTTATATCTATAATTGGAGGACTTCGAGAAAAGCTTTGCCTGCAGATATATGGAGTCCGGAGCGCATATACGTAATCTGCAGACGCATAAGGTATAACCCATCACATCGTTTTTTCCGAAGTCGTACGGCCAATCAGAACAGAAGTAAACTGCAGACGTGTTGAATTATAATGCGTCTGCACTTTACGCAAGGACCGTGACCACTATTATTTCGTATTTATTGTATCTTGAGTTGATAAATACAGACTATTATTATTAGTATTGTATTTTCTCTTGAAATGTTCGGTTTATTCCAATTAAACGAGAGATATTTGGTCAGATGTAATTATATTCTATTAATTAATTTTGATATAAGAATTTTCTCACGTTACTGCAGGTTTGTAATATGACTGCTTTTCGGCCAAATTTCGAGTTACCAGCGATGATTATGCTTCGCCCTCGTTAATAAATCTTCAAATTCGTGAAAGAAGTATGAGTTTAATAATTAGTTGTACAATATACTATTGTACAACTGTCGTTAAAAATCAGCAAGATCATTTTTACATTTATTAATTTGATTATAATATATGTAGAAAGCAGTTGTAGACATTTTTCAAAATAATCATGTTAGTTTTGACATTTGATTAGAATACAGAAAGCCTTACTAGATTTTTTCAAAATATCGAGCAAAGTTATTGATTTTCCTTAGTTACCTGACAAATATTGGTTTACTAAGTATTTTTAACGTGTTAAAAGTGTGTACTTTTAAGGTGCTCTCTCATAATATTAATTTTGACATATATAAGTGTAGTTACCTCGAATAAAAATGACAATGACAGTTGTACAAAAAGTGATAGTTTTTACGAGAGTAATAGTTTTATGAACAAAATTACTGCGCTATAAAATAGAGCTTTATTAGATAGTTTAGCGCTTATAAAGTAGCTCTTTATTTCACTCTACAGATGAAAGTGCGCATTGCTATGGAAATTAATAAATAACCAATTGTTTGCTCGCAAGAATGGTGGTTATTTTGTTTATTACGGCTACATTAAGTAAGCCAAAAACGGCCAGATTCTAAATTCATTTGTAGTTTTTGCAATACATAATGTAAATTTATTTTTTAATATTCGTAGAAAAAACATTTACTTTTTGCTATAACATTTTTCGCTCGTAAAATTATTATGATGCAGCTCGTGAACAAATCTTCATCCCCCGAAAAAAAAACAATACTTTTATCTTTTGACGCTGTAATGGAGTCTATCAAAACACTGTTTCTGTATTGTTGTTTTCATATGAAAAACATTGTTTCAGACAACTGACAGATTGTCATATTTATGAAATGTCAAAATTAAAAATTTTTGATTATTTTTGTTGAAAGTAAATAAAATTAGTGTATTATCGTCGTTGAATAAAATTCATTGCAGCTCTATTTGAGCACTCCTCGTTGAGCACTCATGCCCCATACCCACTCGTGCTACAATAGGCCCTTTTATTAAACTAGTCTAATAATATGCTACTTCTACAACAGTGCAGAAAGTACTCACTTTTTGCACTCGCATGTAAGAATCATACTATGATTGGTTAAAACGGACAACTTTTTAACGAATGTCAAATTAAAAGATTAAATTTGTTGTAGAATGCGAAACCGTCGGCGTCGCAGGAAAAATAGTATGTAACACACGTGTGGAATGGACATCGGAAAATGTATGTGAATACATGTAGTCATTAAAAAACAACTAGAAATGAGTAAAAAAAGTTGTTTTCATATGTGTTGCTCACGTTATTTTTTGAATAGTGATCCCTTGTAACTCGAAATTTGGTCGAAAAAGACTTCAACATTTATAACTGTCAAATAGACAATTCGCAATTTCAATAAAATAGTTAAAAACGTGTTACTTTTTTTACGATTTTTTTGTTAAAAGAGTGATACTTTATTGATGATTTTTCGTTAAAAAAACACGAGATACAAATGAAATGTTTGCGAAAATTGAATTAATATTAAGCAAAATTGAAATAAAAATTATAGAACTGTCAACATGAATTTATTTGATAGATTATTATGAATAATAATTATAAAATTTATGTCATTTTAACATTGGAATTCAATGTAATTACATATAGTAATTAATTAACTTTAGTATAATTATAGGGTTAAAACTAACTGTTTAAGTTGAAATAACAAATTGGTAAATATCCTGATCCATTTTATTCACTAAATTAATTCAAACGTCGCTGGACGCGTTTTAGAACGTAAAAGTAGTTTGCGTCCTGTTGTGTATACGAAAATGAATCACTTCATCCACTAAAAATAAAATGAAAATGTCACCTTTAACAATAATTCGAAATTGAGTTTTCAACAGATCTTCACGTTTTAGAGTCCCCTGAACCCAAAAAACATGTTTTTGTTAATTGGTCTGTCTGTCTGTGTGTGTGAGTCTGTGTGTGTGAGTCTGTGTGTGAACAGAATATCTCAAAAACGAAAAGAGGTATGACGTTGAAACTTCATACGTAAGTTTTGTGTACTATCTAGATGCGACAGAAAATTTTTGAATAAAATCGCATAACCAGAATTATGGTGTTTTTACTCTTGTGATTTTTCAGTTTTCTTTCGATTTAAAAAAAACGGCTCTAACGATTTTGTCAAGCATTTTTACTACATTTTTAATGTGTATTGATGTGAGATAGGTGATTTTCCAGTTGAATACCTCTAAAATAGGTTTCTTTTGTTACTTTTTCTTTTTTTATGAATTCATATTTTAAATAGAACACCCGCTATATTATTACATTTTTAATTCAGCAGCGAATTTTAGAGAAAATTTGTGTCTTCAACTAACGCTCTATTTTGTACGGTTTCTGTAAAATTTGTAATTTTTCAAAATTTTTGACAAATGCTTAAAAATTAAAAATCAAATTTATGGTTAATTATAAAATCACTGTAAAAGGAAGTTGTGTGCGTGTATCAGACCAGATTTTTTTAACTGTTGTCGAAAAATTACATTTTGTAAGCGCTGAATTTGGTTAGATACAGTTTGTATATCTACCGGCATTTTTTCGGTCTGTTTTTTCGGTCGGTTGGTCGAAAGATAAACATGCGAAGCTAACCTCAACTTCAGTAGGTATGGGGGCACTTGAGCGTGGGAACTAGGTCATCTCTTATCATCGTGGGAACTGGGTCACGGTCGTCTCGTCAGTAGGTCATCTCTTATCATCGTGGGAACTGGGTCACGGTCGTCTCGTCGCCTGATAAGCGTGGGAACCGGGTCAAGGTCGTCTCTTATCATCGTGGGAACCGGAAGTGTCGACTGATAAGCGTGGGAACCGGGTCAAGGTCGACTGATAAGCGTGGGAACCGGGTCAAGGTCGTCTCTTATCATTGTCGACTGATAAGCGTGGGAACCGGAGCAGGTAAAGGTAGGTGTACAGGTATGCACGTAAAAGTTGCAGATAAAGGTAAAAGTGCATTTACGGGGTTGAAACTGCATTTAAAAGTGCATTTACGGGGGTTCAGGTGCATTTACGGGGTTGAAAGCGCATTTAAAAGTGCATTTACGGGGTTCAGGTACCTGTAAAAAAGTGCATTTAAGGATTCAAAGTGCAGTTAAGTGTTAAAAAGAGTCATCTGTAGGTGTTCGAATTGCGTGGGAAAATTTTGATAAGCGTGGGAACCGGGTCATCTCTTATCATCGTAGGAACCGGACCGTTAGCAGAATGAGGTCGCGCGATTAAAAAATCACAACAACAACATATTAAAGAGTCACTGACCTGGCCTTCCCCATACAAACAATAGCTAACGCATTCTGCCGTATACTGGCCACTTCATTTCCGATGAAGGGATTGAACATTAGATACTTCCCTAGTCGAGAAAGTTCTCAAACGTAAAAGTAGTCAACTTTATGTCAAATGGTTGGACATCGATGAACGTTCTTGGATCGCTAAGAAAGATTTATTGTAGGCACTTTGTAATTTTTTAAGTTTCTAATTGGTGTAATTTTTACTTATGTACTGTTCTGATACTCTTTACAAATAAATGAATACCTTTATAATTTGTTGTTTTATTTCTTATATTATAAGGAAATAAAAGACGAAATACAATAAACACATTTATTTTATAGTTCTATATACATAGTGCATATACAATCATTTATGTAAACATATGTACGTATATCAAACATTAATTCTATATGTTGCATAAACTACAACAACTGTCGCTGTCTGTATTCGTTAATCTTATAGTGACCCCATGGAACAGTTTCGATTTTGTTAATAAAAAATCTTTTATCATCTAAAGCAGTGTTTCTCAAACTGTAGACATCGGCGGACCCCTTATTTGCTTACAAAAATTCGAGGACCCCCATACAATTTTATCGACCTTAGATAGTGTATGACTTATATTCAACTGTGACCTTGAAAACAGTTTACTTTGCTGCTACATTAGGTACTAAAATGAAATAATATTTGAGAGCTCGATATTTTTATTATTAAAGTCGGGATAGTAAAAACACAAGAACACTTACAAAACTAATAGAATCTGTAGTATCAATACAGGCGTACAATAATAATAATATTGATATAATGTGAATTGTTAATCATACATAATAATAACTATTGTTATTGCGAAGGATGGTTTGTTTTACATAAATAAGATTAAAAACATTTGGCTCAAAAGTAGAAAGTTTTAATCGTAGTTGTGGTTCTACATTTTTTAAGCAATTTCCGAATTTTGATTTTATGTAACTTATACAAGTGTAGAGGACGCTCGTTCACATAAATATGTCGTACAAACTGGCATTAGATGCGTCAAAGCTTTTTGTGATAACGCGTAATCAAATCGCAGTCGTAACCAAAAGTCCGTCACGTTTTAACATTGAACCAAATTTTAACCACTGATGTTTCAGTTATCGATTAAGCGCACGTGCAGTTATTTGGGGAGGTTTGTCGAACTTTACCGGCTGGAAAAACATGCCTGAAATGATTCAAAAATAATTGCACAAAAAAGTTAATCTTTAAATCTGTGTCAGTTTTATATAAATCCATATTATACATATAGGAATACCTATTGATCTATAATAGATCTATTTGGGCTTAACTCGCGGACCCCTTAGATTGCGTTTGCGGACCCCCGGGGGTCCGCGGACCCCAGTTTGAGAAACGCTGATCTAAAGCACTTAAGACTTTCTTACCAATTAAATAAATAGTTCTCTTGAAGCTCTTTAAATTTCACTCCTGCAATTACTTTAAAAACAGGTTTCGATATTGGCATGTAGAAATATGAATCTAACTCAAGAAGCACTTTATTGAATTTTCTAACAACCACAATGCGTCTATAAATCCGAAGAAAGATGATTAGTTTAAAACTGTTCTTTTAAATTTTTGTTTTAAAGGCTGACTACGGTGTGAACAAGAATCAAATACTTTTACGCAATGTGCTGCATCAGTTATGTATTTAAAATATCTACTTTCTCTAGCATACTCGTAGCCTTCTATCGAAGACCATTTCCAAATTATTAAATTGGTTTGCAAGAACTCTAAAAATTGGGTAGATAAAACGTACTTCTTTTCCGTTATGTTTAGATACAAACACAAGAAGTTAAAATCAAAGCTCTGAAATATATCAGAGGGATGCTCATAAAGAAATATGAAATCAAATTTGATACCTCCTCTTTCAAATTTTACAACCGGCTTTTGCAACTTGTAACGTATTTTCTCCACCTCCAAAATTCTATGTGTAGTTCTTTTGCTACATACAATATCATAATCGTTGCAATGTAATGGTTTTATACATCCAAAATTGAGGTTAAATTCACGGCAAAATAAGTTAAGCGCTTGACTTCCAACTAAATATCCATTATTAAATTCTCTAATGCAAAGGGGTACGTATTTACATTTCACAGTTGCATACGTTTCAAATTCTTGCAATAACAAATCGAAATTGTATGAAGTATACTTGCGAAACATTTAAATAAAATACACTTTCATACCAAATATGTACGTTTCTATTTTTAGATGGTGGAGTTGAGAGGTCGTCGTTATCTGAAGGTCTGGGATTGAACTGGCAGCTAACAGATGTTAATTTAATTATTTCACTTCTGAAACAAGATAAGTCATTTAGGTATTTAACATGTAATTAATTTGAGTGATGTGAAAAATTTAATAAATCATATGTAATTATAAAATTGTTTACATACCATTTATTCCTCGATGTGAAATTCGAAACTAGAAGCCGGTTGCGCTTTTCCAAAGTCTACCTGTCCCATGTAGGTAAAGTAAACGTTTTTCTTTAATAATTCCAGACACTCTTTATCGGTTAGAACTTGACAAATTCGCTTCGGTAAAAATATTGTGAAATCATCGCTTTCGAGAAGAATGGTCCTTTGTCCACCCAATTTTGAGCAGTTAAACGGCTTTAGGCTTTCAACCCTATACTTCTGCCCCACGTTCAAGTCTTGGGCCTTTAGATTCGGCTTTGTAGTAATTTTTCCAGCTGAATTTAATTTTTTTAGTAAGTCCATTATCTAAATATGTATACAACACCTTATAAAACAGTCAGGAAAAAATATGTTCTTTATACTTACAAAGTAGAGAAGGACACGTTTACAAGAGCACTACACGTCAATACTATGTCAACTAGAAACGATTAATTATTTGGCGCTATTTATATATGCCAATTTCGGGGGTGTAAGTTTAATAACATATAAAAAACAAGTCAACGACTTTTATGTAGTCCATAATAACACCAATTAAAATCGCAATTTTAACAGATAACCTTAATATGTTTTGAAGTCTGCAAAATAATATTATCTTTGTTTTCTACATCAGAGTTCTAAGTTCGAACTTTGAACCCGTACTAAATAGCCATATGTTTTGAAGTCTGCAAATAATGTCATCTT
The DNA here is from genome assembly GCA_940337035.1 of Agriotes lineatus. Lineage (NCBI taxonomy): Eukaryota > Metazoa > Arthropoda > Insecta > Coleoptera > Elateridae > Agriotes > Agriotes lineatus. Next base: position 162,422 of record CALNHX010000378.1, read on the forward strand.
TGTTTTATACTTCCGGTTCCAATTTCTTTACTGTATCAATGACTACGATATTATATATGCCAATTTCGGGGGTGTAAGCTTAATAACATAAAAACAAGTCAACGACCTATGCAGTTCATAATAACATCAATTAAAATCGCAATACAAAGGTCGCTTAGATTCGCAAATACTGTAATGTTTGTTTGTTTAGAGTGTCTGTGATATGAGAGAGGTCGAAGTCTCGTATTAGCACTGTTCTATATATAAGTTATCATTGTTAAAGTTCTTTGCCTTATTATGCATATGAGGTCAAAGTACAACTCATAACGGATAGTAATATGACTAAACCGAGTATCCTGTTGAAAATATCTCGCAGGAAAACCAGAACCTAGAAAATATATTATTATTACAGAAATGAGCACGACATGTCGACTGAAGAAAAAAGTTCTAGAGATGATGAAAATTCAAGAACTCCATCGTGGATACGTAGTCCAAACAGCGAGGGGATGCAGAACAGTGAAGACATTGTCGACGACGATTACGAGCCCCGTGAAAGTTTCCAAATTATACTAATATTCTGTTATTTTTGCCAATTTCCGGTTTACGAAAAGTTATTTAAACATAGTCATGCGACCCCTCGTTGAACTTGGCTTCGACCGCTGATTAATATTCTGTTATTTTTGCCAATTTCCGGTTTACGAAAAGTTATTTAAACATAGTCATGCGACCCCTCGTTGAACTTGGATTCGACCGCTGATTAATATTCTGTTATTTTTGCCAATTTCCGGTTTACGAAAAGTTATTTAAACATAGTCATGCGACCCCTCGTTGAACTTGGATTCGACCGCTGATTAAAATTCTGTTATTTTTGCCAATTTCCGGTTTACAAAAAGTTATTTAAACATAGTCATGCGACCCCTCGTTGAACTTGGCTTCGACCGCTGATTAATATTCTGTTATTTTTGCCAATTTCCGGTTTACAAAAAGTTATTTAAACATAGTCATGCGACCCCTCGTTGAACTTGGATTCGGCCGCTGATTAATATTCTGTTATTTTTGCCAATTTCCGGTTTACGAAAATTTATTTAAACATAGTCATGCGACCCCTCGTTGAACTTGGCTTCGACCGCTGATTAATATTCTGTTATTTTTGCCAATTTCCGGTTTACAAAAAGTTATTTAAACATAGTCATGCGACCCCTCGTTGAACTTGGCTTCGACCGCTGATTAATATTCTGTTATTTTTGCCAATTTCCGGTTTACGAAAAGTTATTTAAACATAGTCATGCAACCCCTCGTTGAACTTGGCTTCGACCGCTGATTAATATTCTGTTATTTTTGACAATTTCTGGTTTACAAAAAATCAGTTAAATAAATAGAGCTGTTTCTGACCTATAACTGTATCTTGCCTATTTATAGCTGCTTCTGACCTTTGCACAGAGGGGCCTTTTTAGGTGGCTCTTAAAAGCTTATGTGCATTTTCAATAAAAATCTAATGGTCTGACGTTTATAATTTATGTTATGAGTTGTTAGCTGTAAAGTAGTGCCTTAGAATAGGCATAGTCATTTAATGGTTATAAATTACAAAGCAGAAGCTGTTGACCTCGTGCCTCTGTGTAGTGCCTTTGAATACGAGGGGCCATTTATGGTTATAAATTACTAATAGTTTGAAGCCTTGAGCGGGTGATCGGCTGTTTTCTCCCCATCAGGGCCCTCACGTAGGGAGAGTACCAACTCCGAGTGTTTGTAAGACCCATGTACAAAGTGGGCCGTCACTCATAAAGGAGTTAGGTATATACAGTGGGAGAATTGCTGCCTGTTGGATGTAAAGAATCATCTGTTCGGTTTCTTTTCTGCTTCGGTCATTTACAACCTATTTAAGAAGAAGAAATTTATGTGAACCCCGCTGTCAGATTAAATTCATAGCATTATACAAACTCTTATCTCTTGGCGCTTGCGGTCAGCCTTACCGGTTTGCGTAAAATATCTCGTTTCGCTTATCATGTCTATGGAACACCCTCGAGTAATGATGGATATAGGGGTAAATAAAAATACAGTAATAATACATTTTTTTATTTTATTTAGCTATCAATACAGTTCATCGGCCTTAATTCTAACATGAGGAACTATGCTTAAACATGTTTTGGTTTTTTGGTGTACCCATAGGGCACTGAATCGTAATTTTCTATGATTCTACGTTTATTAAATGTAATTTTAAATGTTTTAAATTCGTCTTTTGTTACTATCGTATGGTCCGTAGTTCTACGAATATTTTTATTAAACAGAATTACCTCCTTGTCGTCTTTACTCATATTTATTATTAGGTCTTCTAAAACACCCATATTCACTTTTTCTAGATTTTTCTGCGATAAGGTAATACCTTTAAATTTACAAATCTCTGTATATTTTTTTGTTTCTGGCGAATAAACCACATAGGCGTATGTTTTAGGCCCTCCTGTTACAAAATTAGTTATATAGCTTCCTGGTCCATATTCCTCTAGCTCATCGGTTAGTTCACCTAGGAAGTTCCCTGTTGGGGGTTCATAGTGATTTTCCTTGGATATGTACTGGAGCGAATCCGTATCTCCGTACAAAACCCTCTCCCCCAATTTTTCCATCTCGTTATACAGCTTGAGTCGGGCTTGCGCAGTCGTGAAACAGGCTATCGCCACATTCACAGTCGATAAGGGCTCAGATGCCTCCTCTTTGTGTACCCAATTAACAATTATAGCTTCTTCATTAACAGGATTTATATGACAAACATTGATTTCAGGGTTGGTTAGGAGCGAGTACAATTCAGCAGGTTCTGTAATTATTTCTGTCTTGGGCTGATTTTCCCGCTGACCAAACTTACCCCAGAACGAATTCAGCATAAGTTTAGCCAGGGAGCGTAAACCAGGGTTTTTTTCTATTTTAGTATGGTCCAGTCCTATACCCTCGATTCCAAAATAATCTTCTATATATTGCCTTTTCTGCTCCTCAGTCGAACAGTCCGGGGGCCATCCTGATGCCTCTTGTTTAATTTTTAGAAATGTGTCTATAAATTCTGTAAACAGACCCGTTCGTACCGTATATTTCCATATTTCTTGAATGTTTAAGATTCGGTATCCTCTGCTGAGAGCTGTCCTAACCTCATCTATAACCCAGGTGCCAATTAGCGCTCTCTCATTTTCGGTGTGAGTACATATCCCTTGATTGGAGTTTACAGCGCATGTACGACAGAGAGAGAACAGCAATTTTTTATTTTCTTTTATTGGTAAAACAGGATGATATAAATCTTGAGGTGGTAATATAATACATTTAATTAGCCCCTCTGCTCCCTGTTCGAGTTGTTGCGCACAATTTTCATGACCCACATGTACATCAGGATGGCCAACTGGAAACTTGCCGTATTTGCACACCCACGGATATAAACTGCAGAAATCTTTGTAGTGAATTTTTTCTCCATCTTTTATCTCGTGTTTTAATTTTATTGCTTCGGTTCTGCCCCCAAAAAATGCCTCTCTCGGATTCAATGGTAGTGATGTAAGAAGGGAATGATCCTCTAATTCTGCCTGATGTCTGAACTGACACTCCCACATTTCAATGACCTCATATCCCTGCATCTTTAACTTTTTAGTCTTGGATATTGTTCTGTCATGGCGATTTTCTAATGTATCTGCTGGATCATCGTGTAGAGGTTCGCTTCTTTTAGTTTTCATGCAAACTGGACATCCATGATAGAAACAGCCATGAAACTCGAATATTTGACGGGTTTGTTCACAATACCCGTCAACTTTGAACCCGCCCACACAAGCCTCTCTACCACGAGCAGCGTTTTGTATAATTATTCCGCGTTGTTTTTCTTCGTGAATCAACCATTGTAGAGCAATTTTAGACTGGTTATCGCTTAATCTGTAACCCCTGCGCGGTATGATTCCTATCGTATTTGGTTTAAGAAAATTGCGGCGATATACTAAATTACATGCCGAGGCTATAGTTGTTGCTTCCAGGAAAGGCTCTATATTACACCGATCGAGAAACATTTGTCTAAATTTCAAACAGCCTGCTTTCAGAATTTGCACATCGGAAATACAATATTCAACTAGTTCTTTTTGCATATCAAACATGTTGTTTTTGTGTTCGTTGTGCCATTTTAAAAACAGCTCTAGGTCTTTCGGCTTCAATCGGTCGGGGTCGTAATATTTAGCCTCCGGGAGTGTTCCCACATAATTCTGATTTGCTTGAGTGTTAAATAAATATGGAAAATACCCTTTCTTGAAATTTTGACCTAGTGCAAAGGCTTTAGGCAGTGCTGCTAGTGCCATTGGAAAATAGTTCAGCGAATCTAGAAATTTTATAATATCTAATTGCATGAGTATGATTTTCGTACCGCGCATAATGAGTTTAGGTTTTATATTTAACTTAGAATTTAGAATATATTTTAAAATAAACTGGTGGTCGTACGCCTGTCCGTTGTGGGCCAGCACAACAATTTTTTTAAATTTTTTTCTTAACTCTAAGAGATACAGTATAAAGTCCTCTACACATTTATCTCCTTTCAAAATTCTCTGTCGAAATCCACATTTTTGACAGAAACACAACCTATCCTCCCCTATGCACACATCACATGTCTGTTCAAATACACAGAGGTTAGGTCTGTGTACATTATCGGCTTCTAATCGCGATTCTAAATCGTAGAAAATATAGACACAGTCTTTTGTGTTGGGTTTCCGATTATCTGGCTTTATATAACAGAAATGACCCATTGGCATATAGGCCTTGCACATATGGCAATAAATTTCGTTGCAGGTGTGTGCCTTACTCTTGCGTGATTTTAAATTGTATGTCTTGAAACAATCGGGGCATTTTCGTACATATTTGCATATTGCAGTATGCTTATCGAAACAGGTTTGGCCGCGAAATGATCTGTTGCAGTCATCACAGGTAATCTCCATCTCTTGATTCGGGCAGGGTGGTGATTGGCGACAACATGGACATGATTCTCCACAGCGATGTCTGTCCTTGTTATTGTAGGGTTCATGGCATCTTTCACAATAATACACACAACAAAATGCTGCAGTTAGGGAAGTAATAACATTATAATGATGTTCGTGGTAGAGTAAATTTAATTTATGTAGTGTTTCAGGCCCTTCAAATAGAACTGTTCGGCCCTTGTCACCGTACTTGTATACACAGATGGTATAGTCCTTTAAATATTGTTGAAACTGTTGCAGTTCTGGGATGCCACATCCAGCTTCAGGTATAATTACTCCTGTATTCTGTAATAGTTGCTGTGTCCTTTGCGTTTGAATTTTAGCTATATCGCGCCGAATTTCTCTATACTTTGGATCGTGTGACACATGCGCAATGGCTACTACAAGAGCTCTCGGTAAACAGAGATTGTCTTTGTTTTTGATCTGTATGATTCCTTGTCGTTTAGCGCACTCCTCATCGTATGTCAAATATTTTCTGCCGCGGCCTCGACCCGCAGGTAATCGAACCGATGTCACACCCAAACAGAAGGTATTCGTACTAAATCCTTTGGAATTGGATTGATACACTTTAAGTACCAAATCCCAGACATCTCCCCATGTTATTTTGCTAGCCTTCTTAAAATTCAGCCACCCCGGTCCGCGCTGGAAGGAATCATCGCAGAATGTTATCCCCACCTGGTCATCGGGTAATAAATCGCGCATCGCATAATTTACAATTTCCTTGACTCCATCGCGAAGATTTTCTACAATCTTTCCGGGAGCTTCAGCCTGTGGTTTTAATTTAAACTCGACATGTCGGCCTTCGGTGTTGAACCGCTTAATCTTCCTTCTGACGTCACTCTTGATAATAAACTTGGACATTTTAGAGACAACCGTACTGGTCGATAACTGAACACTAATAGCGGCGAGTCGCCCGCGAGAACTGTATTTATATCGCAGCTGGCTGTTTGCACGTACCGCTAATAGATCCATTACTTCCGAGGGCCCCCTGTTCGTAGCAGATTTGTGCTAGTTTTGCATAAGAACCAATGTTAAATTGATCATTTAGTGTCTGAAGTCGCATAATCTCATAAGAATACATGTAAATCGAGGCACAGGAGTAGAATTGCTGTCGCAGATAGCTTGTCTGGCACATCCTGTGTGCGTTGAGGTTAGCTGGCGCCCCCCGTATCTCGATTACATCCGGAGATGCGTACCAGCAGGTAAATAAAACACTAACATTTGCTTAAATTATTTATTTTGTAGATCTCGTACAAAAATTCGACTTACTCTATCATTAACAGTGTTTCTAATAGATTTTAGATGTGAGGGTGCTTCTTCGTTTGAGAACTTTCTCGACTAGGTAAGTATCAAAAACTCCTCCTTAAATGCACTTGCCTTAAATGCACTTTCCGGATATCTTATCTTGTATGGCGAGCTACTAATAATTTAATTAATATAAAATTGTAATTTAACAGATTAAAACTAACACACATCTTTATCTAATCAGACATTAAAGGCCAGGTCAATGACTCTTTATACGGCAGAATGCGTTAGCTATTGTTTGTATGGGGAAGGCCAGGTCAGTGACTCTTTAATATGTTGTTGTTGTGATTTTTTAATCGCGCGACCTCATTCTGCTAACGGTCCGGTTCCTACGATGATAAGAGATGACCCGGTTCCCACGCTTATCAAAATTTTCCCACGCAATTCGAACACCTACAGATGACTCTTTTTAACACTTAACTGCACTTTGAATCCTTAAATGCACTTTTTTACAGGTACCTGAACCCCGTAAATGCACTTTTAAATGCGCTTTCAACCCCGTAAATGCACCTGAACCCCCGTAAATGCACTTTTAAATGCAGTTTCAACCCCGTAAATGCACTTTTACCTTTATCTGCAACTTTTACGTGCATACCTGTACACCTACCTTTACCTGCTCCGGTTCCCACGCTTATCAGTCGACAATGATAAGAGACGACCTTGACCCGGTTCCCACGCTTATCAGTCGACCTTGACCCGGTTCCCACGCTTATCAGTCGACACTTCCGGTTCCCACGATGATAAGAGACGACCTTGACCCGGTTCCCACGCTTATCAGGCGACGAGACGACCGTGACCCAGTTCCCACGATGATAAGAGATGACCTACTGACGAGACGACCGTGACCCAGTTCCCACGATGATAAGAGATGACCTAGTTCCCACGCTCAAGTGCCCCCATACCTACTAACTTCATCAATTTAATCAAACAGTTGTGTCGTTTACAAATTGTACTCCTAGCCTTCTGGGAGCATACTTTCTATATTTCAATAATTTGTAATTTTAGACGACATTTAATACGAAATAGCAAGTCAAAGCGAAACCACTAAGTAAACTGCAGACGTCTAATACCTCTCTGTGTCTGCCCTTTACTTAAACTTTCATTGGCGCCATATTAATCAATTACCGATTGTAGCCGAACAGTTGTCATAATACCTTATGCGTCTACAGATTACGTATATGCGTCCGGAGCTGTCGACGAGAATTAAGCTTGACCTTTTCCGGTTTCCTGGATTATTGGAGTTAGTTCTACGTGAAAAAAGTGCCAAACAATCAACGGGGGTGATGTAGCTGGCCCCCAAATTAGCACATCATCAGAAGTTCGCAGTTATTTGCAGTACCTAGTTGGCAGACGACTGTAGCTAGAGGAGGAATTATTGCACAGCAATTTCGAGAAGCGAGAACGTCTGGGACTACTGAATTGTAGTCCTCGAACAGACAAAATCGTCAAGGACAGGTAGCTGGGATTGTGTTGCAGGTTGTTGCTATGGAGAATGCGTAATAACAGGTATTTTTTAATGATACATGCAGATTATTAAATGGAGAGATATCGCCTACCTGATTAAAGACTGTAATTTGTTGTTTTATTCCGTATTCAGTTGCAACAGAGGTTATCTTAGAGTAAATAAGACTCCATCATTTGGTCAAACTCAGGGATATCAATGAATCAGTTTGAATTTGACATAATAGTAGTAAAAACGTGTATATTACCAAATTGTTATAACCCAACCTTAATTTGAAAATTTCATGTTTTACCATTCACAATAAATAGTTCAGTAGAGACCAAAAGAGGGAGGTTACTTTACAAAAGGTCCGGTAGTTCTAAATTTTTGATATGTTGTCTAGGATGGTTAGTAAGTGTTTAAAATGCAAACTGCACAATTCATCCGCACCGCGCCTGCCGCCATCTTGAAAAACCCGAAAAAATCGGCATTTTTTTCAGATTTTCGTTTATATCTTCTTTTTGGTGCATTTTAGCTAGAGAAGAGTTCTACTAAATGTTGTAGAGAATAAAATTTCCTACAATTTAGGTTTCATATTTTATTTCTAGGACTGATAGTTACGGAGATATGTACCTTTTTAGAAAATTTAAAAAATCGCACTTTACGGAAATTTGTCAATCTTCTAACTTTAGGACGCTGTAATTCAGTCATGGCCTATTCAAACATCGCCACAGACCAAGCTTGCGAAGATGCTGACAGGTTGATAGTTGCCACAGCTAAATACCTCTCCCCCAAGTACGACGCCGTCGTCATTGTCGGGTAAGACATTGACCTACTCGTCCTGCTGACTGGTACAACACCTGCGGTCAACAATGTCTACCTCAAAAAACCAGCGAGACGCAATCTACTCCGCCTCCTCCTACAAGTGCAACTCCAAAGGCCGTATCTTGCTCCTGCACGCAATATCGGGCTGCGACACCACTTCAAACATTTTTGGGTTTGGAAAGAATAAATTCTGTCAACTTTTTAGGAAAAACCCATCATTGCTGAAGCAGGCGGAGTGGTTCGGGGACTCTGCTGCCACTCCCCAAGAAATTTCAGCAGCAGGGGAGAAAATCTTGGTATCCCTGTATGGTGGCAGTAAAGAACAGTCGTTGAGCTTCCTTCGCCACAGCAAATTCAAGACCAGTACTACCAAGCTCAATCTGGCTAAACTACCTCCGACCACTGACGCAGCACATTTCTACTTCCTGAGGAGGAGTGAATGGGGATTGTCAAAGACCTGATCGAGTGGGGCTGGTGTAGAAGCGCTCGAGGACTGGAGCCTATCAGAATGAATAGAGACGCTGCTCCCCTAAACCTACTCAAGACCAGCTCATGCAGATGCACAACTGGCTGTATGGGGGCGTGTAGCTGTAGAAAGGCGAGCCTCAATTGTTTCGTCCTTTGAAAATTGTGTGCTGGCCAAGAATGTGATAACAGGAATGAGGTCTAGTAACTTCGCTATTTGACGAAAATGAAGACGCTGACTTCATTAACTCACCCCCTACGTAAAAAGGGTTTTCCTTTCACTTTTTAGTTCAATTACTACCAATTTTTGTATGATTATTACTGCCTTTTGTTCTTACTTTGTTTAAATAAATGCATCTTTAAAATCACCAGTAGGCAATCAAGTGAAATAGTACCTCCCTCATGAGCATTGCCCTGCAACATGTAAGAAACCATAAATATAGGGTTGGAATACACTCCAAATTCAAGCCAAAACTGAAAAGTAATTAGTAATTTTTTTAGATACAATGTGGCGTCACAATAGCAATATTCCGTTGTTTTTTATTTTTTTACCCCCCACTCCGTAGAGTTGGTTACATACATATACATGTTTTGTAGTTAATTAAATTCCCTACAAATTTTATTCTGATACTTGTTTCCCATAACTGAATTACAGCGTCCTAAAGTTGGAAGTTTGGCAAATTTCCGGAAAGTGCGATTTTTGATTTTTTTTAAAAAGTGCGTATCTCCGTAACCATCAGCCCTAGAAACAAAAGTTAAAACCTAAATTGTAGGAAATTTTATTTTCTCTTTTGTAGATAAAATGCACCGAAAAGAAGATATAAGCGGAAATCTGAAAAAAGTGCTGATTTTTTTCCGATTTTCAAGATGGCGGGGGGCGCGGAGGGGGGGGATTGTGTATTTTGCATTTTAAACACTTACTAACCATCCTAGACAACATATCAAAAATTTAGAACTACTGGACCTTTTGTAAGGCAACCCCCCTCTATTCACTGGACTAAAAGATTGCTCTAACAGTGTAAAATACAATTTAACAAGCAATTGAAATAGATAACCTATGTATAATATTTTATATTAAAAGAAACCATCAAATACAAATTTAAGCCTCCTTATGTGTGAGGGCTTTACTTAATTAAATAAAAAGAAGCACCAATATTGATTACAATATATCTATAACTATGAAAGCTATACAAAATCTCTTATATAAGAGTTATAGATATGAAGGAGGTGCATAGTACTAAAATATTTTCGAGTATACAGGGTAGCTCAAAAAATGTGGCGCATCAAACTTACTTTCTTTGTAATGGAATGCCCTATATTAGCTTAAATGTTTCGCATTAAAATAGTAATTACTTTAATATAGAGTTGTATGGCTCTAACGTCAACTGTTTTGAGGTTCTTAACGATTCTATGCAAAAAATGTAGAATATCAGAGGGCTGTAAGTAAAAGAAAGCAATCGATGGAAAAAAGCTAAAAACACTAGTAAAGGGTGGCGTTAATTCTGAATCACCACACATCAGTAATGATGTCATGACTAAAGAGAAGAAAAGGAAAAACCAAGGCGATATGTTTTTCGTGAGTTACCTTTAAAGTGTAAAATTATGGCATTGGGCATACAGAGTTCTCAACTTCTGAAATTTAATAATTTCCGACTTTTTTAGTAAAACGTTCTGTATATTTTTGTATTATTAAAAACTTCTTTTAATGAGTTGCCTTTTGATATCGTACTTCACACCCCTAAATTGAAATGTTTTTCAGATATGCGAGCTTGAACATAGAAAAACTATTTGAGCACCTTAAGATGCTTTATATCAAGAGATAAAAAGACATAAAACCAGGTTTAGAATATCAAAATCCAGTCATTGTTCACACGAGAAGTAATAAAGACAAAAGAACTAGAAATGCGGCAACAAAAAATCTAGATCAAAGGAAATCAGATTTAAAAAACAAACGCGAATACACCAAAATTCTGTACGTAATTACGTTAAATGTGGAGATATTTCTTCTTCTGGTTTAGAAAACTACTTTTAATAATCTTTCTTCTAATGTCTAATTTTTTACTTCAATAATCGATCGTTTATTAGATTTAATTTTCTTATGCTTTTCTCTCTTTTTGTTATTACTTGTTTCAGTAGTGAAAGAATTTTTATTTTCTAAACCTACTTGATTGTTTTGATCAAAGCGTTTCAAGTGCTTAAATTCGCATTTTAATGACGTTTGCTTGTTGTGAAATAAAGCACATTAACATTCAACGAACGGACCTCATAAAATTGCGAAAGAGACGGCTCGTACTTGAGGTACTAATTATAGTAAGTCTATAAATTATAAATTTGTGGTTTCTCATATCTATTAGCACCAAAAGAAACGTAAACTACTTAGCAAACCAAACCAATAACCGAAATATTAATATAAAAAATTCTGAACTTTACACAGAACTCCCCTAGCAAGTGGAAGTTTTGAAACTACACAGTTCGAAAATATCAAAGAAAAAAATGTTCACCTAGTATGCATTAGATTAAAAATCTACCAATTTTTAACAAGACTAAAAGCTTAGGCTACATACTGTAATGGTTTACTGCCCACAGCAATTCTGATTGCCTGGTTAACACGAGAAAGATTAAAATAAAAAATGAGCACAGAAATAACTATTTTATTTATTGCAAGAGATTCAGTAATTTTACACTAATAAATGCAGTTGATATGAGCAGCAGCAAAAAAAATTGGAGTAAGAAAGGTTGGAATGAGATAAGATAGAATTTAGAAAGGTTAAGTTCAGAATTTCAGTCATAACTAATGTTTGGAATGGCAAATGCAGCTTGAATAATGTAGCTGACCGGGTTGAGTTGAATAACGTAACAATGATATGAATTTAGAATAATACAAGATGTTTTATGAAGTACAGAAATTGTATGAGCGTTATATTGATATTTAATAATCACCTTGGTATTCAACCATTATTTTATTAGTAATAAAACTAAACTGTATTGTAGTAATTAGATTAAAAAGTTTTGTGTATTTAAAACATGCGCGTGACTCGCGTGAGTTTGTGCCCGCAAACCAGCTGATTAGTCGTTGAGTGCGGTTATTAATAGAACAAAGCAAGTTATGCGCGGGCTTAGAGGTGCAGGTGAGAGTCGCTTACCAACAAGCGAACTGTGCGTGTCGCCCGAAACCAAAGGAACGCTACGCGAATTATAAGTGCCAGTTTGGGGAAGCATCTCTGAGACACAGCAGTTCATAGCCAGAAGGTGCCATTGCGGCTACCATTTGAGCTCCGGGGAAGCCAACCGGGAAAACCCAAAGCCGTAATAAGGAATTAACTGCCGTGGCAACGCATTGTGCAATAGCTGCAACGAGCTAGACTGCGCCTTGTAAATGCAGCATTGAGCTTCTGGACTATTCCGTGGCCATAGCGTATATAAAGTGTATCTATTAACATTGTGTATTTCCATGTACGTACGTTGTTTTACAGAGCATATCTCTTTTTGTGTAAACTGTTTAGATTACTTTTACCTGCACTGAGGTAAGAGCTGGTATTGTGCTTTTTCGACTGAGTTAACTAGCATACAAAGGGCAATCTAAATTCACAGTAAAGTAGAATATAAGGCACGGGAAAATTCGCGTTACACCTTATTAACGATGACATGCACAACTTAATAGAATTTGTTGCTTTCCGTTTTCTTAAATTTATTTCTTCCAGTCCGTGGTCGTTCTATTTGGTGGTAGAAATAACAGATCCACGGTATTATCACTTATCCAAATTAAAATACAATACAATCCAAGGTGTCAAACGTTTGGCTCAGCATGGAAACACGTCATATGTTGCACTGTTTGGTATTTAATCAGAAAATAGTTATTACGAAAACTCCTCCTTATCTTTATAATAAAATTAATTTTCTCACTGATGTAATTAATATAAGTTTAAGGCGTAGAGGTTTATTAGACTTTCAATCTCATAGATAGGAATTATTTAAGCGGTAATTTTCTTACACTGTTTCTAAATTTTACAACTTAGTACCTAATGTATTTAAATCCGTATCAATCCTTTCTTTTCAGCACCTCGTTAAAAATTGTCTTTTCAATACATAACACCTTTATCGTTAATTAACTTAAGTGTTCACTTTGTTCATATGAATAGTCTGTTTAAAATAGCTTACTATTACCATTATTATTATTATTCTGTATTTTGTGTTTTTATTCTGTACTTTCTGTTTTTTCGTGAGTGATCAGGCCTGAAAATACACATTAATACGCTGTCACCCTGATTCTTCTGTATTTATTAAATATTTTTAGGAGGGAGGGAAGAGCTGGGACCCCTTTATGTAGGTCATCTGTCTGTCTTCGAATTTCCAAAGAAAAGAGTGATTGTATATACTGTATTATAACATTCTTATGTATATTCGAACCCATACAGATCACTAACTTGAACAACCACAAAACAATTAATGCAGAAATTATACTCTACCATATTGTTGCAGGTAAAGAATTAAAGAGGTGAAATTCTAACTAAATATAATTTTTATGAATTTGATAAATTTGATCAGCAACAAAGGTCATCTTTGATTGCGCAGACAATGCCTACTATTCATTCCCCAAAATAGAACCCTAATATATTGCCTGAGTGAAGAACTATCCTCCGTCCACACATCGATGAAATGCCCTGTATAATCAAAACTAACGCTTTAGCAAGAGCTCTACTCTTCTTTCACATTAGTCCTAACAAAAAATAATATAGATAGTACGAGTACAAGCGGCTTCTAAGAGTTTGTAGAAATTGTTCCTTAAATTCCAATATGCAGATTTTTTTATTACGAAGCATTATCAAGGATTTATATATGGCAATTGCATTGTTCTTCTTGAAGTAAAGATTCACTAATTTTTATAAACTTCTACTAGTTCAAGTAGCAACATTAATTATATTATTTTCAAGTCACTCATGACTTTTAGCTTTTATTAGATTTTGCATCGTTGCGTGCGTGATCAAGCTAAACCGCTTATTTAGTTGAGTCGACGTTTTTTATAGCTTCTTTTAAAAAACTGACCTTGAATGGTATATCTAGAATATAAGTACACTGTTCGTATGGTGCTCGATGTTTCAAGCAATTTTTCTTTGATCGTCTTGGGGCAAATAAATTAAAGTATTTATTGACTATGACAAGTGGAGATGGCTACCAACGGAGCTCAACGTGGCAAATAAGACTTAAACATCACATGACTTGGAGGATTCTATTAAAAAGCAAATCATGTCGGACCCGAAGCACCCTTTGATAGTTGTTCTCTTTCAAGAATACCATAACAGAGCGAAATATCACAGATATGAATTGGTGTACAATGAACTTTGGTGAAAATTCTGAATTTTGTATGCTTGAAGTACAGTTAGACGCTCAAATTGTCAAAAAAAAATTGAGATGAATTTCTTCCAGATTTCGATGTAACTTATCAAGTGAGACAATTCATGATAGTTGGACTAGATTACTTTGGGTCCTAAGAAGTGACCATTGTAAGACGTACAATGAAGAGATACGAAGCTCTTTTTACTTACCTTAGAACAAGGGCATTGGGGTATTGACTACAAATTCAGATTTTGGTTTTGAAGAGAATGATTGCAAGACGAGGCTCTCCAGCTGATATCAACTCAGAAAATGACATCAATTTTAGAGGAGCTTTAAGAGAGTTGAGGGAGACGCTTATGGCTTTGTATCAAGACTCTCTGACTTTGACGTCAGCGTCAGAGGCCACAGATTGGTATTTTATTCCTCCATAATCATCGCATAATGGGGAAAGTTGGGAGAGATTAATGTGGTCGGTCAAAACTGCATTGTCTACGACTTTGAGGTTTCATTCACTCAAGGAAAAGTTCGGCATACTTAATTCTATGAGGCAGAACACACGGTGAACAGTAGACCGTTGATATTTGTTTTAATGAACCCTGACGACAAAGAAGCTTATTGGAACGACACCACCAACAAGAGTACCTGAGCCTTCTGAATTGTATCTAGTAAAGCAATGGAAGATGGTTTACACCTTGGCAGATATATTTAGGAACCATTGGGCTATGGAATATCTCAATTCCCTTACAAAGAGACACCAAGGGTAACACAAAGTTTTAAAGTTCAGATTGGGAACATCTTATTCATTTGCTACACAACATTTCCCAGAAATAGTTGACTAATGGGAGAACTAGTAGCTACATTTTCTTGAAGAGGTGGACTCGTACTAAGAGTGGAGTTCTCAGTTGACCTCTGATTAAGATCGGAGTTGTTGATAGACATACTAAAAGAACCGGAAGTTCTTCAGCAGGATGGAAGAGTGAGATCGCCGAACGAGGAGATTGGTCAGAGACAAAAAAGAGCGCTTTGTGTAGGTGTAGTAGTGCTGTTAAGAACAAATTGTTGTTTACGTAAGAAACTGTATTTTGGTATAAAATAAAATTTGCACCTTGATGGTGCTGATCGTTCTAAATTATAGACTTTACTAGTCAGCAAGAACTAGTCGTGAATTCTCATTAAATACAGAACATCAATTATTGCTGTTATATTTAAATTATGAAAAGCAACCTTTTCGTACCCGACAATGACAAATCGGTTTGAGGTCTTATTTAACCTCTTTTAGATTGCTACACGTTCAACGGTTTGAAACTGAGCTGGATGATTATCTTTGCCACGTTTAACTATCTGTAATAGCTGTACAAGTCCAAACTAAGGTTTTGTCACTGTCACTCTATTTGTATATTTCAAGATCTGTTCATACAAGTAACGAAATGATTAGAACGTCTTGCAAGAATACAACCAGAGCGTTTACTTTATTTACGTGATCTTTATATTATGTAAAAATTGAAGCCACACTACGAGATTGGATTATTTTAAGGCCTTGACGTGGGTGATTGCGTTACAATAAACACTCTTGGTATCTAATCAATATGTGTGGTGCAAATGTTTTTATCTATACTAGATAAAATTGTTCAAGCTGTCATGTCGTATTTATACAGGTATAAGAGGCACGCTTTTTAAAATAGACTCTTAGAGATTAGTGAAGCAGTAAGAGCCACATATCAAAATTTCTTGGTTGCCAGATATTCGGTATTTCTAAACAGTAGACGTAGATAACCTGATAGATTTATAACTCTCATATTTTGTCTTACAATCGCGTCATGATTTATTTATGTAAGACATGGGTATAGGAACATTAATAAAAAACAGCAAATAAACAAACAGCTGTTACATCTTTTCCCCAACCGGTCGAATCACAGGCTCATGAATCTGCAAAAAGTAGTTTCTATTGTAGTGGCACTAACTGAACAGGAAATCAATATTACTTAGTAAAAAGAGATAATTTGTGGTTAGGCTTAGTAAATAAATGCTTCCATATTTACCTGAATATGAGGGGGACTTGCTAGGATATAGCTCAAAGGTCATTGGTATTCCAGATGCTCCACTCTCCCTGGGCTAAAATTCTAAAGCAACCGTATTAGTTCATTTGTTCGTCTCCAAATGGACTTACACTTACTGTGATTTTAATTTTGCTACTAATAGAGTTCAGCTTACGATTTCTGTCAGAGCAGTTACTACACATTTGAAAGCTGAACACATATTGATGCCAGGAACGTTCGGGACGTAGTGCCCGACAATTCTGTTTAGGTGGATGATGTGCCTATCGCCCTTGTTGGCCTTCATATATTTCACTGCTTCTCTAGTTGCATAGTCCAAGAACTTGGATTTAGGACTTCTTTCCATTTTTGGGCATTTTCTTAGATCAGGCTCGCGGTTCTGCCACAGCCTGCATTGTTAATGAAGACGTGAACGGGTCCCAGATTATCTTTAACCCATTTAAAAGCCTGGGCACGTCCCCTCCGTGCTGATATCAGCTTTAACGACATACAACTTTCCATTTCTTCTTTTCAACTGTTACGGTCTTAAACGGGTTTTACGACACCGCCCCGTCTCATACAATAACTAAACGACCGGTGTAGACGATATTTGACAAAATCGGTACAAAGATTCACCTAGGCCGCTGCCCATGCCGCAACAAGATAATGCCGGCTAGTATCAGTAGAGCAAGGGGGAGTTCTTCACGAGATCACCAAAAGGGCAACGGCCAGAGGGGCAATAAAATTAAATTGTACGCCACCCGGTTTGTTGGACATACGAAAATATAAGGGTAGACCCAGAGAAAACCGGGAACGCAAAAGAGCTTACCTTCTTTTAACCCCTTGACGAAGATTCAAACTCAACGAAAAGAGTATATTCGAGCAGGCCGACGACTTCCAAACTGTAGCGACGAGTGCACCGACTTACCTTTGATGTCTCTAAACTACTTTCCTGGCTCCACCTCACATTACTGAAAATTAGCATGCAATCGGCGCCAATAAAACACCAAACAATATAGACAAATCGATATATTGGTCTGCGTACACATAAACATCTGAATAATCAAAGCGTGAAAAGCGGTTTCACAACAACCATTATTATTTGAAACGTAAACAAAGGTTTTCACAACTAACAGTCACGCATAACTGTGAACCAAGCGACACTGAGCAGTAATATTACGTTAACAACAAATCTTAACTGAAATACTTAATTAGGATCCGGATTAGTGATTGAATTAGTGCGCCTTAACTTAACCAAAGCAACTTCGTGAATGAGAATTTTAATCGGTATGTTACTGTTACATTACTAGGAAATTGGTATCAAAAATCATTTAATTAAATCTACGTAAGTACTCTAACATCGCCTGATATGTTGCGCTACAATGTAATTGCTAAATAAATTGGCAACTTTTAAATGATGCCGATAAAGCGATTAATACATAAAATACACACTGTATAATCTGACCTGTTTTAGCTTCGCCTGGCTCTAAATTTCGGTACTGCAATGATCTCGCCTCACAGCGTAGGGAAGGTCGCAAGGCTAACGGCTGCAGGTGCTGGAGACGCCACCAAGGAATCCCTCGCGGGACACAATATGCGGCCCCAACAGGCCAATCGCATGAAGACAACGACCATGGCATGCTCTCGCTGTATTTAATCCCACAATGACGGTGGCAAAACGCCGACAAGGCACATGATACTCGAGAGCTACGGTCACACACGGTGGCACCAACTAATACATATAACGGTCATCCTCGACGACCGGTAAGGAAGTCTTGGAAAAACAGAAAGCGGAACCAAACGGTATTAATCTTCGCAAACAAACCAAAGTCACAAAGTTAGCTCCATCAGCAAGACACCGGACAAAACCAACAAAGATTCTCGCACACAACAAAACGCGCACGCGCCCCGAAGGAGCGCGCGACTCTGACAACGTAACGCTATACAACTGTCCTCTGTCGCGGCCCAAACTGAATTGACTCAATGGACGCTGAACTGACTGCAGGAAAAGCGCGCGCCAAAAGACGCATCATCAGGCCAACCCAAATGGCCAATCGCAAGGCGGAATCGCTCTCCTGGTAAAACAAAATAATGTTGGAACGACAGGGAAGACTAGAGGCCCTCTCAGTTGCTCCCACATGCGGAATTTTTAACACGCCTGAAACCAGCGTTGCGGAACTAAACCCGGACAGTCACGTGCAAGGATCGGCGTTCAAAGGGTGGCCCAAAATTTTGTCAGATAGGGGTAACGACGCTAAAGGGTGTCCAGAAACACTATTTTTATACCATGCGATGAACTACTGTCGGCGCTAAATTCGAATTACAGTCAGGCTGCTCTGAAGGCTTAACTTGTTAGTTGAATTGCTAAAGACTGCAAAAGGGCCTGACACAACTTCTTGACTAGTTCTTCCACTTGCTTTTTACAGCAAGCCATTCCTAGTACCTGAAGCGTGAAAAACGAACCCAAGCAGATTTATACATATCCGGAACTACCATTTAGCATTATGTAGGTATCAAGGTAAAAATCAGTTTTAAGTGCAACATAACTTTGACATTTGGACATTTCCACATACTTTAAGTCCGCTATTTACAAGATGCTCCACGATGGCCACCCCAGTTTCAGCACTTGCCTCTGTAACAACCGCCATTTTCCCTTTCCAGCGATCCAGAGATATAACAATTGCTAACTAGATCTGTCAAGTTTTACTACAAATCGGATGCGAATCTGCTGCTACAACAATATTTATATACAGCGGATAAAATCCCTGTTGTATAAAAAAACGTGGTTACCTGCTTGCATCATTCTGTTAGATATATCATAAGTAAGCTTTCCCTTAAAAGGGCAAAGTATACAAGGCCATTGCGGTTGCATAAAACGGAGCTTTTATTGTTTTTTTGATTTAGTAGTAGTAACACGAAACACTTTGTACTCTGATGGGGGCCTACTAATTGTAAATTACTTTGCAAAAACTGAGAATCCATTCATGTTATTATTTATGGTTATTTAAGCTAATATATTGCAGAACCAATTTAGCCACTGAAGTATTGTAAGCAGTAATGCGATAACATTAGGTGCCGATGAGGTGGTGGACTGATCTTAGCTTGAAGCGAGTGCAAGGGTTATTTTTTGGTGAATTTGTTTGGCGGTGGCTTTTCGAAATTGTTTTCTATTGAAGCCATCACGACTTTGGATATTCTAAGAAGTGCTGGCACCCGAAAAATAACATTAACAAACAGCAAGCCAAGTGTCTATTTAATATTTTCAAATTTAATTAGACGTAGAGTAAATTCAAAGCTTATGGCGAAGGAATCGAGTTTCTGCGTCTATAAGAAGCACAGAAAGCAAACATCCTTTTCTTTGTAGGTATGAGTGGCTTTATCACTACTTAAAATAAGCTTATTCTCGGTAAAAAATTTCACAGAAAGAGCTATTTGCTCTCTGGTGGGCGGGGTCTTAAAACGTCTTAAAGGTATAGAAGTTGTTTAGTAATGCTTAGCCATTACCATGTTCTGTTAATCATTAACCAATGGTTTATTGGGCAGAATAAGCATGGATGGCCTGGCTAGTGACCTCGGAAAATGTAAATCTTCAGTACGCTGAGAGAGCCTTTATCCGCTTGGTAGTCTTAAAATTCCTGAAAACGCGACTGAATTTACTTATAATTAAATCACATAAAATAGCACGATAGGAGTACATTCAATTCATTTTTGAAGTCACCTTAGAGCTTCCCTATTATTAAATTATTACTACGGGAATTTTCCTATACGTATGTAACGTAACACAGTCTAAGTGAAATAAATTTGATTGGCTGTCCGCAAAACCAACCAGAGTGACCAATAGTGTTTGGCCCTCCCAGAGGTCTATTAGGCAAGTATGCTGCATGTAGTAAATAATGAAAGCTCGAAATGGTGTTTCAGGCAAAGAAATAGGTTAGCAAATAGCAACCTAGCAGCCTCCACGGGAAATTGGTTCCAATCTCCGAGATATCGGTATGGTACAGCTATAATTACCACTGAATGGGCAGGAGCAATAGCTCTGGCGTGAAGAATGGGTTGACAGTAGGCAGGTTATGGTTAAGCGCTTGAGAATTCGAAGTAATTCAAAAATGAAGTGCCAAGTATGTGCTTTAAAACTTCATATAACTAAATGCTGAGGAAGTAGGTAATCCGGAAAAAGACGCAGGGTTGCCACAAGGACCAGTTAAATACTTCAAGAAGGCCGTTTCATATCGTAAGCAAAGCCCACTATCACAACACGACCTTTTCTGTACACTACTTGGTCTCCTACCCCTTTTGATTGTCCCAAAACCAGCGGCGCGCGTTCTGAAATTAGTGAGATAAAATGAGCATAATACATTAAAAATGGTAACATATCATTTTCTGTAGTTAACATCTTGCGTGTAGCTGTAAAACAAAAATGCATTTAGATATTCAACATCTGTGAACGAATTTCCAGGCTGCTCGCCGAAAACGATGAAGTAATAATCGCTCTACAATGGAATATATGTTCCTTGTTCACCTAGTTTCCGTAGCTTTTCGCCAGCGTGAACTGCATTTGAGCTGCACTTGATTCTGATCATTCTTTCGTAATGAGAAGGTAATTTGCGTTTTACCACGAATTTTATTTTATATCAATATAAAAAATTTGGAAGGTTTTATTATCCTGTGCACAAAGGCATTTGGCACGATGTCACTTGAACTTCAGTTTCTGCTTAATGATATCTATACTGACTTTTAAAATTCTCTATTTTCATAATATTATCACGTTAACATGCCGAATTGTCATTTCATTGACGTGGTTTTGCTATTATTTAGTAAAGAAGAAGAAATATTAGCTACAATTCTATTGTACTGATTTTTATTGGTGGTATACTAGAGGTGTTAATGGGATCTTAACGGACCTCTTACACCACCTCACATCTAATTATCAACACCACCTTCGCGCAGTATACCCTGCTTCAGTACTGTAGGTATAGCCAAAGAGAGATGCATGTTGGATGAAATGCAAACATGTAACTCGGAACACTTTAGAGAAGAGGACGAAGAAGGAGGAAAAGGAAAATGACTTCGTCTAAATGAAATGCTTCCCAATAAACGCAGAACTTTATTATAAGGTCCTCAAAAATTAAATTCATATCTGGAAGTAAAATAGTTTCCCGTTCGGCTTTCCGGGTTGACCCCAACTAATGAAGGCACAACAAAACCAGATCGGCCTAGTAGCGCATAGTGAAATATAATTACCACAGCAATGAGACTTCTGGTTGGAGGAAATACTTGTTAATCTACATAAAAGTTAAAAGAGAGAAAACTGCAAGAGTATGCGTAATGCGGAACAAGAAGTTTGGAAAACGTGTAGCAGAGTACAAATTGTAGAACGATAGAATTATAGGATTAGGAGAAAGGAAAAACCCAACCATACAACAACCATAGTTGTATATGCCTACTATATTCCGTGAGGCAGAGGAGGTAGGGAAGTTATACGAAGATATAGAACAACTGATCAAGTAGCTAAAACGTGACAAATACTTTAAATTATGGGGGATTGGAATGTAGTAAATAGAGAGAGACAGAGAGAGAAGAAGGTATTGCAGTAGAAAGTTATAAAATGGATAAAATAAATATCAAGTGAGAACGCCTTGCAGAATTCCACGAAAAATGTAAACTAATAATAACACAATATTTTAACACCATGGCAGAAGATCCTACACATGAAAAAGGCCAGGAGATATATACATATTCTACTATATTTTGGTCCCAAAAAAAGTGTTAACGTTCGAGGAGCCTCTCAGGTCTTGACAACATCGGAAAACGACGAACAAAGATTGAAGTGGGTTAGTGACAGAAGATGAAAGGGCAATAAGCAACATAAACAGATACACATATCTGGCTTTTGCGGAAGACAAAAACACGATATCTATTTTCAGAAAAATAGAGCAGAAATTATCAGAAGTATCCCAGAAAACTAAAGAAAAGAATGCATATGCAGTACAAGCAAACGTGTAAACGAATGGCCAATACGGAAAATACTGGAATATGTCGCCAGAAGAGAGAAAAAAGATGAACAAGCGCCAGAGTTGGTCACGTGATAAAAGAACTGGAGGAGAAGATGATGATGACATGATTGATGTTGAGAAAAGGAAGCACAAAAACGAGGAAACCATTGTTGTGAAATCAGCTACGCGAATATTACCAAAAACATGAAGAGTAATGTAGAAGTTAGAAGTATAAGGATAGGCAGGATAAACAAGATAGACGACCACTGCGTAGAATTCAAAATGAAAGCAAAAGAGAGAAAGAACTGCAGGCTTTCAGAAGAGCACTCACTAAGGAAATTAAGAACACGGACGGTGATAATACAGGACATGGACGAAACAACAGATAAATCAGACGTACTAACAGTATTTACAAAATATCTCAACAGAAATGAGAATCTGTAAGCCGGAGAGCAACTAAAGCTTGGAGAAAAAGCCACCAAAAATGGAGTAAAGTACGCGTTCCTATCTATACGGGAAAACGCGGTTAAGCAGCTGCTTGATAGAAGAGTAATTGGAGAAGGATGGCTTAGGTGGAGGGTTAGAGAAGTAATAACTCCAACAAAATGCAACAAATGCCGTAGAGTCGGACACGCTACAAGTTACTGAAAATTAAAAGTGGAGGGGTACCATGGCTGCGGAGAGAAACACCACCAAATTAAGGAATGCAAAAACGAAAATCGATGTTATCTATGTAAAGTTCCTGGCCATAGGGTAGAAACCATGAGGTGCCCCGTTTATAAACCAATGGTACAGGATGCAATTAAAATTGTAAATCGCCATATACCAATACCCAAAACAGGATTCTGCTGCGTAGAGGTAGAAGAGTACAGAATATGCTGTTACATGTCCCCAAATGTCCCGCTAGCGGCTTTAGTACTCTCCGTTGAAAGACTGAAGTGGGGCGTGAATAAATCCAATATCAAAAAGTTTGTCACTGGAGATTTCAACGCCAAAGCAAAGGAATGAGGTCCCGGATATGAAGACACCAGAGGAAGAACACTAATAAAGTGGGTTCATAGAAACGAGCTGAGGATCATAAACGAAGGCTTTACTCTCACATGGAGAAGGAACAACAGCACAGGATTCAACATCACCCACGCTACAGACCAGATATGTCAATTGGTGAAAGACTGGAGGATCTTGGATATAGAAAACCTGAGCAACCATTGCTACACAACCTTCCATTTAACTAAAACTAGGACCAAACGTCACTACGGCAGCAATTATAACGGCAGGACCAAGTGGAAGCTTCGCAAAATAGACGTAGATCCATTTCAAAATAAGCTGCGTAACTTACTAAGCCAAGAGATAGCGGAAAATCTTGTCAAGGTTATAACCATGGCATGCAATGATTCTATGCCATAGCTCCACAGAACAAGAAACGTGCACAAGGCGAAGTATTGGTAGACAGATCAGATTAGTCAACTAAGGAAAACATGTATAATGCAACGAAGAGGCTTAACCAGAGTAAGGGAAAGAAACACCAGCACAGAAGTCACTTGACTAAAGAAAAAATTATTGAAGCAAGCCAGAAAGACAGTCAGAATAGAAACCAAAAAACCAAAAATGGAAAGAGCTATGCGACGACGTAGAGACAGATGTCTGGGGACTAGGGTACAAGCTAGTCTCACAACGACTTAACATAACAACCCCACATATCCCCAACGATCTGGTAGTGAAAACGGTGAGATACTTTATTCCCAAAGCATCCAGAAATCAACTGGATTTGTGCCGAGGAAGACCTATTCGCGGAAGAAGAACTGAGAACTGCAGGTAGGAAATTAAAAAACCAAAAATCACCTGCAGACAATGTGATCGTTGCTGAAATAGTGAAGCTAGCGATTAAGATGAGGCCAGAAGAGTTATTGATGGTCATAGACAGATAGCTAGAGGAGGGAATGTTGCCAAAATATGGAAAGAAGCCCAGCTGGTACTGATAAGAAAACTCAACCAACCGAAAGACAATCCCAGAAACTACAGGCCTCTGTGTATGCTAAATGTTCTGGAAAAGCTACTAGAGCAACTGCTACTAACGTGGTTGAAGCAGTTTCGTAGAAGGAAAATCTGCTGTAAAAGGAACTATAGAAGTACGTTGCGCCGCAGAAGCAGAGGTGAACAAAACCAGGAACATACGAAAACTATGAGCATTAGTCGCACTTGATGTCAAGAATGCTTTCCCACCTACTTGATAAACATCATCCACAGCTACTTGTGAAATAGAATTATCACCACAGAAGAAGGGAGTACATGTCCAATGACTGTAGGCGTTTCACAGGGATCAGCACTCGGACCGATCTTGTGAAACGTAATAAACGACAGACCCCAAAGCTGGAGATGCCTGCCGGGGTGAAAACTATCGCCTATGCTGATGATCTAGCTTTGATTGCAACAGATAAGGAAGTAGGACTGCTAATGGAAACCGTAAATACGACCCAGAATAAAAAAGGCTAGAGTTAACTCCTGAAAAGTCGGAAGCAGTTATGGTCAGCGGGAGAAAGCAATACAATCGAGCAGCAACGTTCAAACCACAGAGCACAACCATAGAGCTAAAAAACTCGGTAAAGTGCCTTGGTATAGTCTTCGACAAAAATGTGAGCTTTGGAAACACATAAACTACGTGGTGGAGAAAACGAGAAACAGTAGCAGCACTGACGAAGATCATGCCCCAAATCGGTGGTGCTGAATGTGGGAAGAGGAGAATGCTCCCAGGCGTGGCGGACTCAGTTTTTCTCTATGGAGCTTCGGTAGGGGGAAAAGCCTTCAAATTTGGCAAATATAAAAACAAGGTGATATCAGTACAACAAAGAATAGCAGTAAGGATATGCAGGGCGTATAAAACGATTGCCACAAAAATTGCATTGGTCCTTGCAGGGGCAAGCGAAAGGTGCAGCATCCTGAAAAAGAGCATGGCACACAAAAAACGAGTGAGAGAGAAAGTCCTGGGAAAGTGGAAAATGCGGTGGCATGAGGCTACGACTAGTCAGTGGACACATAAGGTGTTACCTGTAATAAAACTTTGGACTACTCGCGAAGTACCATCTGACACAGGTGCTAACTGGCCATGGAAGCTTCGCAAGCTATCGACATTGTATATGAATGACAAATAGTGGAGGATGTGCAGACTGCAACAAAAGATATGACAGAACAATACCCACTCGTCCAATGCCCACAATGGCATCCAGCAGGAGAAGAGATGAACGAAGCACTACAAGACAGACTTACGCCTCAGAACCTGATTGACACAATATGGTGTCGAGAGAAACAACTGGAAAACTGTACTCAACTGCATAAAAAAATGCCGACAGAGAAACATGAAAGAAAGAGAGACGACAGGCAAGCATAAGACATGCTGAAGTACAAGTAGTATTGTAAGATGTTGTCAGGTCATTTTGGTATTTTAATTAGCCACCTAGGCTTTAGGGCAGCGTGCCCGTACGCTAAACCCTTTTAGTTACTTATTTGGCTCCATCGCCTAATTCCATAATAATGATTTCGCACATATTTGGCCCCAAACGCAGTATTTCTCGTCAGTTGGAGCACCCCTTTGCTGGTACTTTGGCAGCCGGGTGTTATCGCTCGCAAGAATTCCGAACCTTCTAGAAATCACGCCGTTGAGGCGTGCTGTCTTCATTACCGGAACTTATTTGTTTTATTGGGCGCATCGCCATTGGCTGTCGAGGGTCACGTGGTAACGCCGTTTTGGCTCACGCCACTGCAGGGGTCGTAACACTGCTTGCTTGGGCAGTTCAGCTCACGCCGTTGATCAAGGAAGTCGCAGAGTGTGCCGTTTCGCGGCGTTCCCGCCATTGGCGGGGACGCCAGCCTGTTTTTCCCGTCTCGTGCTGTTTCAGCGAATGTTGTGTAAATTGCCGTTGTTTGTTAGCACCGTTGCTGTAAAAGCCTTCCTATTTCCCGTGCTGTTACAGCCAATATGCCATAAACTGTTTCGCCTTTAAGAGGTCGCGTGTGATTGTGCGAGTGGCAAGTCTTTACGTCAAAGCGTGGGTGTGTGATGGGCTTCACGGGGCCAGTTCTGCGTTTGTGAGAAAGGGGGCTTTCCCTTTTCAACTCGCTGTTTTCGAGGATCTTTCTAGGCAGGACGAAGTAGGGCTCTTTGCCGCCGTAAGTTTGCTCTCAGGAGAGCGTCCTAACGCCGCCATCTTGGCGGATTCCAGCCCGTTTACCCCAGATGCCGTGTTTCGGCGATTTAGCTGCCACAGACTGCCGCCTTCTACCAACTGACTGCACGCAACTCTCATAGACCGTCTACGGACTAAGGTATTTGTAATTACAACCATTTAAACATATTAACTGTCGCTTGTGCGAGCGGCGGTGCTTTTGTGCTCAACTTTGTGTGGGCGGATGCATGCCCCCTTGCTTGCTTGTCGCGGCTTTTAATGCCGGTTTGAGGCCACCATGCTTCAAGACGCTACTTTGGTAGCCTACTAGTAAGTTCATGTGCGCGAGTTTTGCGTTTCATCGCCTAAATAGCTAAAGAACTCTGCGCCTATGTTTTGGTGCTACGTTTGTGCTAACTTTTAATTCAGTAACGTTAGGTGCGCGAGCTTCGCTATATTGTACCGATTAATACATAAATGGAATCAACGCCTCGCTGTGCTGAGCCTGGCGCGCCCTAATCTGTTCGAGCTCTTTGTTTATGTTTGCGAGGGCTTTGTGCTTTGCTTATCAGGTGTTAACCGCAGCCAACGACTGCGTGGGCGACGTAGCAGGGGCTGGCAACTATTCCAAATTCACATGCTTTAGTGAGGCTATGTTAGCCCCTCTTCCTGGTCAAATATTGCAGTCACGCTGCCCCGCTGCCTAACGAGTTAGGCCTTCAATTAAATCGTCGCGCATTTGTGCGGCGTCGTGCTTTGCTGCTAGCTACACTGCTCCCGTTGCCTTTGCAGGTCGGCGTCTGTTATCGCGAACTAACGCGCCCTTTTCCGGAGTGCGTATTTCTAAACTGTACTCTAATATGTAAAGTGTCGAGCCCACTGCGGCCGGCCACTCATAGTGTGTTGTTTACTAGCATAGCGCGTCCATCAGCTGGTGCTTAACGTAAGAAATAACATAAGCTTGGCGGCACGATTTGCTGCCCAGATGTAGTTATCGACCAATAGACGCATATTTAATTAAGGGACGTATTATTCCTATTCGACCTGTGCATGCTTTGTTTCAGATAGCGCCTTTTACAGTGTAAAGATTGGTGTACGGCGAGACGTGAGAGATCAGAGCGTGCAGGTAGGTCCAGTGGTTGCGCAGTCTCGGCCCAAAGAGTCCCAATATTACCATTCCAGTATTTGCGATCACGAAATTGTTATTTGAGCTTGCAGCTCATGAGAATTTTTATCGACGGAGTATCTTGAATACTTCGCTCCCGTTTAACCGCCCAGGCCCGGTTATTCGGGTTAAGACAGGCTTGGTGGCGCCCTCATTATTTTACCGTTATTTACCGACCCTCTGGCCGTTACCCTCAGATAATCTCGTTAAAGGACCCGCCCATCTCCACTGAAGGTCTAGCTCGGCCTAACTTGTTGAGGCTGGGTAGCGGCCTAGGAGAACTTTCGTCCCGATTTCGTCCCTTACGGCACGCGCCGGCCGTTTCGTTATTGTATGAGCCGGTGCGGTGTCGTAAAGTCAGTTTAAGACCGTAACAATGTTTTCAGAATGACTCGACAACAAGGAGGAGGCGTTTTAGTCGGTAAGCGTTTTGGGGCTCCCTTTTTTCTCAAATAAATCCGACATTCCAGAGAAAATACCCGGGGTCTTTTGAAAATTTCTACTGCTCAAAGAAAAAAGTAATTCAACTGCCTTCCAATAATTAATAAACCGGTGTAGTAAAATTTATAAATCTCGGAAAATTATTCCAATATAATTACATAATGCGGTAATTATGCTTAACTCTCTCAGGTGGTGATTGAATTCAGAAATCCTTAGAGCCTTGAAGAGCATACAACCTATTTCGTCGCTGGACGCAGAAAAGATAAGATTTTTACAATCCGGACATTCCCAAGAAATAAGAAATGGCTTTTATATATATTTTTGAAAATTTCTTAGTTTTAGTCGACTAGATAAGAAGTTCTGCAATACCAACTGATAAGGAAAATTACTTCAAGTGTGGATTTTGGTTAATCATGATAAGGGTTTAGCCAACTTGTAAATCTTTGACAAGTCTTAAGTTGCGTACTTTTTCAGGGGTTATTATAATTAGTAATTATGAACTTTAGTAGCAACTGACAGTGGAATGCTACAATTTGCGTGAATTTTTCTCTAAAGAAATTAACCAGAAATAATGTTTTAAATCTAATTTGTTAAATATCGGTATGTTTCCTAACCTCCCTATTAACGAGTCTATGTTGTGAGGTGTTTCGAATTGTGGTACAGTTCCTTCATTGATTTTTCTTGCAACTAGGAAAACCCCCAAACTGTCATCTTTTCTTCTTACTATCTCAATTGGATTTATAAAATGTGTCACTGCTTTTTCTATTATTCCCTGTTCTAACATATCCTGAATCTTCTTCTACATTTTTCCCTATATTTGAACGGTGCTATATAGGTTTTACAATTTATTAGAGATTCGCCTTTCACTTGCAATCTCTGTACATGCCCAACCGCTACTCTATTTTCATCATTAAACAGGCTGATATTCATTTCCCAAATCTTTTCTATTGTCGCTCAGTGTTCTACTAGACAATCTAGTACTGCTTCTTTATTATCCTCCCATAGGTTCAGTTCTACATGATCTATTTTAACATTATTAATGTTGATTTTATCTTTGGCCTGTTCTTTTGCTTCCATCGGTTTTTTACACAACTAATTTATTGCTCTGCCATACACGGAATTACTTTACTATTAAACGCTGCAGTTGTTATTGCTTTTTTATTGACTGCGGAAAATTTCTTCTGATTTGCAGATACTGAAAATGGCTATTTTATCGGTAACCAGAGCTGGGCAGTATTGGTATTTGTAAATACTTTTTTTTATTGAAATACTTTGTAGTATTTAAATATTAAGTATTTAAATACTTTTTAATGTACCTACGGTATTTGTATTTCTAGGTGCAAATACTTTGCAAAGTATTTAGTATTGAAATACAATTTTGGCAGTATTTAAATATTTTTAGGATATTTAAATAGTTTTACAGTATTTAAATACTTTGAGAGTATTTAAATACTTTCAGAGTATTTAAATATTTTCAGAGTATTTAAATACTTTGAGAGTATTTAAATACTTTGAGAGTATTTAAATACTTTCAAAGTATTTAGCTTCTTTTTATTTCTTCAAATGTATTTCTAACTAGTAAATAATTTTTGCATAGTTTCAACGTTTATCAAAATCCCAAGTGTTTACTTGAAACGCGAACAGGTGTAGTGCTCCAGGTACACAACCACCAGTGCTAGAGCGAGACAGAAACCACCAGGCAATTGTGGGTCTGAGCAGGATGCATAAAAAGCCGGTTTGATGGAGTGGCGGAGACGGTGAACCCCTGCAATTCGATTATTTCGATATTCCATATTTTGGCAGTGC
Source organism: Agriotes lineatus (assembly GCA_940337035.1). NCBI lineage: Eukaryota > Metazoa > Arthropoda > Insecta > Coleoptera > Elateridae > Agriotes > Agriotes lineatus. The sequence goes on from CALNHX010000378.1 coordinate 192,345, forward strand.
GGAACAAATAGTGGTGTTTCCTCTGTACCTGTGTCGTGATTTGTGGTAAACATAAATTAATATTACAGTAAGTATACCTATATTTAATAGTACTATTAGTAGTTCATATTCAATATTCGCAATTTTATGAATAAAATATTTTATGGATTTTAAGATTTTCTCTGCCGAAATATCCATAAAACACCGGAAACCAATATATTGTTTCCTTTGGAGTTTTTAATAATTCATATACAATAGTTTAAGCTATGTCATATTTATTATTTGGCTTAATAATAGAATAGAAGGAAATTTAGAATTTTAAATTTAATTTTGAAAAACTGTTTAACTGGTATACACATGTTGTGTTACTATTTAAATATTTCGCAAGTCTTTTTACATTTTAGGGATATCTAAATACTTAAGAAGTATTTTAAATATTTTTAAAATATTTAAATACTTAAGAAATATTTAAATACTTTTAAAGTATTATATACGTATTATATACGTCTATGCATTGCTGAATGCCTGACCCTGTGTATCATTTTCTATTTGCCCCCGATTATTCTCATTCCCTTGTGTCCTATTCTGATAAGGGTGTGCTGACCTGCGATTTTCATATGCCCCCCTGTTGTCTCTTTTGGTAATATGGATTATAATTTCTGTTTCGTCCGCGATGCTCCTTGAATTTATGCAAGCCTTCGGTTTGTGTAGTTCCGTGGATTATTTCTTGCATTCGTTCAGGACGTACTTCGGAACATAAATTGTATGGTTATAGGATCAGGTTATTTTACTGAAGAGGTTTAAACTCGTTGAAGAGATGAAGCGTTGTAGGGTAAAATGTGAACGGAGTAGCCCGACCTAACTACCCTTTCAGACATCTTTAGCTTTTGTCTGTTCCCAAATGAATACGCTTCAGAGTTCAAAAGTGTATTAAAAAATCAAATAAAGTACAGAGCTTTATATACAACTAAATTGTGTCGTGTTTTGCTATACGATCTAACAACCTACGATCTGCATAAATGCAAAACACAACGCTTGCGTAAAACTCCTTGCTTGTAAACAATGTGTACTGAAACTTGGTGTAATAATACCATATTAATGCTAAGAGTGACACAGGTCAAGCGTAATTGTTACCCCTCGTGAACTAGTTTTGCGTCTAATTTGTTTCCACACGATTTCACTCAATTGTCTATTTTATGGGCAAACAGCAGTTTGAACACCGTAGACATTTTTCAGCTTAATATTCTGACTTCCATTATAGTTGTTTAAATTATTATAGCTTCTGTTGTTTATATTATCACTATTCTGATGTTGTTATCCCCTATCTTTCCTAATTTCTTTGACTTGTTTTTTTTATTTCGCCCCGCATGTCATATCTACGTACCAAATTAACAAACTGATGGAATGTGTCAATATTCTCAGTTATTACCTTACCTCATATTTCGCCCTTAAAATAGGCTGATAATTGCCGAATTAATATGGCCTCCTCTATTCCTGGTTCTAAATGTTGATATACATTTTTTTCTGGTTAAGGCACTGTTCCCTATTGCTATTTAAATTTTGTTTAGTGTATTTTGCCTCGGCCATTTTCATTTTGATCATTTCCTGTTCTCATATGCTCCAGTAATTCTTCAAAATATATTTTTAAATTTATTAGGATCTTGGCACTGTTTCTTACTTATTACAAACCATATTGCAGTACCATTCCTAAGTACTAATTTGATGCAATTTACTCCAATAAATCTCTCGCAATTTTGCTATTTTTTTTAATTGTCTAGGTGTAGTTGCAAATGTTTCATTAATGCATATGTATAGGTATATTTAATCCATTAGTAGCATCCTCAATTATAATGGACCCTGTCCCCATCTTCTACTCGTGTCTATGTATTCAGTTATATGCCTAAATTTCCAATCTGTTCTTCTAATTCACACCTAACCTGACCACATTGTTTTTCCGTATATTTTTTTCCATAATTCTCAGCTTTTTCTGTTTCATTCTTCGAGTTCACTTCTACCTGAAGCACTTCCTGGTTTATTTTTCCTTCTAGCCTTTCACACGTAGTGTTTACGTTTGTTTCTATTCGAGCTTGTTTCTAATCTTATCTAACTTCTAAATTTTCTACTTTGTTTTTATGCTCTGCAAATTGGTCCTGTATTCTTTTGTTTCACTTTTCTTTAATTTCCGACTCTTCTTACAGTTTATTATGCTGTTGTATATCTAGCCTGATTTCTAGATTATTAGCTATCATACTATCATTTATTTCATCTAGCTTCATTTATTTCTTATATGGGTTGTTGTTTAGGTTCCTCAAATATATTACTCACTATATTACCTGCTCATAGAACCGCAACTGTATGGAATACGTTGGCCACTGACCTAATATAAGAAGAAGAAGAAGGGGAATTTATGGTTACTTTCGTGACTAACTCTATTTTATTAATGATTTCTCTCCACATCCTGATAATCTTACTCTCATGTGCTGCATTAGCTTGTTGCGCTTTTTCTAGCAGTGTTCCTCTATTTATCTCTATTATCTGACTTTTCTCTACTTGACTTTATATTTTGTGCTCAACTTTCTACTTCAATTCATATACGTTAATCATTTTAACAAAATGCTTTTCAGATTTAACGCGTCACGTTACTTGGCCCCAAATAATCTGCTATGATATCCCTTTATCCTACACTATTTTTAAAATAGACGATAATTAACATGCCTATCAAAACATCGCACAAAAAAACTGGTGGTTTGCTGGAATTAAAAGAACCTGGGCTGAGATTGTCATACTTCCTAATTTTTTTCTTAAAGATCGTGCTATGCTTCAATGGGTGGAACACCGCAACAAATTTCTATTTTTAAATCAACATTTAATGCACTAGCGATGAAACTTTACCAAAATTTTATATAAGGGTTGAAATGTTTATATATATATATATATATATATATATATATATTAAAGGTAAACATTTCAGGGTGTCATACCGCTTAATAAATTTGAAGATTTCTTCAACTGGTTGAAGAACATCTTGAATGGCGTTTGGGGTTGGACGACGTTTCGACGAAATCACATTCGTCATTTTCAAGTCCTTATAGTCCTACAGTCCGTCGTGTTGCCGCATAACTAGAAGCCAAACCAGGACTATAAGGACTTGAAAATGACGAATGTGATTTCGTCGAAACGTCGTCCAACCCCAAACGCCATTCAAGATGTTCTTCAACCAGTTGAAGAAATCTTCAAATTTATTAAGCGGTATGACACCCTGAAATGTTTACCTTTAATACATATCAGCCGCGAAAACCTTCGTAATATTATTATACGTCTCTACGGGGAGAATATATTCCATCAAACCAGAAGTTTTGAAAAACTGCGGTCCAAGAAATGTAAAAATCTATGCAATTTGACATTCCTGCAACGCTGCAGAGATCAGAACATCATCCCGACCTGTGCTAGATTGTCATTCCATCGAAAAACGTATCGGACCACGAACATTCTGAACAAGGCGAGTGCTGCTCTTCTTCGAGATTCCATCAAAGAGACGAGACACATTTTGGCCAAAATAAATAAAGAACTTCTTGATTTGCATCTTCACCTCAGCGGGATCATCCACCCTATGATCTGGAACATCATCGACCAATTAGCAGACTTTCGAGCGGAAACTGACAGAAACCTCTACACGATAAAGCAAAGGAAGAAATTCGACCATCTTTATTCAACGCAAAAAGGGTATCGTACTACTAATCTGGATATGTCTAAAGTTGTCCGTAATATTTCTGATATTACTTTGGATGAATCTGCGATATCTGCGCTTGCTAAAGGTTTCAACTACGCCATAGCTCCAAAACGTATTCCAGTGGAATCTATCATCTGCGGAGTAGAAACTGCGATTTCGAGACTGGATAAGAATACCGCCGATCTCATCCGACAAGATACCTCTCGAATCTTACGATTGGCTAAACCACCCAAATCGAATCTATCCCGTGATGAATCTTTGGCACTCAAGAATCTTCGTCAGAACGACAACATCATTATTCTTCCTGCAGACAAAGGAAATGTCACCGTTATCATGAACAACGATGACTACCACTCTAAAATGATTTCTTTACTGCAGGACAGTGCTTACAAATGTATCTCCACAGATCCAACAACGTATTTGGAGAAGACCACAAAGTCGAAGATAAAGGAGAGTAACATCGAAACTGAAGTGCAAAATCAACTTATACCTAGAGAAAAGTCGTCTAAATGTCCCAAGATATACGGTCTCCCAAAAATTCATAAGGATGGAACACCGCTTAGGCCTATCGTTAGTTCCATAGGATCACCTATCCAACGACTTGCAGCGTTCGTAGCTAAACATCTGCAGCCGCATGTGGCAGATGCGGCTTCATACGTTATGAATTCTACCCACTTCATCGAGATGCTGCAAAAGGAGAAAATTACACCGACCGATATCCTCGTGAGCTTTGATGTCGTCTCTCTGTTTACTAAAGTGCCAGTTGCCGAAGCTCTAAACGTCATTAAACAGAAGTATGATCCACCTCAACACATAATCAAACTTGCCGATCATTGTCTCCAGAATACATATTTCATCTATAATGGTCAACGCTACAAGCAAGTAGAAGGAGCGCCGATGGGTTCACCTTTGTCTCCCGTCATTGCGAATCTCTTCATGGAGGACTTCGAATCGAAAGCACTGGACAGCACCATTTACAAACCGAAACTTTGGCTTCGGTATGTCGATGATGTTTTTGCCATATGGGGTCATGGTAAGAATCGACTTGCTGATTTCCTTACCCATCTCAATAGCATCCATAATAAGATCCAGTTTACGATGGAATTGGAGAAGAACAACCACCTTCCATTCCTAGACGTTCTCATCACCAAGAAGAATGGAAAATTGGGGCACACGGTTTATAGGAAGACCACGCACACCAATCGCTACCTAAATGCTAATTCACACCACCACCCTGCTCAACTACAATCAGTCCTGACAACACTGGTTTGTAGATCAAGAAGGATAGCCGACAAGGAGAATACAAGACAAGAATTAGCAACCCTTGCTCGAGTATTCGAACAAAATGGTTATGGCAGAGCAGCGATTAGGAAAGCGTTCCGACCACCGAAGACCAAAACGCAAGACGCAGAAGAGGAGAGACCTTGTGGCACGGCGTACCTGCCTTACATCCGAGGCACGACAGAGAAAATCGGAAAAAAGTCAGCTGTACTTCAAGTTGACAGTCTGTCGTGTTGCCGCATAACTAGAAGCCAAACCAGGACTATAAGGACTTGAAAATGACGAATGTGATTTCGTCGAAACGTCGTCCAACCCCAAACGCCATTCAAGATGTTCTTCAACCAGTTGAAGAAATCTTCAAATTTATTAAGCGGTATGACACCCTGAAATGTTTACCTTTAATACATATCAGCCGCGAAAACCTTCGTAATATATATATATATATATATATATCGCATGCTAAATATGGCAAAGAAAACGTGCACTTCCCACCTCTATGATACGCCCATGGAAAATCGCCGCTACCGATGCTACCTACGCTCCCGTCGACGCGCATTACTCTAAGATGTCCGGATGTGTTACGACTTCTGGCTCCTTTCAGTGTAGCAAACTCGCCAACAGGATTCCAGCTCGTTCAAGCAGCTTATGATCGCTGAAATGGTTAAGTATCTTTTGTCTCACGAAGTGTTTACACTACAGAGTAAACGATTCGCCGGAATCAAACACACTTTCTTAAAAATAGTGACCCACTTTTAATGCACGTAAGATATTCATAAGTTTACATAGAACTTGACATACGTGTTTAATTGTACCAATGTTTTTAATGTGACCATATGTGGACTCAACGCAGTACATTTGACAAACAATCAGAATGAGAGAGCCCCCTAAATGCTCGTCCAGACTGTTTAAGAATAAAATAAAGACGCCCTACAACATTCGTATTTTTTACTACCGTCGCTGGTTGGCCGAAAATTTGTGATGCCGTAAAAAGTTGCTTATAAACAAAACCCTCTCACAAAGTCACGCCATGCAGAAACTAGTAAAACCAATACAAAACGGTGAGAAGACAAAAAATCAACACGAAATGGCGGAACAATAAAAAACTAATTAATTTAAGGTAAACTGCACATTTATAACGTTACATTTTAATGCGTTTCAGTTGGTGTACGTTGCTACGCTGACTTGATCCAATTTTTAAGCTCTTCCATCGGCTGGTTCTATTCAAATACCACCAGCAGGTGTCTCAGCCATGCATTTGCTCTGCAAACTGGCTCCATAGAGATGTTTACCAAAATCCAGCTTTCTTGATCTAGTTTCCATCATTTGGAGATTTTTTAGCTTGTTAAGCTGATACAGTTGCACAGAAATTGCTTCCAATCTCGCCTTCAAGAGGTACTTGCATGTTCTGCTCAAATTCTTGTATATCAAGCCGCATAATGTTTGTAGAACACCAAATTGACTTCAGCAAAGGCTAGTACTTGCTGCTTATATAACTATCCATGTCCTGGATTCAACCTGCGTCCAAAACGGAGCTGTCAGACATTCCGCCTGGCTTATATTCCCTTCGAAACCGTATCGAAAACTTCAACTCTGCTTTAAACATAAGCTATAGATTTGCCGAAGACTCTCATGCGTTTTATTGATATATAAAGAAATAATATAAGTTACTTCTTATCTTTAAGTTTTATTTTCTACAGAATACAATATTTCAATAATATTTAGATACTTAACATCTTTACTATATTGGCCCTTTTTTTAAATCGGCCTAACTATGAATTCGTGCACCTAAAACAAATGCGTTAACACATACTGGTGTAAACAATATGCATGGGCTTACCTGCACGTGTGGTGGCGTTGCAAGTACGTAGCATACTGCATCTGCTATATCTTCGGGCTTCAAACCAGGTGCCTTCTTGTAGTATTCTACTCTTTCTGGGGTCATGGGCAGTCCTGAGGCTTCCATAAACTCTGTTTTCACATATCCTGGGCTGATGCTCTGAAATTCGTTAAAGCAGCATTACATAAATTTGCATGGATCATAGTAGTACTGAAGGCAAGTTGGGTAATTGCATAAGAGCGCATAGAGTACACTGATGCTGAATATCAAACTACTGATAATACAGTATTAAACGTTACCAGTATTTGAAGAAGATGGTACAAAACACTGAAAAATATGGAGGAATAAAATTGTTGTTATATAATTTGAATGCTTTAGCAAAATTAGATAAATCCTGGAGAAGTATGAATTATAAACCGGTCTTTCTATGCTTTGTAGGAATATCTAAAGACTTTGACAACATATGGCAAGATGCTGTACAAGAAAGGGAAAGCGAAAAATATATTGCGATTAACAGAAGATTATCTTGGTGTAACTATATTTAAAGTAATAACAAAATAACAAAACGTTTCGACATATTTAAATAGTTATAAAATTGTGTGTTAGCAGATGACGCTGTATGGCTAGCCAAAAATGGAGGCGATATACAGAAATGGCTTCACATATTTGACGAAACAGCAAAACAATGCAATCTATACATCGCAATAATACGACAAGGTATAAAAGAATACCTCAGTTGCAAATTGCAAGGAGATATAACTTTAACAAAATAGTCGATAGAGATAATTGGGCGAAAGCAAGTTAGTGATAAATAGACAAAACACAATACAGTTGGTGAGAATAACTGGGATAGAGACTGTTACGGACAAAAGGCTACTTACTACCTATAACCAACCTGAACACTACACACAAGTAGCTTCAGTGGGATATGAGCGAAGAGACGTAGAAAGTGATTACTATTTTTGTTCGGGGCCACCGTTTACACCACTTGCCAAATCGCTCGCATATTTGCTATTATATTAAACACACATAAATGCAAGTAAAATAATCATCGGGCAGCCAAAATTGGCCGGTTACCAAGCTGTTACTAAGGGGAGAGGAGGGGAAAAATGTCTTAAGGTGACGTACATTCTACGGGAAGCTAATTTTACTAGGTCGGAAACTCTGCCGACGTGTTCAAATTGTGTTTAACCTTCCCAGAAGAGGAAAACCCAGCGCTGGTGTTCGTTAAGTGAACTAATGCCAATGTATTGTATCCACATTCGAGAATTGCATCTTTAGTAACAAGGCGATTATAGCATAAAGCAGCAATTAACGATAACAACTCTGCAGCTATGGTGCCGTTCACCAGTATGACCAACTGCGTTAAAGTAACCTGGAGGCTGATGGAATTCTGGCCCACGGAGTTGGGCAGCCAACCCGGGCTTCGCGTGTTTCAGAAAGCCAGCGTTGGGAAGAAACCAAGCAACCGGAAAAATTCGGGAGATAATAGGCTGATAGGACCCTCGGAGTCCGACTGTAACTCAATTAATGATAGCTAGAAACGAAACCCCAAGCATTAACTCCAACCGAAGTACCTGTACGGCCGTAAAGTTACATCTGAATGCTACGGCACCACTAAAATAGAACCACATAAGCCTCACCGGCCATTCAAATGTGCTGCTCGCTTGATTTCTATCAACCTTCTCCAAAGACAGAGCAACCAGAGGGGCGTGAGTCGGCATAATAACGCTTGCTCCGTAAGCCACCTCCCTACATAGGGTCGTAAATTGGACTTAAAAGTGAAAAGCTGCATATGCCAGTTGCCTGCTTCTAGTTCCGCACAAAATTATTCCATCCAATAGTGTAAGAGCATATATAGGATATTATCAAATGGTTCCAGAGAAAGGCGACAAGAATGAAATAACTACTACGATAGAATGGAGAGAAACCAGGATAAGAAGAAATACAGGCAGGTTATTACAGATGGCAATGAATGGTTCAATATCAAATAAAGGCTTCAAGAAGAAAAAGTGGTGACAAAAAATGCATGACACATGAAAAATTAGATCATGTTAAATCACATCGCCTTTATTCCTATAGTGGAAACATGTTATTTGCTGAAGAGAAAAACATCCGAAGAAGAAGTACGACTCCTACTTGTAAAAAACTCTTTACCATAAAAATATTCATATGATTTTACTAACCGTAATTTTAATTTTACTTCCAATAGAATTGAGCTCCTGCCTTAGAGTTTCCGTTAAAGCAGTCACGGCGTGCTTGGATGCAGGGTACATGTTGATATCCGGGATGTAAGGTAAGTAATGTCCAAGAACGCTGTTGATGTGGATGATGTGTCCGTCAATCTTGTTAGCTCTCATGTCCTTGACCGCTTCTCTGGTGGCAACGCAAAGGCCAAGAACGTTGGTATCCAGGGTTTCTTTCCACTTTTGCGTTTCTCCTTCTATCAGGTTCGTAGTTTTAAGCAGTCCTGCGTTGTTGACTAAAATATGAACCGGGCCTATATTATCCTTCACCCATTTGAAGGCCTGTAGCACTTCTTCTTCCTTGGACACGTCGGCCTTAACGGCATATAGTTTCCCGGTCTTTCCTTCCAGTTTCTTTGCTAGTTCTTCCACTCTTTCTTTGCGACGAGCAAATCCAACAACCTATAAAAAATTGGTCTCAGAGTAGTAATTTTTTCAGATGTTAAGATTGAAAGTTGCAGATTAAGGCTTTAAATTAGTAATGTTTTCACTTGATCGCAACTAAAAATTACAAATAGCTCAAGAGCGTCATACCTTTAATCCAGCATCTACGAGTTGTTCAGCTATTGCAGCCCCGATTCCAGCACTCGCCCCTGTGACAACAGCCACTTTGCCTTTCCAGCGATCCATGGAAATCACCATTGTGGAGAGAAGCGATGTCTTCTAGGTTATAGCGCAAGTGTGTCGGGAGTATTGAGTTACGGTAGGTTTATATTCTATCGCGTAATGGGAGGGAGATTTATTGAGAGTAGGAAAGATATGCGCAGTAGAAGTGGACAGAAGTAGCTTAAATGCATCAATTAATGTTTACACTAAGCTGTAAAAACAGAAGGCGTTGGGTGTTATGGTCACAATTTAATTCATTTCCAGCTTCTCTAGTTTTGCATGGAAATATGTTTTTTAAGTCACACTTTTGGTACGTAGCCAGTAATTATGCAATTGCGCAATATTTAAAAGCAATGTGTTTACCTCTTAAACGTGAAAAATTCAATACAAAACAGTAGAGACATAATAATCAAATATGCGTTTTTTGTTTTCTAAATTGATGGGCGATGAATCAGCATTTTAAAAACGGTCAATTCTGATTCAGAACTCAAGTCTCAAGTTGCTTTGTAATGCTTACTATATGCTTTTCGCTCACGGTTGGGCATTCGTTTGTCTCATCAATTAAGAACCGTAGATAACCTTGTAGTGTCTAGATGCAATCTCATTACCTACCAACTTTTAGAAATCACAACTGTGTTTTATCTTTATATTTGTAATAATAGTAGTTGATAGAATTATATCGTGTGTAAACAGAACCTCTTAAAACAGTTATCGGTTGGAATCTAAACTAGAACAATTTCTCAAAACTCGGCATGGACAACACACCAAACGGAAATCAGAAACTATTCCCAATTTAAATCGAATGTGATCGCAATCCGCTTAAATTCGTGCAGCGATCTTGAAGTGAACTTTCTGAATGCCCGGGCTGCAATGCCGAAATATACGAAAATAATGTATCGCCCGGCACGACAACTTGAAAAGTAACTACAACCACACATAGATACAGTATGTCCAAAATATTATCCTTCAAATTAGAATTCTGTGGTATAACGGTATTGAATACACTGCTTACAAAGTTAGAGAAGAGTATAGAATTAAGCTATGCACAGCAAGGATTTCGACGAGATTAAAATTAAAGGACATTGAAACAGTGTGAGAAACTATTTTACAAGACACTGACAAATTTAACAAAAAAACAAGAGAAAATAAATTATAAACGACAAAGATGGAAAACTCTTAAAAGAAGGAAACAATATAACGAATCTATGAATCGAATATTTCCAAGAGTTGTTAAAATACGAAGTAAAAGAAAATTCAGAGATAGAAGAATACCCAAATTAAGACAACAACTACGCACGGGTGAGGATATAAGAACTGACGGAAGTCGAAGGAGCAATTAGAAAACTAAAAAATGAAAAAGCGGCTAGCCATGATAAGATAACCATTAAAGCAATTGGATTACTGAAAAGAGTAGGCCTGGCAAGATGAAAAACTTCTCAAGGATCGCGAAGTAGCCATAATAATTGATTTATTTATTTATTCATTCATTTTGTGCTCGGCCAACATTTTACATTTTATGGGCACTTCCAACCCCACTAACGACTGTCATGATGTTATTATGACATCCGAGACCAACTATTTCCGTGGCAGCCGTATCACGAGGTGCCGAGAGAAGCAGCGGTTTCCAGCAACTATACAGAAACTCGGTTTGACAGCATGACGCTGCTATCAACCTAGATCCATACGAATTCAAAAAACTGATTAGCAGATGTTTAGTTATTAGGAACAGATCTTCAAGCCTGTCGACATACTTTTCTATGCACTCTACAACTTGAACGTGGTGGTACGAAGCGTGTGGACATGATTTTCCGTACGCCTTGAAACCTTAACGTGAAGGTATCAATGGAGTCTCTGGACAGGAGTTTTCTGTGGACAGGTAAGCTAACCCAAAGAGAGACGAAATGTGTTTTTCAGAATGAGACACCTAATATGATCAACGTAAGTGCTAGTTACGCTAAATGCTGTTTTTAGGTGCTGGACTGGAGGCTCCTCGCTTAGCAGAATTAAGCGAAACTGGCGGCGAATGATACAACCTTAGACCCTGCAGGGGCAAATACATTCAGACTACTGCTTTTTTTGCTCCTAACACCATCAGATACCTGATATCCAATTCTCCAATTACTTGCACCCCGTCAAACAATTCGTTGCGCTGTTATTTTTTTAGATTGTATTGCTTATAACCAGTTGCTCAATTATTTACATCGAAAAACTTTCCTAATAATAAAAAATATTAAACATTTGGATTTACCTTATGCACAGTGGCGTTATCCTGGAGCAAATCCAATTAAAAAGTGCAACTAGTGCATTTAATATTTGCGCATAGCTAATTTTCTATAACATTCGGTCTTTTCGAATGTCACTTTGTTGGTAATATTTCACAGCAATGCAAAACCTTTGATAACCTTAGAGTCGAGGTGATATTCCTATACTAAAATGCTGATAACGCCCGTACTCCAGCGCTGCTTATCTTATGAATTCTCTAGCTGCCCATGACGTCACGCCTAGGTAGAATTATTTGAGGGTAATATGATACGGGTTCAGGCCTCGCAGCTGGCTCGAACAGTGTTAGCAGATCATGTGTGATTTCTTATAATACAGAATTAACTTTGCGTTTTATGAAAAGTACCACAGTTTATTTCAGAGAAAATCGAATAAGTTTGACTGTGAGCTTCGAGTATGCCTATTTTTCGATGCTCTGAGCAGGGTTTTCTCATAGCGGTACCTTCTCGTTACATCGTCGACTGATAGCTCCTCATGATGAAGCAATGACACAAAAACAAAAGCCCCGTTCCGGCTGACTTTACCTTCGTAAGCGAATGACTCCCTTCCGGTTTAAGGCCCCGCGCATCCCACTAATTAGTTACAGAAAAGTTGTAAGTCTCTTGCAGGTAGTAAACTGGTAAAGGTTCTTAAATGCAATTTGTTCCATAAAATCAGTATTTGTTAATTATGGATTTTCGAACTGAAAATATTGGGAACTACTGATTTAGAGCTATCTAACGAATTTTAACTATAACGCAGATAAAGGAGTGACTAGCGTTTTCTATGCAAAAGTTTAATCATTGGTATGTGTGTGGAAAGTCCTTGACATTATCGTTATCAGTCATAGTACAACTATAGTAATGAAGATAAAGCTTGAATTGAAAACCAAAGCTGTTTGTGCTGATATACTGATCCGATGGCAAACAAATAAATCCTATACGCAACAGTAGTATGACGAAGTATTAAAATTTTTATCTTATCTGGTACATATTTTGCAGATGATAAAGCGTGCTCGTTCATTTAAAGAACAAACACTTTCAAATAAAACATCAACTACTAGATAACGATAGTATGTTCTAGCGTTGCTTCTGTAATATTTACAATAATAAAAACAGCTTATGTTTTTGAATCTGTAGTTCACAAGGGAAAGCATAAACAATTCCAAATAAACCGTCTGGACCTCGGCCTAGTGTTAACAATCATAAATTCGCGTTTTGCTATGGTGGGTGATATTATTGGATTTAAGTACCTAGTTCTCTAGTTTAGAGTGTCTGACAAGCATTATGTTGTGATATAAGATTTGTTTCTATTACTTCGCAATGGTGGTTTCTAAGGGTCACTGGGAAGGGAAGGTAGCAGTTGTAACCGGTGGAAGTGCAGTAATTGTTGCGCTGCTATTGTTCAACAACTGGTACACTCCGGTTTGAAGGTTGGTTTATCCAGAAAATTATCGAAACTTTTTTACTTAGAAGTTGTCGGATCAATAATCTAATGCTGCACATGGCACTTTCGATGTAGCCAACAATAATTACAATAACATGACATGACTATTTATGGTGTCTCGAGTATTGGTGTTAATGTTATTCACTTCCCGTGTCAAGTTACTAGAACTTGTGGTAGTTTTCAAGCCAGTTGCAACTGCCTTCCCAATTCCCTAGAGTTGATGATAAATTGAATGTGCCTTTCTGAAGCCAAACTGGAAGAACAGCAGGAGGTTCAGCGTGTCGATGAATGTAATTAATCGTGGGTGGATAACACTCTCTAACAGTTCAATATGACTGATTACTTGCATTGTGGGGATATGGATGCAGCTGATTACTGGTATAAAGACTTGTTCAAGATTAGAAGCAAAGTCTTCTGATCCTTGTAACATTTGCGCAAGATACATTGTTGCCTCATTTCAGCGTGTATAGTTCTCCATAGGATTTAAAAGTCTTTCTAAGGGTCTTCCACATGCCAGGTTCTTCGGGGCCAATATTTTCAATACATTTACGATACGACTGAAGTGTAGACTCGTTAAGCTCCTTTTTTAAATTGATATGAACTTGATATGATATGAAACGCCAGCTTCCGCGCAACGGCCCACGGCCGCCATTGGTGGGGAGTCTCCCAATTATACAAGCCGTTAAACTGCTTTACCTTGAGAAGGAAATGAGTCATACCTGAATTTAGCCGAAAAACAAATTGTCAAAAGATTTAAAACCATCTGCCGGACGGCCTAATTAATATAAAGATAAGTTTGCGTTAATCAAATTGTAAAAGAAACTTTGCCTGGCACACCAATAGGGTCGTATTTGGTATCAAACTGCGCGTATTTAGCTCAGCTACAATATGATGCATATGAAATAATTCTGGTTGGTCGCTCGGAAAAATTAGTAGTGCGATTTAATAAAATATAGCAACTTTACCCCCATTATGACGCAGATAGTTGAAAATAACGGCTACAAGGACTTTAAATGGCTGGAGAATCGGCAGAAGAATTCAATTCATCTCTACGAGTGAACCACTTTTGTTCGCTTAGAGCTTTGGCAGTCAAGCTTTACGACCGACCAGTTCCTTTTGCCTAAAGCTTTGGCGTTTAGTACCTGCCACCGAACCATTAGTTCGCCAAGAGTAGTCTAGCATCTTCGGCAGTTGCACTTCCTCGCCAAGAGCACCCTCTGCGATCTAACTTCCTTGTTAGCTCCTTGCTGGTTGAACCTTTGTTCACCCGCAACTACACACCCTTAGTATGCGTATAATTGCGCAATTGGAAAATTTCGATAATTTTTTATATGTCTATAATTTTGGCATCGATGGCACTGTGGTGTATTTATTGGTTTGTTCCCAATTTTAGCGGTAACAATTGAATGAAACACTGTAACTTAATAATTTTCTTAGCCTCGCAGCTGCTGCTTAGCTTATTGCGCATATTGGCAAAGGTTTCATATTTCGACAATAATCACAAACTTAAGCGCCCAAAATAAGTTAAAGGTTAGCTCGTTTAGTAATATTATCTAAGCGCTATGCTATAATATTTATATTAGTTAAAAGCTAAATTAACCTAAAAAAAAGCCAATGTGATTAATTAATCATTAGTTTCCTAGGGACCTAGAAGTAATGAGAGGCATTAGTAACATTAGTACCTAAACTTATTCAGCTCTGGTATTAGCATTTCCGAAAGTTTGGTTGTATGTATTTTAATATCTAATAAACTGGTTTAATGGGGTATACGGTACTATACTGCTTTTAATGTAAAAATGTAATACCCAAACAGTTTAAAAAGTATTACATTCAACTACTATTTTATGCAATTTTTTCGGCACTAATGCTGCACTGTTTCCAATCACACTTTTTTAATTGCCAATGGTTCCAGTAATTTTTAAAGAATTCGATTTGAATTTATGTTTGTTAGCCGGAGTTTATGTGTGTTATATTAAAATTCAATTTCCGATACTTTTGAAATGTGTCAACGTGGTGGATGCAACTCACACATGACCACAAGGCGGCAACGGGGCGCAAACACCGCAGGTTCGGACATTCCTTGACCCAGTGGCGGAGGCAGGCAGTTAAATGTAAAGGAACATAAACTTACTGATCTGTAAATCTCATCGATAATAATAATTGTACTCACCGGGGGTGGCCGCCCCCCAGGCCGCTCCGTACTCCTGGCAGTGGCATCACAGTGCTGGGCCTTACATCCGTCAGCCTCAACCCTTTTGCACCTCATCGCCGCCTTTACTGGTTGAGTTAGCTGTCGGTACTTTTCGCTAATACTGCCCAATAGTAATCCACTAGATTAACTATTGTTACAACCCGTACAGAGTCGGTAATAACTCGTAGTATACTGATCTTTCACAGTACAGTAATTACCGTAAATCTTGCTAGGCTACTGCTCATTATGGAACTACGTGCTTCCGCGGGCTTATTATCATTACGGAACTACTTGCTTCCGTGGGCTTATTATTATTACGGAACTACGTGCTTCCGATTGTGGAACTACGTGCTTCCACGGACCACTGTGCGAACTTAGTGCTTCTGCGGGGTCCAACCCTTTGATTATTAAATAATCGACTAGCACAAGCAAGAACCTCTGACGTTTATCATTTGCTGTAATTGCCAAAAATTTTAGCAAACATCATTCAACTAACTACGATAGTACGTACATTCTACTCTAGCTAAATTAATTCCCTATCTAATAATATGCCTAGCTACGCTCGCAGCTTTGCCTCGCCTTATTGCAACTTATCACAATATAATTAATTGTTTCGCATATAATCGCTTACGCCAAGAAATAATTACGCA
Source organism: Agriotes lineatus (assembly GCA_940337035.1). NCBI lineage: Eukaryota > Metazoa > Arthropoda > Insecta > Coleoptera > Elateridae > Agriotes > Agriotes lineatus. Next base: position 208,570 of record CALNHX010000378.1, read on the forward strand.
AAACAGCTCACTTTCACTCACACGTCGCGCCTCTGTCGCAACCCCAAACGTTCTGTTTACTCTTGAATTTAATTTCTACCCTAGCCCCATTGATACTGTGCATTGGTTGCACGTGGCGTCTGGGTCCCCGAAAAACTGACCGCGAACCAATGCCTAATACATTCGTCAAGATTATATTACATTCCAGGGCTCAAAACATTCCAGACGTGACAAACTTAGTAATTAAAAATAATGCACCCCAAAACCACCAAATATTTCATCCCTAACATGTTCTTGGATTTAATTAACTTGGTTTCGTGTTTGGGTTGCAGTTGAAGCAAAACTTTGAAAGGCTTGTCACTCTAATCTTTGTCTTTGTCTTTAATCTGGCCAAATCTTCTATCTTTTCTATATTTGTGCAGCTATGTTTTCTTTCATATCTATACTACCACTGCTATACTTATTTTTCACGGTCTCCAATCGCTATTTGTTATATTTTCCTAGAGGTCTGTTTTCGTAGACATTAGGTTTCCTCTCCTTTAGTGCGTGACAAGTATTTAGAAGTTTATACTTTTGTGATTGCATCGTCTGCTATTGTAAAACTTTGGGCTCTACATATCCTGTTACAGAAAACTAACATTTAAGTGTATTAACGGTTAAATCCGATTTCACTCTCGATTTAGTTTTTTAATCATAATACTTCAGATGATGTTCACCTTCTGTCATTACAACTCGGTTATCAGCATAGTAGCTAAGTTACAGTGCATAATATTTCATTACAGAGTCGATGCTGCCCCTCCTCATTTAGGGATTGGTGTAAATATATATTAAAAAGTTTAGGAGATAAACCATGTTCTTGATTTTTGTAGTCGCTTTAACTTTTCCTCACTCTTCAACTGTCTGTTAAATACCCATCGAGCAATTAAGATGATGATGGTACTCAGTACTATGTTGTGACAGTACGTGAGTTGTATCTCCGTGAAAACTTTAAATGTAAACAAGTCTCGTACGCCTTAGTATTTGAATAACTATTTGCCTTTTGTGTTTATCTTGCTAGCTCAGTGGAGGAACCTCGCAATCGTGTGATATTTTGATCCAGTATAATATCGATTACCAGAGGCCGACGATAAAGGCGGTATGGTAGGAAAACACGAAATCCCACAGGTTTATATGCACAGCAAAACCAGTAAATCCGAATAAATCGAGAACTTTACGGCCGTTAATGATATGCCTACAAATACCTCATTCGCGAGATGAGGCTTGCACCGACATATAAAACTGTCGCTTAAAGAGCATCAATATGTCTTCGTGGCCAAAGCTTAGCTACCAATGCATCACTCCTGCTTGTGCGGAAGTAACGGCGGCGGCAAATTTCGTTGCAAACGTCGACTGCCTGAATGGACAAAATTGAGTTCACCCACGGCAACTTTAGGGTGCAGCTAAAGTTTGCCACGGATTCAGTACTTGAAGATTAATATAACAAATTACCTATTAGTAGTGCTTCTAAGATCAAACATCGTCTTTTAGTCTTATCCGACATAATAATTTTCATTGTTTGCTTGGTTGCTTGCTTGACCCCACTTTGAGAGCGAATCCGTGGGCCGAATTGAATGATTTTGGTGTCAATCGACTTAGGGCGACGCAAGTAAGCCAGTAGTAGGGTTTTCGAATTTTTATAAGCGACTTTTTTTAATGTGGATTTCTAATCTCAAAATTAACTCGACACACAAAATGGATCACTCTTGTACAAATTGCATTAAATGAATTATTTCGCGCCGAATTTGGGTGCAGAACCCTAGTTATATAATAGTTTTCCAATAGTTCAGGGTATACAGTGTTTGTTTCTAATCATTATGACCTGTTGTCGGCGAGATGTTTCAATGTTACTATTATTTTTCTATTCCCATTGCCAATATGGTTAACATGAAGCGTAGTAACAATTTTGGCTTTAGGAATGAAACTGACAGGACAACCTTTTCCAAGTATTATAAACACGTAACTAAACACTTTTTTAACTGCCTTGAAGAAAGTGGGCGTGCTAGCTTTAAACCAGAGTTTATCATATGGAATCTGTCCCAAGTGAGCAAAAACGAGATAACGAAACTGATAGTGCGGTCCCTTTATTTGAAAAACAGCTTGCTTTTGGTAGACGCAGTAGATCATAATTTCCTCAAAACAGAAGCCACTTCTAAACTTGCAAATGCTACAAATATGTTTCGACAATGGAAATCAAACTTTGAAGTTCCAGAAAATGATAAATCAATAAAAACTTAGAAATTGATCTGGAATAAATTCAAAAGCGAACTGTATCGTCAACTGTCAAATAAAATAAGAATTCAGTATCACGATGAGATCAATTTGTTTTCTAATGCGGCACATATATTTGACCTAATTGCATTTGCTCGTTCTACTGTATTTGAGGTCAAATTAAATCCAGCGCAAACCTGCGCGTTATAGACTGGAAAGGATGAAGAAAAATTGACCTCTTAAGAAGTTCCTTTGGAATCAACGAGATGAAAAGCATTTGGTTCAACATGTTTTAAATTTTATGGAAGGGGCACTTGCTGCAGTTGTTTTCCTTCGTTCTGAAAACTTGGGAAGTATTAAAGTCCAATTACTGCAAGTGAAATCAAGGCGTCCTCAGGAAAAATCGAAAACATTAACGATTGGAAGAATGAAGACGAAATTTATAGTTAAGAGTCGTCGCGCTTGAATGAAGATGGCGGTAGGGGAATTTCGAAATTAATGCGTTCCACTTGAAGGGAAGGGGGAAACCTTTGTCTCGATTGGGATCAATAATTTCACTCAACAGCGACGACCCTTGACTATAAATTTCACTTTTGTTGTTCCGATCGTTGGAAAAGTTTCGCCTTTGGTGTATTTCTTACTTTGAGTTACCATGTTTACCTATTCATTTCATTGCTTAAGAGTCTTGGCTCTGGCGTGGTTAACGTTGACGTTGAGTTACCGTTCTCTTTTGCTTCCTTCCAGATGAAGGCCCTTATGAAAGTGGGCGAAACGCCTTCCACCACCCTCTTGACTGAACTAAGACGACCCTTGACTATAAATTGCATATTTTTCTTCAGATCGTTAGAAGGGTTTCGCCTCTGGCGTAGTTCACACTTGAGTTACCATGTTCATCTATCCTTTCCCTTGCAAAAGAGTTTTGCGTGGTTTATTCATTGACTTGCCATGCTTTTTGGTTCTCCCCTGATAAAGCTTCTTATAAAAGTGGATGATAAGTTAAGTTCTTCATTCTCAATAATGACACGGTTTAAACGCGAGAGTCGTTTGCTACGTAATGACAATGGCAGTGAAAGCTTCATGATTAATCAATGTAAGAGTCCTGAAATGACATTTCCAGCTAATATGGGGCAGAGTTTGAGTCAATCATCTTAAAAAATGACGATGCTTCAATGTTTTTTTTTTAACAAAAACGATCAGAATCACACTCAGGCGTTTTTTATACGCAAATCTAATTGCAAAAGAGTTTTGTCTCTGGCGTGGTTAACGTTCACGTTGAGTTATAGTTCTTTGTTGCTTCTTTCCAGATGAAGACTTTTATGAAAGTGGGCGAAACCCCATCCAGCTCCCTCTTCACTAAACCACGACGACCCTTAACTGTAAATTTTGTATTTTCTCTTTCGTTCGTTAGAAGGGTTTCGCCTCTGGCGTGGTTCACACGTTAAGTTACCATGTTCATCTATCCCTTCCCTTGCAAAACAGTTTTGCCTCTGGCTTGGTTTATTCATTAACTTGACATGCTTGTTGGTTCTCTCCTGATGAAGCTCCTTATAAAAGTGGATGATAAGTTAAGTTCTTCAATCTCAATAACGACACGGTTTAAACGCGGGAGTCATTTGCTGAATAATGACAATGAGTCAAACATCTTAAGAAACGATTTTCTTCAACGCTTTTTTAACAAAAACGAACAGATCCACACTCAGGCGTTGTTTATACGCGAATCTAACTGCCAACTGTCCTGATATATAGTTAGCTGTGTTGGCGATAGCTTACTACTATTTAATATAAATTTGCACGATCAATCGCGGGCATTCGCAGGATACTCATTATTATTTAATTTGACGTTTAATCTCCTTTACCAGATTATTTCAATTTTATTATATCATTTGCAATTATTCGTTGTTCCGCAGTTGAACTGTGTCTCGCTGCATTATTTCAAAAGGTCAGCTTTTTTTTCACTGTTGATAGTTGGCAGTTGAGGGATACTTAAACCTACGCGATACCTCTTTTTGGACTACCCCTTCTTTACTGAGAAGCAAAGACCGCTTTCTTGTGACGCAAAGTTATGCTCTGCAAGTAGGGACATTATATGTTGCTAGCCGCTGAATGCTCCAAAACGCAGTAGCGACAAAATAAACCGATAACGATCGTCCAACACTTCAAATGGGTATACCTAAAACACCGTTGAAGGGGCTGACCAAGCTACCCAGACTAGGGAGTGAGTTAGCACTAAAACGATTAAAGCCAATACCGGCGACCAAATTCATTAGTTCAACAGCTCGCAAAGCTAAGTTATTAGATGCAGGTTATTTGATAAGTTATACTCTGGTATAGAAAGAAATAGAAAACCATAAATACGGGACAATTAAAGTGATATGCATTTTTAATGCCTCTATGCGGTCAAGAAATATAAGAAGATAGTTTCTCGTACCGAAAGACAGTATTGTATTTAAAGACAAGGTACGTACTTAATTGAGTCAAACCCAATACTAATTCCGCGACGTGTAGACGCTGCGTTTATAGCATGACGTATATAATTTATAATTTGAAATATAAATTTAACGCAGAAATAAACAAAACGCAATGTATGTCGAAAGTGCGGATATAAATCACTACTGTCTTAATACATAAATAGCAGAACCGTTATAAGCAGAAGAACTTCAATATCGTCAATTCACGCACTTATTAGTGCCTATACAATTTCGATTTTCGGCAAAAATATATAGTAAATATAGTCGTAGCTTATCTATTGAATCCAGCGTCGACTAAGAAGACTAATGTGGCTTCAAGCTCGCCTAGCTGCTGGGTAGAACGGTATCAAAGTAAACAAGTCGTGCAGACTACGAAAGCGAAATTGAAGCAATTACATAAACTGGAAGTTCTAGCTACCCAAGCCTATAATGAGATTAAAAATTCTTCCAAAAAGAAAAGGCCAGCCTTCCATACAGGGATAATTAGAAAAAGCTCTGCAACCAAAAAGATTCTATTTGGACGCAAGCGCGGTCTACATGAGAATTACTCACTTCTGATGTAATTCAGCTCAACGTTCTCACTCTAGTATTACGTACCACAATTAGGAGGTGCAGACGTACCGAAAACTATCTAGAATAGAATTAAACTTTGTAAAACTAAATTGCTAACACATGTATTTACTGCCTGTTTTACTAAGAAGTGCAGTTTTCATTTACTTTCTGCATCACGGCGATCTTCGCAAATTTTACCACTATCTAACGATTTTCGAGGAAACTAAGATAAATCGCAATCATTTCAATCATTAAAATTCTTTTAAAGGCCAGTTATAACTTCTATATCTCAAATTATTCACGAATTCAAATGCGTTTTTCGACCGTTTGCCACTATTGCCTTTCACACTTCGCTCAAGCTTATAGCAATCGAAAAGATACAAATTGAAACCTTCGAATTCTCTCAGCACTTATATTCAATTCAAATTTCAATTACAAAATTAAATTCTCAAATTACATTTTTTATTCTGACACTTCTCTAAACTAACTAACTAGATTATTCTAAAACCATAAACTTCAAATAAAATGATGACCATAATCAGTGTCTTCTTAGGCCACATTTACACTGCCCATTAAGATTCCAGTATGGTTTGTTTTAGTTCGTCTCGGTTTACATGGTAACCGAAACAAAATAGACTAATAAGCAACTTTACCACTACAGTGTGACGAAGGGGAACTAGAATATCTGAATGTCAACGGAAGCTATTAATTGACCATGCCAAATCTCACGGCAACGAGACGCACAACTTCGAGAAGAGTTTATTTAATACGCCAGAACCGAACAGAAAGCGTCTGGAAAGCTAGTCGATACGAGATATCACGCGTAGATTTACTTACATAAGCCACGTAATGTGATATTGGGAATGTAATGTCGAATAAACTCACACAAGTGATCCAATAGACACCGCCAATTGCAGTCAAATGTTAGCTGTCAAGCTTCAACCTGTCTAAAATAATCTTCGTGTTTTTTACGTAAATATCGAACTCCCCGAGCTAATTCTTCTTGTAAGTGCAAAATCACTTGAGGTTAGCGGTTAATATGGTATATTCACTCCTATTCCGTGTTGTGTGTATTAGAGCTACTGTTGTTGTTGGCTCCTTGCCTTGTTTTACCTTATTAAATTTTCTTCTTCTTCTTCTTCTCCAATCATCTTTTACCGTATTACTGTGTAGAGGTTTTACTTAATTTTCGCTATACGCTGTTTACGTATATCACTTACACTCTGTACTCTTTGCTATTACTTATTGTGTGGTTGCTTTTTCTCCTGCACAAAATTTCTTCCATTTCTTCCTATCGCCCGCTAATACCTTTGCTTCTTTCCAGTTTAATCCTGTATATTTTAGAAGTTCTGCCATTTGTTCTCGCTGTTTATTCTGAACAGTGTGACTTTTAGTCTTTTCCTAACTTCTGTGTTTCTTATTCGATCCCTCTTCGTTAGTCCCTCACTTCTTCTCAGGAATTTCATTTCACAGGCTGTATTCGTTGTTTTAATTTTGTATTAAGCGTCCATGCCTCACTGCTGTATGTTAGGCTTGGGATAAATATTGCGTTATACATTCTCATTTTGGCCTTCTTTGATATCCCTTTTTTAGCAATTATTGCTTTATTTATGGCGTAGTAAAGATTCCTTGCTGTTTGTATTCTGCTGTTTATTTCTTGTTCATGTTTACCGTTACTACTCACCGTTGCTCCTAAGTATTAGAAGGCTTCCACTAGTTTCAGTTCCTCATTATTTATAGTAATGTGTATGTTTTTCGGATGTCTTGCTACCATCATTACTACTGCTTTCTCTGTATTCATGTGCATATTTTTTCCGCCAATGCCTGCTTTCAGTACTCTACTGTTCTCTGTAGCTGCTTTTCTGAGTTTGTTAATATGGCGATGTCATCTCCAAACATAAATTCGGACACTCGTACCATTTCCATGTTTCTAAAACCGATCTGGCAGATTTTTATGTTTCCTTCTATTTCTTTTGTTATCTCGTCTATCAGAGTGATGAATAGAAGAGGACTCAGTATTCCGCCCTGTCTCACTCTTTCATGTGTTATGAATTCTGTTAATCTTTCACTTCCGGTTCTTACATAATTTCGTGTATTATTGTACAAGCACCTGATGGCTCTTATTAATCTATCTGTCACACCTTAATTTTTTCAGTGCTTTCTATACTTGTTCCCTAGGTATCTTATCGAATGCTTTAATCAGATCCACAAAACATGCGTAGAATTCTTTATCATATGTTATAGTTTTCTCTGTTATTTGTTTGTGCTCAAATATTGCATCCTGCGTGCTTCTTTCTCTTCTGAATCCACTCTGAGACACTCCTAGTTTTGAGTTTATCAGTTTTCTCACTGTTCGTTCTAATATTCCTCCATAGCTTTATTTCCAAAATTAATTGCTAAATAATGTCTAAGGTGGTTAATTGGGTCCGAGTTTTGCGAAGTTGGTAATAAGTGTGCCAAACTGGCCCTCGCGTGAGTACTTACAAGGGTGCAAATAATCCCGAACGAATAACACAACAGTTGAACTCCTTTTGTCGGATCACCCAAGAGCTGAAAATGCTGCAAATCAAACCTAAAGAAACAAAAGCCCACCCAATGCAAAGTAGAACCCGTTTTATTCACTTCGGTAACCAAACTGATACTAATGCAGAATAATAAATCAAACGAAAAAATTATCGATAAACACCACTGTATTCCAAGAAAAATAATCACCTCAAAAGAAACTAACTCAGTTAATACAAGGCGAAAAAACGTATAATAAATAAATAAATTAAATAATACAGCCTACAAGTTTATTGCACAACCGTCAACGAAATAATGAATTATACTGATCAAGCAAAGTAAACAATAAAGTTAAACTGAATTTGAACGAGTCGCTCACTTGTTGCAACCTGAAAGAAAACATAAAAACATAAAACGCAAGTAGGATACCTGAATTTATACTTGTCAGGTAACAATAAATTAATTCACTCTTCAAAATTTTCGTTATGCAAACGCCTGACGGGGGTTAAAGGCATTAATTCCAGAGCGCGAATTCCAGAAAAATCATATATAATTATGATCTTTAATAATACTGCTTGCGAATCATTCACAATACCAAGCGTATATAAAGTCGTTAAAAATTAAAATGAACTGAAATTTAGGTGGGTACATCAATTATCTAATCCAAATATATATAACTTGTAAATATGCCATTTGACACAGTGAGTTGTTAGAAAAACTCGACTCATAACCTCAAATAAAATTCACAATAATAAATAAAGGTCAAGTAAGCACACACAATTAAATCAAATGGAGCAGTCAAAAAACGACGCACCTGCGACAGATAGTGGCAGAATAAAATAGATCTGGCCTGATACGTTTCCAAACGACAGCTGATCCCGAATGGTAGTGGCGAGGGGTTGAAAATCGACAGCCAAATCAATAGCGGCGTAGGGAACGGCGGCGACCTTATAGTGGAGTAAAATCACAGTGAAATTATGGCTTTGAGTGATTCGGAGGTATAACCAAATTAAACCTATACTATCTTGTAGAGGACACTCTAGGGTATAGGAAATGGGAATGTACAACTTTTTTTAATAGGACCGAACTTTGAAACCGGCCCTTAAACGTGACTGAGCTCGAATTAGAAAAACTACATTTTTCTTCACATTAGCCGTTGTATTAATTCAAGTATACAATCTAAAATTCTGATTTTTTGCAGAATTATACTTGAAATGTGAGCGCTTCTAACGGTAAATCAGAAATATTGAAAATGTTTAAAGTTTTTGAAAAAAGAAAGTTAGGAATATAGAATTATCAAAATCGTGCATCTAAAACTTCACCCTGCGGCGAGCTATGTAAATTATTGAAAATTTCTATATATACATATCGAGTCAAATGTAGCCAGAACATTGACAAAGTTTAAAAAAAAAATTAGGTCGCTAACTTTAGCGGTTATAGAACTATAAATTTTTATCCGAGAGCCTTGGAATGCGCTCTGATGCTGAAGGCGGCTAGCGGCTACCAGTCTGGAAATCATCTGCGTTAGCGTTACATCTAGAAATAAAATTAAAAAATCTATAAATGTAGAGTAAGTAATTAAATCTTTTTGTTTGAAATTTACTTTAAATGGTTTCCTCTTCGTCATCCTCGTATAAATCAGGAACATTGTTCTGACAATTTTTGCAGGAACAATCGCTGCAGCATTTTAAGCCCTCCTTTAAGCATACACATTTATTATCTTGGCATAATTTATCTTTGCAGAAGATGTTCATCAGTTGTCTTATATCCGTTGGTATGGGATCAGCGGTCATCAAAACAGGCTCTAGAATTCCATTATTCCTAGTCCAACCAAAGTTAACAGGGTCAAGTAGAGGCATAATAGGTATATGACTGGACATCCATATATGCAGTTGATATACACACCTAAAATTTTGGTATAAATACTGTTTTATTGTAATATAAATACACCTACCTCAGTACATGCTGGTAAAATGCGTCATCTGTCGGTGGAAGTTCTGAAGCGGACTTATTTGAAGTTGTAGTCAATTGATACCTCAATTCATTGAGAGTTTGAATGGCCTCGTTCTTATTTCTAAATAGGGCCAATGCAAATTTGGTGGCAATATTAACAGCTTCGGTTGTAGACACGGAGGTCAGTTTTGATAATTCTTTAAAGGTTCCGAGATTTTTAGAAAATACATCATATGCTGTTTTTTTGCCGATCTTAAACATTGCATTTGTGGTATCGCATCCTGTTAACACATGCAACGCTGGTAAACATTTACAAACTCCATTTTCCAGTTTCTGCACTATTTCAGATATTGAAATAATCCGTTTTTTATTTCCTTGTCCTAATTCCATAAAAAGGTATGTTTCTTCCAAAGAATTTGCTTTAATAAATTCAGAGTAGTAGTAAATAAGTAATACAAGAACATCTGTATCTACAGACCTCACCAAAACTTTCTTTTGGTGAAGTATCTGATATTCATATAAAACATGGATTATAAGTCGCGTATCAGCCTCATCATGATTCGATTTCAAATCTTTCAATTCGGTTACACCATCCTTGTCGACAGAAAAACATAACTCGGGATTTTCAAAACCACCAGCGATTATCAGAGTTTCTTCTAATTGTAATTGATCAGCTGAGTGTTCCAGAATATAACCGCTCACAAATTTCAATAGGGATCGTTTATTTTCTGATAATTTTAAAAAATTCCGAAACTTCACCACTTTTCTATTTCCAGAAACTTCATACGCATACGCATCTGTGAAGTCACCTCTTCTGCGTCTTTCCAAAGATTTGACCGATTCATCATATCTATCAAAAACCACTATTATCCTCAGTGCTTCATAATTTCGACTAAGTGAAAGAATTTGCTTCAGAAAAATAAATGCAAGTTCATTAAAAGTGGAGAACGCTTTCTCATTAAGTCCTTGAATAAGTACCATGCCGTCTATTATAAGTGAATTCACAATTTGAGAAGAAGCAACTGTTCCATATAGTTCAAATTTTGATACTAAATCAGACTTAACTGTTTTTCGCATACTTTCATCTTCGTGAAATAAGCACAACGGAACCGAAGTTAATTCATAAGACAATAAGTCGCTCAAATTTAGAGACTGAAATCTAGCTGCTGCTACTATCCTTCTGAACATAATTTCCGTTCCGACATATTTCTTAGGAAACATGCGGTCTCTTGTTTTGGTGTCCGCAAACGTAGTAACCTTTCCTTTTTTTACGGGCTCCCAGAAACTTTTGTAACCAGTAATAAGAACGTTTTCAATGAAATTCTCGCATTTGCTCTTAGCAGTCTCGTAGAAATTTGAAAGATTTTGCTGAATTTCATCTGAAGCTTTCCTCCCTGTGCATATATTTATAAGAAAAGAAGGACTATCAGATAAATTAAATGGATTGCACCATTCTGTTTCAATATGCGTAATAATTTTGAGAACATCACTCTCATTCCGATTTCTTAGAGAAACATCTTCATTGCGTGTTCTGCTTCCTTTGTCAAAGAATACATCTAAAAAATTAGAACAATAAAATTAGTATACTTCTACTCGTAAAGACATAGAGTTCTTACCTTCAAAACGTTGCGCATATGATCCTACTATGTGGCGAGTTACCATCCACCTCAAAAGGGCAGTAGGTTTTTGCGTAAATCCGACTACACCCGAGGAACTTTTGCAATCTCTGTTAATCGACTGTTCCAAAGCCATGTCTGAAGCTACACAATTAATTTTTTTTTCTGTCGTCTTTTTTACTACAAAATTTCCTCGTTTCAGGTATTCATGCATCTGCGGATTCTTCGACTTAAGCTCTAACATATCTTTCAGGTATATGGGCACCCACTTTGCATATAGATGTCTTCCACCGGCTACTAAATATGGTAAAAGTTCTTGGGTACATTTCAAATGCAATTCAAAATCTGCGGTCCGTTCAGCTCTGAGAAGATTTAATAACAGATCAACAGCTTTTAAAAAAGAAAGCCAGTAGCCAAATGTGAATGATGATTCTCTTCCAATACCTTCAAATTGTGTTACTTTTCCCTTCAATGGTGCAAGCTTTCTTAGCATGTCCTTTAATGAGTCTTCGTTGAACCGTTCATTTTTTATTTCTTCTATGAAGTAATCGGTGAAAAATTCCTCAATCTGATTTTCTTCCATCCACTTCCTGAAGGAGTCATAAAACAATCGAAACAATGCATCGGCGCAAAGCGTGAGCGCACGAATACCTCTAGAATATTGTTTACCTTCCAAAATCTGTTTACAAGAGTTTGTAGCATAAACATCTGTATCAGAAAGCATATTATTTAGACCACCATCCCTATAAAGAAAACCTATGCTAGCAATGAAAGCCATAGTAAGGTGCATTCCTCCTAACTGAAGGGTGACTTTGCCATTAATAGCAGGTGGTTCATTCCATAATATTTCCTGTGCTTTTGAGTAAATAGCCAAGTCTGCCGTGATGATAATATGTTTTTGATTCAAACATTCCGCTAATTGAACCAAACGGAGCATTGAAGTATAGATAGTGTCAAATTCTGTGGGAGGATTATTTAGGAACGGTAGGTAAGCTATGGTAGACACTTTCACATTGTCATTACAGATACGGTTGTGGTATTCGCTCCATCCTAGGAAAGGTTTTTCCTTATCTAAATAGCGAAATAATTTCCAGGCAAAATTGAGATTTTGTGAATAATCATACTCTTCAGGAGAAAAATTGAAGTTGTTGATCTTTTTAGGTTCAGGTCTTTTATTAGGTTTATAATATTTTTCAATATTCTGAAATGACATCTCCACTTCGTCAGCCTTCAATGAATATTCGGTGGATTTTGGAACGTCATCGGTTGGTTTTGAAGTATCACATTTTTCTTGAAAAACCACCAAAGCCATGGAATGGGTTGTATTTTTTCCGTCTATTGTATCCTCGTTCAAATCAAAATTGTCGATGCTTGCATGTATGTAATTCAGTTCATCGTCTTTTACCATTTCAAGTCCATATGGTTTGTAACAATCACGGTCAGTATTTAAACCTTCTGTTGCTAAAGCAGTCGTCATATTTCTTACGTCGCTGTAGGAACATGAAAATCCCATTGTATATAGAAGATCTATAACTTTCCTGCTTCTAACAGTATTATATAAAAATAAACCTAAGCCTATATGCAAATTATTCTTCGAGAATCCTTTACAGTAGAAACTCATGATAATATTTGAAAGAGTTAGTGCCTCAACGCTCATTTCTGAATTCTCAGAATCATCAACTAACTCATCGGTTCTTAAAAGCCATTTCGAAAACAACAATAAAATATCCGGCACCTGTTTTTCAAATTGTGTCTTACATATTCCGTCAAGTGAGGGAAATGCTTTTTTAGGCAATTTATACTCAGACATAGCAGTTCTTAATATTTCGCAAGCCCTGTATAGTACTTGCTTTTGTGAAAGAGGCGCACCCTGAAAATATTCCTCTTCTGAACTAGTAGATTTGGCATCATCAGAATTAAAATATTCAGACTTATCCATATCAGATGCGCAAATAATATCGCATTTACCAGGTCGAGATATAAATTCTATCTCCCTCGGAAACCCCTTTTGTAACATTTGCTTCAGCCTGTGAGATTGCACTGAAATTTCTTCAATAGTTTCAGCAATATTATTGTATAACTTACAGACTCCAGCCAATGTAAGAGTTTCATGTTTCACAATGACATGTTCCTTGACGTAATTCTCCGTTTGTATAAGTGCTTTTTTCGAACATTTTGCATTGCCAGTATCAATACGAATTTTACTCTTTATGTTTCGCTCTGATACGTATTGGCTATAGCAAGTTTTGTGATATTTACAGTCATAAGCAAAAAGATCCAAATAGTTAGTAAGTATTGAAATCATTTCAGTATCATTTCGGTTCTTCGCTGCTTCCAAGATATTATTCCTGGTTGAAGCGCCTGTTCCTACGAAATAAAATTATTGAACTTATAACAAAATTAGCATTAAAAAATATTTTTTAGGACTCCACGTTTTTCATTATTTACTAAACTTTTAGGTCGGTGTGTTGTATCACGTTTGTATTTACTGGGGATATAATTGTGGATAATCCACGCCATTTGATAAAGACGTGACAGTTTGAAATAACAGGTACGGTAACAAACAAATCCATGACAACAAAATCGCAAAGTCAACTTAAATTCAGATCAAATTTATAAAAGCACGCATATTTAAAAAAAAAAAATTATCAGTCGTACGAAAAATTGTATAAGCATCACGAACGGTAAAGATTTACTGATCTCAGGCAATATTGGAGAAACATTGTCATCGATCAGTAAATGATACGCAATTATACTATTATTTACCTGTTTGAATAGCGGTGAGTCCTTCTTTTTTCTTTTTTCCCGTTCTTTTGCAAAATAAACACATTTTGCGTATGTTAAAAGATTGCTGGCTTTTTCTAGTATATGGCACGCCACTTGTACTTGGTTGTGCGTCATCACTGGACGATTTTTCTTTCTCCATTATAAAATTAACATTCTTATTGCTAATGTAAGAACTACGACATGACGTGTGAAATTTGAAAGTCGTATTTCCCGATAGAATCGAATCCTTGCAGAGTAAAATATGCTTAGAAAAGCCATCCTGTCTTTTTTCCGCCGCTGTCAATATTGTCAACAAACTCTTTTTTGTAGGTTTTACAACGAAGTCTTTTTCTCGCGAATCACATAGTTTTCCGCAAATTAAACAACTTGTAACACTTACGTCAGCCATATTAGTCGATAAACAGTCAACGGCACAGAATATTGAAAAAAGTGTAATAAATATGCAGTATCTACACTATAAGAACAAAATTACAGCAAGTTAAACACTGTCAACAAACACACAAAGCTAAAAACGTCAGAAAAAACACCTTTCCGAGAAGAGAAATCTTTGTGCACTGCCCACTACTTAGCTGAATTACTCCGCAAAACACACGAACAATTCCGTCCCGTCGCGGTCCGCGAAAGGGGTAGTGCGCATTATAGGGCTCTTAAATAAAAATTCATATTTTTATAACTACTAAAGTTAGCAACTTAATTTGTTTTTTAAAAACTTTGTCAATGTTCTGACTACATTTAACTCGATATATATGTATGGACATTTTCAATAATTCACATAGCTCGCCGCAGGGTGAAGTTTTAGATGCACGATTTTGATAAATCTATATTCCTAACTTTTTTTTCAAAAATTTTAAACATTTTCGAAATTTCTGAATTTGCCATTAGAAGCGCTAACATATCAAGTATAAGTCTGCAAAATATCAGAATTTTATATTGTGTACTTGAATTAATACAACGGTTAATGTTTAAAAAAATGTAGTTTTTTTAATTCGAGCGCAGTCACTTTTAAGGGTCATTTTCAAAGTTCGGTCCTACTAAAAAAAGTTGTACATTCCCATTTCCTATACCCTAGAGTGTCCTCTACAAGATGGTATAGGTTTCATTTGGTTATACTTCTGAATCACCCACCCTCAGAAAACAGCGAGTTGAAGGAGCGATTTTATTCCACTATTAGTGGATGGCCCACAGCTTACTTACAAGCATCTGAAGAGGGTAGAAGTAACCAATGGTACAGCGGCAGTCCCAGTGGATGGCCCACAGCTTACTTGGGAGCGGCAACCACCAGCCAAAACGATAGCTCAGGATACCTGTTCTTGTTGAAGGAGAGATCCAGTTGATTGAACTCAGCACTGCTGCTGCAGCCGGTATTCATAGGGTAGCTGGATGTACGCTACGTGCCAGATGACTTCGACCAGGAACCAGGTTAAGCTGAACGCAGCAGGTGGTGGCTTCGCATTTCATGTTAGTATGCAGATCTGGTATTTTCTCCACGATGTAACCGTAGTCTTCGTTGCAGTGAATATTTCGTTGTTCTGAGGCTTTGGAAGGATTATTAGTTCACCCCAGATTCCTCGTTGGAAGGTTTTTTCTCATGCGACAAAATGTGCTCCGCAATTATCGCGAAATGGCTACCTTTCATTTGGGATTATTCCAAAATTACATACCCATAAGGTCCACAAGTAAAGTAATACACCAAAACAATTGAAAGGGAATCAATACTCAATATTTTATATATGATGTCCCATGCGCAAAACCAGGACTTGACTTTGTCCCTTTGATGCTGTCAGAAGAAGCCCAAAAAAACCGGAAACAGGAAAACAGGCACTTGTCAACCATAATTTCTCTTCTAAACGTATTAAAAAGGAGGATATGCAACCTTCCATCCACAACCGCAAACAAAGTAAACCATAATGTTTGGCGAAAATTCTCACAATATGTCTTATGGAAAATTTTAGATGTAACAGATTTTTTCCGCGACGCTCAGGAGCGAGATCCCTCTATAATTTTCGCATCTCCTGGTATCTCCCTTTTTTAATATCAGTGTGATGATTGCTACTTCCCAATCCTTCGGGATTTTATTTTCTTTCCATGTTTGTTGTATTATTTTGTGCAGGTTATACAGTTTTGTTTCTTCCATGTACTTCAACATTTCAGGTTTTATTTATCGTGCCCAGGTGCTTTGTACATTTTTAGTCCTCTTACTGCTTCTTCCACTTCTTTTATACTAATCTCTTCTTCCCGCCGTCTCCCTTCATCCATTTATATCTTTTTCGTTTCTCGAGCCTTCTCCTGTGTTTCTTGTGCCGTTTGTTTTTGTGATCCTCCTAGCAGTTTCCGAAAGTATTCTTTCCATCTTTCAATTATGCTTTTTTAATTGGTGAGTATCTCTCCCGATTTATTGTTTTATTATTTTATAGAAACGTTTCTGGTTTTCTCTATAGTTCGATTCGGTATCTATGCCAAAAAGTTACCATTCTAATAATTTTGCTTGGGCTACTAGTACTTTTCTTTCTTTGTTCTTTATATCTTTCAAATCTTCTGGTTTGTTGCTTTTTAGCTACTTGTTTCAAAGTTGTTTCTTTTGATTCACTTCTTTTTTAATGTTCACATTCCACCAACTAGTTTCTTCTGTCGGCTGATGGTCCGGCATAATCATAATATTTTTTTCGTCGTGCCTGCATAGATCTGTTTATTGTATCAGTCATAAGTAACTGAAGTGGACTATGTTGATTATGCCTTATTATGTGGCCCAGATACGCAGTTTTTCTTCTCTTTACATTTTTAACAATGACAGGTGTTTTATTAATTTTCTGCAAAATCTCCGTTGCTAACGTGCGCTGTCCACGGACATTGTAACATTCTTCCTTAAGGTCTCCTTTTTCCAGGCCTCGCATCCATATAATGCCGTCGACCAGACACAGCATTGTAGCATTCTGTATCGGTCTTCTAGATCTAGAGTGAGGTTACACAAAACTTTTAATTTTCATAAAATTAACTTACCTACGTAATTCTTACAGAACCCTGTCAGCACCAAGAAAGGAAAAAGGCAAGAGTTAAGGTGAGGTAGAGTATTAGAACTAACGTTAATAAATAAAGTAAAAATAGAGGTCACGTTAAAATGGCCAAAACAACGTCACAATTTCGAAAATTACCATATAGGGTAAATATAAGATGTAGAAGTTATTAGTCTCGGACGAACTGTGCAAGTAGACTAACGATTGAAAGGATTTGTTTTCTTTTATCAGGACAGTATGGAGCTAACAATACTCAAATAAATATAACTTTATTTGAACTATCAAACATGTTTTAAAAATATCCGTATTCAAAGGAAGCCGTTTGGATATAATAGTTCCAGATCATTAATTGTTTGGGTTAGCCAGTATCCTATCTCAAATTTAAAATTGTAATTAGTTGTTTTGCGCTTCTTGACTGTCTGACAACAGTAACTGGAATTTGTAGTTAAATTGGGCAAATCACTATCGTCTAGATCCAGGACCGCGCCAGCATCAATTGCCGCCTGTGTGCAGAGCCAAATTTGCCGCCCCAAAATTTACATTTTTGTTGTAAAATATAAATTTTATGTAGTACATACCTAGTTTAACTGTAACAAATCAAATTAATTTAAGTAAAAGACAGAAATTTTAAGAAAAGTTTTATTAACAGTAAAATTTACAAAAAAAATAGTGGAATAAAATTAATAAAAAAACAACAAAGTTTTAGAAAATTATAAAAAAGCAACTTTCCTAGCTTTTTTCTCCGCAAATTCTTTAATTACTAATTATAAATCGATGGAATCCATCGTGTCCCTTTCTATTGCTATTATAGACAGATTATTTAATCTGTTTTGTGACATTGTGGATCGCATATAATTTTTAATAATTTTTAGTTTGGAGAAAGATCTCTCACCAGACGCAACTGAACCTGGTAACGTGAGTAATATTCTAAGAGCTATTGACATATTTGGAAATGATGCTATGAGTTGATTTTCAAAAATATATTCAAGAATGGACTGGGGCTCTAACTGATGCTTTTCAGCTGAAGTAGGTTTAAGATGTAATTTTAAAGATTTTATCTCTTCAAATAATTCTATTCCATCTACATCTGATTCCTTTCTAGAATCATCAGTTAGATGAAGATGTAAATCTTTACAACATTGTAATAGCTCGTTTTCCGTTAAATCAAACATATTATAGAGAAATCCAAACATAGTATCATATCTTGTTATTCCCTCAAATTTGTCTCTTAAAGACGATAAAGTTTGATCTAATACATTAAAATAAACGTTAACTTTATAATAATTTTTTGGATCAATAATTGGTTCATCACTGTGTTCATAATCAAATTGTCTGGGTTTTCTTCGTGGTCTAACAGACTGAACAGCAGGGAAATTAGGTTCAATACCGAGTTCATCCGCAAATGTATTAGCGTCAGTAAGAACATTATTGAATTCTTCATCTGATCGAAGAGCTAAGAAAAAATCTAGCAAATTTTTAAAATGCTCTAAGCAAGTTTTTATATTTATAGTAGGATTTTGCATCATCGTGCTCAAAACATTAATTTTGATTAAAATATTGTACCAAATAATTGTTGAGCACAAAAATGTATAACTCTGAATTTTAATGCCAAAGATTTGGCTTGATGTGAAGCACTGTGGTCTTGTACGGATAAACGATCTTCAATTACTTCTACCAATGCATCATATATTTGCCCAATTTGGTAACGCAGGGGCTTCACAGCGTCTATTCCACTAGGCCACCGTGTATCACTAAGTGGTTTAAAATTTAAATTTGTTGTGTGTTTTTTCAGAATTGACCATCTTTTTACCGACGCAGAAAAAAAAGCAAATAATTCTTGAACTATATCAAAATAACCAGAAGTCTCAAAAGAAACTTTAGCAGCATCGTTCACTACTAAATTTAATGTATGAGCTGTGCACGGCACAAAAAATGCTCGCGGATTTATTTCTAAAATTTTTTACGTTACGTACCAGATGACGTCGACCAGGAACCAGGTTAAGCTGAACGCAGCAGGTGGTGGCTTCGCATTTCACGTTAGTATGCAGATCAGGTATTTTCTCCACGATGTAACCGTAGTCCTCGTTACAGTGAATATTTGGTTGTTCTGGGGCTTTGGAAGGACTATTAGTTCACCCCAGATACCTCGTTGGAAGGATTTTCCTTATGCGACAAAATGTGCTCCGCAATTATCTTGAAATGGCTACTTTTCACTTGGGATTATTCCAAAATCACATACCGATAAGGTCCACAAGTAAAGTAATACACCAAAACAATTCAAAGAGAATAATTACTCAATATTTTATATATGATGTCCCATGCACAAAACCAGGACTTGACTTTTTCTCTTTGATGCTGTCAGAAGAAGCCCAAAAAAAAAACCAGAAACAGGAAAACCGGCACTTGTCAACCATAATTTCCTTTTTATCTGTCATGGCCAACTTAAATATTCTAAAAGTATTAAAAAGGAGGATATGCAACCTTCCATACACAACCGCAAACAAAGTAAACTATAATGTTAGGCGAAAATTCTCACAATACGTCTTATTGAAAATTTTAAATGTAACAGTTCCGCGACGCTCAGGAGCGAGATCCCGCTATAATTTTCTCATCTTCTGGTGTCTCCTTTTTTAATATCAGTTGTATGATTGCTACTTCCCAATCCTTGGGGATTTTATTTTCTTTCCAGGTTTGTTGTATTATTTTGTGCAGGTTATACAGTCTTGTTTCTCCTATGTACTTCAACATTTCAGGTTTTATTTATCGAGCCCAGCTGCTTTGTACATTTTTAGTCCTCTCACTGCTTCTTCCACTTCCTTTATACTAATTTCTTCTTCCTGCCGTCTCCCTTCATCCATTTATATCTTTTTCGTTTCTCGAGCCTTCTCCTTTGTTTCTTGTGCCGTTTGTTTTTGTGATCCTCCTAGCAGTTTCCGAAAGTATTCTTTCCATCTTTCAATTATGCTTTTTTAATTGGTGAGTATCTCGCCCGATTTATTGTTTTATTATTTTATAGAAACGTTTCTGGTTTTCTCTATAGTTCGATTCGGTATCTATGCCAAAAAGTTACCATTCTAATAATTTTGCTTGGGCTACTAGTACTTTTCTTTCTTTGTTCTTTATATCTTTCAAATCTTCTGGTTTGTTGCTTTTTAGCTACTTGTTTCAAAGTTGTTTCTTTTGATTCACTTCTTTTTTAATGTTCACATTCCACCAACTAGTTTCTTCTGTCGGTTGATGGTCCGGCATAATCATAATATTTTTTTCGTCGTGCCTGCATAGATCTGTTTATTGTATCAGCCATAAGTAACTGAAGTGTATTATATTGATTATGCCTTATTATGTGGCCAAGATGCGCAGTTTTTTACATTTTTTACAATGACAAGTGTATTAATTTTCTGCAAAACTTCTCCGTTGCTAACGTGCGCTGTCCACGGACATTTTAACATTCTTACTTAAGGTCTCCTTTTTCCAGGCCTCGCATCCATATAATGCCGTCGACCAGATACAGCATTGTAGCATTCTGTATCGGTCTTCTAGATCTAGAGTGAGGTTACACAAAACTTTTAATTTTCATAAAATTAACTTACCTACGTAATTCTTACAGAACCCTGTCAGCACCAAGAGAAAAGGCAAGGGTCTTAAGGTGAGGTAGAGCATTAGAACTAACGTTAATAAATAAACTAGAAATAGAGGTCACGTTAAAATGGCCAAAACAATGTCACAATTTCTAAAATGACCATATAGGGTAAATATAAGATGTATAACTTATTAGTCTCGGACGAACTGTGCACGTAGACTAAGGATTGAATGGATTTGTTTTCTTTTATCAGGACCGTGGGAGCTAACAATACTCAAATAAATATAACTGTATTTGAACTATCAAAAATGTTTTAAAAATACCCGTATTCAAAAGAAGCCGTTTGGATATAATAGTTCCAGATCATTAATTGTTTGGGTTAGCCAGTATCCTATCTCAAATTTAAAATTGTAATTAGTTGTTTTGCGCTTCTTGGCTATCTGACAACAATAACTGGAATTTGTAGTTAAATTAGGCAAATCACTACCATCTAGATCTTTGCGTGAAGCTAATTATGCAAATACATTTCTTCATTGAATATAACATTTTATTTTCACGCCGTTCAGTTAAAACTGTTAAAACTTTTTATTAATGTTTCAGACATACAACTGCAAAAAGTAATTTACTATAAGGGACACTTATCTGATCACTGAAGCAATAGATTTTAACAATAATAGTCATTACAGGTAAAATCTAGAAACGTCGTAGAAAATTAATGTTCATGCTCTTTTTATGGGAATTACGCCACTCTGAACAATTAGAAATACTCAAGAAAATAAGATGAATTATATCACGCTACGAAAATGTTTTACAGATTAAAATGAATGTTGTTCTGTTGACTAAGTATAACCAGTAAATTCTACATACGATAACATTATACCTGTCATTCCACTTCAAACCGCAGAATCATTGTTAGCTGTTCAAAGTGTTTACATAATAACTAAAGGCAACCAATATTGTTATATCATAACATAATCAAGTATAGAGTTGAAGGACGTCTGAAATTTATCAAAAGGCTGCAAAAACAGATAAGATGACGCAATGTAATGCTATATAAAGGCAGGCTTAATCCATTAATTGCATTGTAGATCTTTAGTGTTCGCGTAGAAGTAACCTAAATTAATTTAAAACAGTTGTGCTCTAGGTTTCTACAATGAGTTTACTATTTGATTCAACGCTAGTGAATATTTCAGCTATTTTAATAGCACTTGGCATTGGAGTTATAACCTACTTCAAATGGGTATTCACATACTGGGAAAGGAAAAATCTTCCGTTTGCTCAACCAGTAATTCCATTTGGAACTATGGAAAACCCATTGGCCGCAAGGACATCGGTCGGATTTTCGGTAAAAGGTCGCTACGATGAACTAAAAGCTCTGGGATACAAACACGGTGGACTATTCAACTTTGCTGGTCCAGTCTACATGCCAATCGACCCCGAATACATCAAGAACGTCATGCAGAAGGACTTTCAACATTTCGTGGACCGTGGTATATTCTACAACGAAAAAGATGATCCGCTAAGTGCCCACCTGCTCGCCCTCGGAGGATCCAAATGGAGACGCATGCGCACCAAGTTGACACCAACCTTTACTTCCGGAAAGATGAAGATGATGTTTGACATTTTGGTACAGTGCAGCATTCCAATGAAGGGAGCGATAGAGGAAATTACCAGCAAGGGCCAAGCTGTCGACATTAAAGAAATGGTGGCCCGCTTCACCACCGACATCATTGGTTCTTGTGCTTTCGGTTTGGACTGCGACAGTTTCAAAGATAGTGACTCAGAGTTTAGAAGATATGGGAGAAAGATTTTTCAATTCACCAAACTTCGGTTTTTGGGAATTATGCTGTTCCAATCGTTTCCAAACCTGGGGCGAAAGCTGGGTATTAAATTACTGCAACAGGATTGCACCAACTTCTTTCTGGGCGCTATTAGAGATACTGTAAACTACAGGGAGAGCAATAATGTTACTCGCAAGGATATGCTGCAGCTGTTGATAGAACTAAAGAACAACGCAGAAGATGAAGAACCCCTTACAATCGAACAAATTGCTGCACAAGCTTTCGTGTTCTTCATTGCTGGATTTGAGACGTCGTCTTCCACCACGACTTTCTGTCTATACGAGTTATGTAAAGATTTGAACATTCAGCAAAAGGTTCGAGATGAAGTAGAGGATGTGCTTAAGAAACATGACAACAAAATTACTTATGAAGCTCTGTCTGACATGAAGTATATGAGCCAAGTTATCGATGGTAGGTTGCGGTTTATGTTCTGTTTTGTTTAAAAAAAAATACATTTTTAGAAACGCTAAGAATATATCCACCACTTCCTCAAATAACCCGAGAGTGCGTGATGGACTACAGAGTTCCCGATACAGAGGTCGTGATTGAAAAAGGAACGAGCGTTTTCATATCTGTTTTAGGTCTGCACCGTGATCCTGAATTTTATCCTGATCCAGAAAAATTTGACCCGGAGCGGTTCTCTGAAGAAAACAAGAAACAAAGAGTTCCATTTACTTACATACCCTTTGGTGAAGGTCCTAGAATATGTATAGGTATGTAAGCACATATACACCGCTTAACTGAGCTATAATAGCGTGCATTTACAGGTCAACGTTTTGGAATCATGCAAACGAAGGTGGCTTTGACAGTATTATTGAAAAACTTCAAATTTTCTCTCAACAAAAACACCGAAATTCCATTACAAATAGACCCTGCTAGCGTTTTATATGCAACAAAAGGTACGATATGGCTTAATGCAGAAAAAGTAGGATAGAGTGGCGTAGCTACTAAAAGTATATGTGACATGGTGACTAGTTATAAGAGTAATGTTTCTGTGTGTATTTAGTAACTTATACAAATGTAATTATTGTGCAGAAATAGATTTTTGTTTTTTTCTGCAATTCTTTGTCACGATATGAAGGCGTATAGAGGAAATTACGTTATCTTATAATATAAGTAGAAATATTTTAAGCAGAAATTCTTTTACTTCGTGCACAGTTAAAATTACCGCGACCGTCTCAAGATATAATTTTTAAATATTTCTAAAAATTGTGCTTAACATATTTACAAACAAAACTCCCAAAACAAACAACTGCGATTTACAACTTGTATCTGAAAATAGTGTAACTGAGACAGCACAATATAGTAGGCTATGTTCTGATTGGATCGGAGAGTTGAAATGAACTAGTGGAGTATGGTTTCAAACCATTTATTAAATTTGTTACAACCAACACGAAACGCAAAACAGGGAAAAATTGTTAAAATATTTTAGTTTAAACCACTACGATATGTCCTTTATACGTTTGAATAGATTTCGTTGAAAGCTTTAAAACGATACCATGCACAGTAGTTTTGCACTAACAGTTCTCCAGCGTAATATTGTCAAAAGTGTTCGCGGTTCACGAGAAAATAATTTGTAAAATGTACAGTTGAAACGCGCATATTTCTAAATACGGAAAGTGAACTCCATTCTGCTTACGAATATGTCAACACGATTAATGATTTTTAACGATATAGCGGTTTAAATAAATTCTCTAGTAGTTTTGTTACAGCAATATGCAAAAAGTGAAGTTTATTATATACAAAACAAGCTTGGGACAGTTAACCAGTTTGAAAAAGAATTATTATTATGAAAAAAACTTCAGGTTTATCCGATTCAACGACAGAAGTGTTTGACTAAATAGGAGAGCTCGAAACCGTTACGACGAAGCAGAAGCCCAAATTAAAAAAACTCACTTAACATTTTAAAGAACTACTGAATGAACTGACCCGCGGGTTGCGCTGTACGACTAGGCCTCACGGAACAGAAGCAATTAAAGTTTTATCCATTTAAAAGCATTTTCTTCGCAGCAAAACTGTTTACTACTTTCGACTAATAGAAACTACAAGATAAATTTCTAAAATTAAGTGGAATTGGCTAACTGACAATTGTTTACTACTTCTAGAGTTATAATAATTTACAATTTAGAGTAATTCTACAAGCTATGCGTTTCAATCACAGCGGAAATTGTAATAAAGGTCGCTGTAACCCGGCTTAAACGAAATGATAAAATATGCAAGGACAATGTTCTTTCGTTTTCGTTTTCCGCCTTTTTCTGCATTTGTTTTCCGGCCCATTTATTTTATGTCTTGGGCAGCATTTTATTTAAGTTCACATACGCTTGCTTTTGTTTCCGGCGTCGGAGCGTCGCCTGTCGTTTGCCGGGGCTCCCCCGTTTTTTATGCGAAATTCTTATTCAATATTGCGCCATAGTGACGCAACGCTTGCACCTTCCATATGAGTTAGAGAGCGAACTAGATGAGTAACGCAGGCGCGCATTCGTTTGGCTTGAGAATTCAACCCGCATAGTTCAAAAAGGCAACAGGTAATCGTTTTGTTCCGTCGGAGGCTTGGCCTTGGTCGTTTAAGTGACGTTTTGGTAAAGTTATTAGCTGAGGAATTCTGTATCGTAGAGCTCGCATGTTGACGCCATGGGTGGATAAATTAATTGGAAACCTCTTCTGTGCTAATTCGTTTGTGATGAAGCTATGTGTAGCGTACGGTAACCCTTGCCTACGTTCTCCGTCGTTTTACCATCTGGGGACTTAACACCGTTCAAACCCGCTTGACAGACCGCACCTTATGCCGTGTCCCGCAATTTTTTCAAGTATTTTGTGGCAATTGCTTGAGCCTGACCCGCAGTTCCGTTGAACACCATCACCGTAGCAAACTGAATCAATCAAGGTACTGTGTTATTTTTGTAGTAATTTTAACATGCGCTTTCGTGCAGTCAAAAATTGTTTTTACAGTATTGCAGTGTTGTTGTTAACTTAAAAGTACGCGTTTGAACTACTGTGATTGTTCTTTAAGTCGATTTCAGCATTTATCGTCAAAATTTATTATTTGAAAGTAGTTTAATTGTTGTGTAATTAAAGTTGCTGCCGGCTTTTAGTCAGTTAGATTGTTTGTTGTCAAGTTTACCACATGTGTTTAGTTTAAATGTTGCGCAACTAACAACTCTAACCTTTTTTGAGTATTTTATTTGATATTCATTGTTTATACCTATGCATATTTCTAAGATAATATAGTTCATTTTTAATCAGTTGTGCTTTTAAATTATAGATTTCTGGCGTTTGCATGTGTATTTTGTGTATTTTTCTTCTGTAAAGGGATTTATTTAGCTGTAAGAACATGGAAATAAGATAAGTCTAACTCAGCTGTTTGGATCATCGCTAAGCAATGCCAAGGTTGAAGCA
This sequence comes from Agriotes lineatus, assembly GCA_940337035.1. Taxonomy (NCBI): domain Eukaryota; kingdom Metazoa; phylum Arthropoda; class Insecta; order Coleoptera; family Elateridae; genus Agriotes; species Agriotes lineatus. The sequence continues at coordinate 234,502 of CALNHX010000378.1, forward strand.
AAAAGGTTGAACCATCTCTTTCACTTTCTAGAGGAGCTCACCTGCACCTTTTCCGACTTAGTAAACTGGTGGCGTCTAGAATTTACCACATTTATTTCGTTTACCGGATCGTAGCTCTAATTAAGGCCGTAAGGGAACCCCCATCTAAACTGAGTAAACCATCAACCTTTGTTCCAGCCCTTCGTATCGTAATTGGGGCAATTGAGAATTTCCCGATTTTGTGTCATTTCATGTCGTAGCGTCGATTTCGTACTGTAACAAAAACTCCTGTCTTGCAACTCGTCAACTAAATGTGTCAAAGGTGTAGCACTTGAATCAGAATTAATGCGTGCTAGAAGGCGATATTTTGATGTTAGAGTGTGTTAAATTAAACAACTCCAAATTTAGTCACAATTTGCTGTTCGCTCTACGCCGCGTCAACTACGATAAACACAAAGAGCCCCCCTGTGCGTGCACTCGCATATAAATCGCTACGATGCACTTTCACCAGAACCCTACGAGGAAATAGCCTAACTGGCCGACAACAGGGTATAAAAGCAAGATGCTTAAGCCCTACGGAAGTTTAACTTCCAGCGCCGGCAGCCAGAACTACCAGGAGCTTTGCCTACATGGAATTACCCATTAACGAGTTCCAAGGTCGGGTCTTCTCATTAGAAACTTCCCTGAACTCATCTTCCCGAGCCAAGTCGGTTATTTTGTGGCTTAATTTCCTGCTGGGGCCGTTTCCTCACTAAAGCTGACTCATTGGTCTCGAAACTGCTCTTCCGTAACCGTTTCCCAGCCAAGATGATTCTTAGATGTCATAATTCTCTGCATGCACTTTTTTGTTGAGCCAGGCCGAACCTTGGGTAGAAAAATTTAACCTTTAGAATCTATACGTAAACGCTCAGCAGCGGCTCGGCCCTTTTCGACGGCGGCGAAAGCACTTAGGGGCCTCAATCGAAAGCACCAAGTCAGTACTGCCTGCTGTAGCGGTCCTATCGATTTACAAATCTGAATACTATAATTAAGCCAGTAACCTACTTACCTGATAAAGAAGTACCTTTCACCCTCAGAGGACTCTGGCGCACCTGTAGCATCCTGCAGAACTCCAAGGAAGCGCAAGGTTTATGCTTCCGGCCGGGTAAAACCTGAAGGTAACAGTCGTAATGCAAAAGGCATTTGCGGTCAAGTAAATTACCCATAGTACGGCCCTTAGCACAAGTCTAATACCTGAACACCTGCAATATTCTACGCAGGGGCTTCCAGACTTCCCCAAGTCCGAATGCAGCTGCTTATTTCATGTTTATATAATTTGCATAATTGATTCATATTTCAAGTGGTGTTGATTTGTATTCATTAAGACCGATGTATCTTTGTTACTAAGACTATTATCATTCTTTCTTCGAATAACTACACAATCTTGGCTTTCAGACTACACATTAATTTCAACTGACCGGAGTAATGTACAAATTCGAAATATTGTAATATATATTTTTTGCAGTGTGGGATAGGCAACCTAACGATCGGCTTCTTCAGAATTCGAAAATTTCAGGTAAATTATCGAAGATAACGTGAAGAATATTTCAGCTTAATAATAAATTAGAACCTAACAGCTAGAACAGTCTTGTAATTGAGAGTTGGAGCGTCTAACAGGTAATTTTACTTCCAAAATATCATAAAATCTTGATTAAATCAGATGAGTGCAGCATTGCACCAGATCATAACATTGAACCTGCACCAGATTGGTGTTTTGAGATAAATCCGTTTAGTAACAGATTCAGAACAAGCCCAAAAATGTGTCCTGCAGCGTCGGAAGTACAGTTAAGCCTCAAATATTCAAAAATGGAGACCGCTCTACGTCTAGAAAATTTTAAAACTTGTCAAACCAATTTAGGTAAAGGGAAAAGAAACCAAACATAACTACAACAAAAATGCCGCTGGAAGAGAAAGAGATTCTATAACGGAATGCAACATCCCCACAATCATCCACTCCAATATTAAACTATAATCGCTACGACAAAGCACCCTATCCACTGCTCAAAACAAAAACGATTTCAAAGACCCGAAATACATTACAAGTGAAGGTTGAAAGCAACTCACAGAACAAAAGCAAATCCCCCTGAATATGAGAAATTCAATAGAATTGAGTAGGGAGAAAAGAAAGAATATCGTAACATCGGCAACACCAAACAAAAGTATCTACAAGACACAAAAAAGTCGTATGCTAGCAAGGGTAATAACCCTAAAGCTGAGTGAACTCGAATAGAGACCTACTCTACGAAGCCCAACCAACCACCACAAAAGGAAAATTAATACAACGTTTGTAGACACGTTCTGGGTTGCTAAAAATATTAAACATTGCTAACTTTTATTTTATAAGCGCACTGTAATAGTGGAAAGCTTGAATTATTTTCCTTGTCGTATTTTTTTCCAACGAATTTTCTGGGAAGTAGAATCGTGGACCATTTGGACCTGATTTCTAGCAATGGTTATGAGGACTGTAATGCTCACTCTAACAAGAAGCATCAAATACTGGTCGGACAGGTGTCGTTTGGCTTTATACCTTACCAACTGGATTATGAGGTAGGAAATTCTCCCTTTCTTTGTCCATTGAACAATGTCAATGAAGGTGACACCATAATACTGAAATGTATCCTAGGTGTAAAGCTTCAATATTGCCGATTCTGGTCTTCTGATAGGAACTATTTTGTTTGTTGGAATGTGAACGCCACGATCAATCCAAAGGAGCTTTATGACGTATTTGCCACAATTTTATCAAAAGATCGTTTCCTGAAACTTTACTTGTGTTGTCCTTCATGTCCTTTGGAAAGATTTTTACAGATTTATTGCAACTTTCCAGTGTTAGACTGAAAAGCTCTTTTAACTTTTTTAAAAACAATGCTTCTTGCTGCAGATGAAAAATTTTATAAAACTGTACATGATTTGTATAAGTGATTCTTTTTTAAGCATTTGAAATATAATGTACTCGATTCAGAGTATAGATTGTGTACTATGTGCTTCTTGCGTATTCCAGCATTCAAGCCGTGCCCACTAGATATCATCTTGATTCGTTCCTCTTCTTCAACTTCACGATATAAGAACACCATGAGATACTTTAGCTTAGGTAATTTTTTAAAACTAAACGTATGACTGATGTTAATAGAACTGAACAGTGCTTTATTTACTTGAACATTCGGTGGTGTTGACAAAACATACACAACTGTATCAGCAATGTCTTCTGCATTTAACGCTGGACCGATATCAATGTACTGTTTAAGCTCATGACCTAGAACCAATCCAGAAGCTTGTATAAATTCTGTCCTCACAACTCCGGGACTGATACCTACTCTAAAACCTTTAGAATAATCCGGATAAACTGTGCACGTACAGCAATAAACTTGCTGTAATTTTAATTTTGCTTTCAATTGAATTGAGCTCCTGCCTCAACGTTTCTGTAAGGGCTGTTGCTGCATCCTTGGTCGCAGAATAAACATTGAAGCCTGGTAAATTTGGAACGTTGTGTCCAGCGATACTGTTTATATGAACGATGTGGCCATCGACCTTGTTCGCCCTCATGTCTTTTATCGCATCCCTAGTCGTAACGCATAAAACAAGAACGTTGGTGTCGAGAGTTTCTTTCCACTTCTCTATCTCCCCTTCAATTAGAGTTGTGCTTCTCACTAGTCCTGCATTGTTGACAAGGATGTGCACCGGTCCAACATTATCCTTGATCCATTTGAACGCTTGTAGTATTTCTTCCTCCTTGCTAACATCGGCCATGCCGGCATACAGCTTTCCACTCTTTTCTTACAGTCTCTGTGCTAGCTCTTCTACTTTTTTCTTGCGACGAACTATTCCAATGACCCGGAAAGAAGATAATTTGTTCTTGATGGCGTTTGAAGGAGTGGTAAGTAACTTTACAAAATACACATATCTAGGAGTTGCAATCACCAATCAAGGTTTATTATCTGTTCTAGTTTTCGAAAAATCTTAAAAAAAAATGCAGAGTACATTAACAGATTGTATTTTGTTAAACAAGACAGTACGACTTTTCGTTATATATTATACAAGTGATTCTAATTAATGTAACTGTTTAATTACCCTGTCATATAGATAAGGTAACATTTAGACATTGTTTATATTTGAGTCTGTTTATTTTAACTAAATCAATTTAACACAATTTAATAGTAGAGATACCTTCAGTCCAGCTTCAACAAGCTGCTCGACAAGAGCAGCCCCATATCCAGAACTCGCCCCTGTGATAACTGCCTCCTTTCCCTTCCAGTGATCCATTGAAACAACCATCGCGAATAAATTGCCACCGTTTCCAGCAGACACCAGAATACCACCAAGGCGAACTGCTGCATTATTTATACAGTACATGATACGTAATAAAAAAATTAAACGACTTAAGGCATTTCAAGGCTATGGAGCTTGGACTATGAGTTGTTCTGCATTTTAAACAAATTTTTTTCGTCAAATAATTTCGTGTTTCGATAAAATTCATTTATTTGTTCCTCACTTGTAAACATCAATTTATCAAGTCACTGTATTCAATTTGAAAATGTGTCATAACTGGATAGCCAGTAAATTTTTTACTGGCTAGCCAGTTATATTTTACAAGCGTGCTCATAGATAAATGATAGCGTGCAAAGCCAGAGTTGTCTTCCTTAGTATGTGTGATATTGATGAATTTAGTTGCTTGTCAGTTTGACATTTTGAATAAACGGTACATTTCTAGTTATTTACAAGTGAGGAACAAATAAAATATTCAACAATACACTCCAGGTAACCATTTTTACTGGCTCAAGGATATGACAGGCTCGCCTAACGGCTCGCCAGTCATCCCAATCCTATCGCCAGTAAAAACTGTTTTACCTGGCTTGTAATGTAAAATACTATTGCCTCGACTAACATTATATAAATGATTAATAGGGTGACTTTTAGCTTGCTCTGTTTATCTCTTTGACTGTTCTTGATATTTCTGCCATTCAAAACTATGTTTGCATTTGGTTCCCGCTAACGGTGGGGAACACATTTTTAGTTCTTGCAACATGCAGTATTCATTTTTATTTTGAAAACCAGTCAGTTTCAAAGGATATTAAAGAACAATCAAATGAATGAATAGTGGTAGTTGAGATAGCTACAGATTACTGTGAGTGAAAAGTTTATTTGGAAAAGGTCTTGGAAATTGTAAAAATCTCGCTGAAGGTTTGAATTTCTATCATTTGTGAATATATAATAAGTTTGATGTTATGCAAGGTGGCAAAATAGCTTTCCCTGTGATAATATTATATATAATAGTATAAAATTTTTATGACTCAAAATAGATCACAATTTTGAAATTGAAAGTCAACCTGTGTTATATTGTTCTATTGTATAAACAATCTTTCATGTAACGTAGAATCGGTGAGTGAATGATTGCTCTTGTGCCAATGAAATCGTTTCTATTGTAAGTATACAAATATTTTGTTCTACAATGACCTTCTAAAGCAGAGCCAATCAGTAAGATTACCAGTGGTGTCTTCCACAACGGAATAGTTCAAATTCAGGTAGCTCTGAAAAGTCAGAAAAGGTCAGTGAACATTTTATTGAGTTTTATTGAGCTTTCAATGCGTGTTTTTGTCAGGTTTTGATTTGATATAATGATAAAGTCCTGTTTAGTATTTTATATTTTCTATTTCTTTAGATAATTTATAAGTTTAATAAGTCATGTAAAATTTATTTAGATCAAGACAAGCTTAGTTTTATTGTAAACTAGCTGGCCCGGCAAACGTTGTTTTGCCCAAAAATAATTTGTCTCTGACACCCCGTTTAACCACTATAGAGTTTTAATTTTATATCATGTTCATCGTCTTGGACTGAAAAATATATGCTACTTTCTAGCTGTACCCGCGACTTCGTAAGCGCGAGGTTCGTTATTTCTGTATTAAATAATGACTAATTAGTTTCTGTCATCCCAGCCCATCTTATCCCATCCCATCCCCGTCCCCGTCCCGTCCCGTCCCGTCTCCTCCCGTCTCCTCCTCTACCATCCCATCCCATCCCTTCCCGTCCCGTCCGTCCCGTCTCGTCCCATTCCTTCCCGTCCCGTCCAGTTCAGTCCCGTCCCGTCCCGCCCCGTCCCTTCCTGTCCCTTCACGTCCCTTCCCGTCTCGTCCAGTCCCGTCCCGTCCCTTCCCGTCTCGTCCAGTCCCGTCCCGTCTCGTCCCTTCCCGTCCCGTCCCGTTCCGTCCCCTCCCGGCAAACGTTGTTCTGTTCAAAAATAATTTGTCTCTGAAACCCCGTTGAACCACTATAAAGTTTTAATTTTATGTCATGTCCATCGTCTTGGACTTAAAAATAAATACCGTTTTCGCAATCAACGTCCTAAAAAACCTCAATAACGACACCCATATCGATTTTTAGGCTTATTTACCCCATTTCACCTCTTAAGGGGTAGCGAACCCGACAGACGTTGTCCTGCCCGAACATTGATTTGCCTGCTATTAGCGTATTCAGCAAACGTTTTTCCGATATTCGAATTTTCGATTTCTTTCATTTTAAAAACATGCTAATAGCTACAACTATTTTCATTATCCGTAGCGCGCTGGTCATCATTGCGGTTGGCACGTAAAGTAGATACCCGCGCAGCTGACTGTCTTCGACGACCTATGTTAGCTCGTCGTGCCTTTGGCATTGTAACGGACACTATAAAACGACACCGAATTGTTTTCACAATCACTTGTACACAAACCAAATTTGAATGTCTGACTGACTGACTGACTGCGACGACCCTGCATGCGCTTCGCCCCCTGTGGGTGCAGGTAGCGGCTGGGCCTCCCAGGTCAAAACTGTCCTTCCGAGAATTGTCGGCACAAACAGCACAATAGCTCTGATGCGGATTATGACATGATTTTATTTTCCGGCTTTCCCTTTGGATTTTTCCGAATTTTCTTTTTTGCTAAACCACCTCGGGAGTAAGACGAACACAACAAAAGAAAAATCATCCAAATCGGTCAAGTCGTTCTCGAGTTTTTGGGTTACTAACAGACGGCGATTCATTTTTATATATAAGATGTCAACTCAAACAAAAAAACTTGTCAGTTTTTTTAAACGTTATTAAGAAATATGTTTTAGTGTATTAAATTAAACACATATTTTTAATTAGTAATATTATACTGGTTAGGTTAGGTCATACAAAGTAAGAAATGTTAATTAAAATATTATGTTTATTAGTTTAATTTCTTTCGTTATTTATGGAGCTACATCATAATAATGAATTAAATTTGCCTCATGAAGAGGCTTTAGTTATAGAAGATCCGTATCAGCGCAAAGCTATCTTCCCTGATGTGCAGCATCAAATGTTTTATCATATTTGTTTCAATATTAGAAGTTTGAGAAAAAATTTTGATAATTTTCTGATTTACTTAAACTTTCTTGATCCAAAACCTAACATTATATTACTGACAGAAATTTGGATATATGAACACGAAAAACAAAATTATAATATAGTGGGTTATCAGAGTTTTTTTGATTTCAGAGAGGACGGCAGATCAGGAGGGGTTGTATTTTTTGTTAAGAATGATGTAACAGTTGATAAACTGTACTTAAAATTTGTTTCAGCAGAGACTTTACTTCTTAGGTGTTCTAGAAATGATACAACTGTAACTTTCCTAGGATTATATAGATCACATGCAATTCCTGTGCCTATATTCACAAATGAACTTGGGAGATTCTTTCAAGAAACAAAAAATGAAAAAAATGTAGTGTTGTCTGGGGATGTGAACATTGACCTTCTAAAAAACGAGGATATGGTAAGAGAATATATTGATTTGTTGTCTGTAAATGGTTTTGAATCTTATATACAAGATATAACTCGACCAGGTAATAATGGTCAGAACGGCAGTTGCTTAGATCATTTATTTGTACGTGGTCTCCGCGGAACTCGAATAAATTCAGCAATAATTAAATGTGATGTCGCTGACCATTATGGTACTGCTCTTGTCATAGGTAGCAACACTGATGATGCTCGTATCAATAAAAATAAAAATTTATCGAGAATTGAAATTGACTATTGTAAATTAAAGGAAAATTTAAATTTATTAGATTGGGTAAAAGTTTATAACGAAAATTGTGTAACGGTGGCATATTCACATTTCATAAATATATTAACTCAAAAAATACAATCATGCAGTAAAACTATAACGTATAATGCAAAAACAAAACCAATAAAACCTTGGATAACAAATGGAATTATAGTATCTATAAGAAAAAGAGATAAAATGTTTAAAAAACTGAAAAAAGAACCATTTAATGTAAAACTAAAAGAGAAATACAAAAACTATAGAAATTATTTAACAAAACTAATTGCAGTGGTAAAGGAGTCGTATTACACTAACAAAATGTCAGAAAACCATAATAATATTAAAAAACAGTGGCATATTATAAATGAAATTACAGGAAACATAAACAAAACTAACAAAATTGATACATTAGTAAAAGACAACACAGAAATCACAGATCATAAAAATATAGCAAACGAACTTAATTCATTCTTTGTAAATGTCCCTACAGAAATTATTAATAACATTCGCAGTGATATCGATTATGATAAAGAAATACAATGTTTCGGCAACTACAATAATCCAAATTCGTTTGTGTTGCTGCCTGTGACAGAAGCTGATATTGAGCACATTATTTCAAATATTAAGTGTAATAAAGCACCGGGATTTGATGGAATAAGTGCTCGAATGGTCAGGGAAATTGGAAGTCAAATTGTCCCAGTTTTACGCCACATATTTAATTTATCAATAGAAACCGGAGTAGTACCAAATGGTATGAAGATTGCTGTTATTGTTCCATTACATAAAGGAGGAAGCGTAACTACCATAACAAACTACAGACCTATAGCACTATTATCAATCTTTTCAAAAATATTTGAAAAACTTATTGCAAGTCAGTTAACAAACTTTTTAACTAAATCAAATTTCTTTTCTAATAACCAGTATGGTTTTCTTCCTGGTAGAGGAACGGAACTAGCATTAGTTAACTTCTCATCATATATTTCAGAAAACTTAGATAAGGAAAACAAAGTTACGGGATTATTCATAGATATATCTAAAGCTTTTGATACTGTATGTCACTCAAATCTAATAAAAAAACTAGAAAATGCTGGTATTAGAGGATTGCCACTAACTTGGTTTAAAAATTATCTACGAGAAAGACAACAGTGCGTAAAGATAGGGAACACATACAGCGAATTTATGAGAGTTGACAGTGGTGTGCCACAAGGTTCGGTTTTAGGTCCGATACTATTCTTAGTATATATAAATGATCTATGCGAAGCAAATTTCAGAGGGAACATTTTCACATTTGCGGATGACACTGCTTTGGTTTATTCTGCCAAGTCTGCCATGCAAAATTATGAAAACATGGAATTTGACTTAAAGATAATTAGAGCTTGGTTCAGTGTAAATAAAATGGCTATGAATACAGAAAAAACCAAATATGTCAATTTTAGCTTACGTAATGATTTTGAATTTACGAATCCTATCAAATATCACTTGAAAGATTGTCCTAAAAATTGTGACTGTACTGTTTTGCAATCAAATAACAACATAAAATATTTGGGTATTATTTTTGATAACCAGATGTCCTGGAAACCGCACGCAAACGCTTTATATAAAAGATTAAATTACGCTTCAGCAAAATTTTACCACTTATCAAAGTGCCTTTCGTCATCAACTTTGAGATCTGTGTATTTTGCAATTGCAGGCTCTCTGTTTTCATATGGAATATGTGCTTGGGGTGGTATATACACATCCACAATTAAGTCATTAATAACGGTTCAAAAAAATTTTGTTAGGATGATTTCAAAATGTAGTAGAATTACACCGTCAAAGCCATTATTTAGAAAATTAAGATTAATGAATTTACAAGAAATGTATTGCTATAAAGTATGTAATTTGATTAAAACATGTAAAAACTATTTACCGGTAGAAACTAATTATTTAGTTAGAAAACCAGAATATTCAATACTTAAAGTACCTTTCTGTAGGAAAACAGCTACACAGCGAAGTTTTATCTATTTGGGACCAAAAATATACAACTCACTTCCTGGTGACATCAAATGCGTGCACCAAAAATTATTCAAAAAAAGATCTGCTTGTTTTATTCGAAATCAAGAAGATTTTGCAGAAACATTGTTGGCAAGAAATATGTAAAAATTAAATAGTAATATTTTTGAGAATATAGTAGGGTACCTACAATTGCTTCCACTACAAAAAAAGAAAAAAAAATGTAATGCTAACTTTAAAACATAAACTTCTGTTAATATTTATCTTAAAATTTAAAAAGAAAAACAAATTAAATACACCTTCTACACACAAGTTTCTTCAACTTTGTAGAAGGTTTCCCAGGGAAGTAGCTTTTCGCTACAGTGAATTTATTTAAATTGAAAATATATATATACATATACATGTGTGAGTAACTAAATTGTTTTTCAGTGCATTGTATAGTATTGTAAAGGGGGAATAAATGCTATTATTATTAATACATATCCATTTTTCTGAGGATGAGGTTTTGTATTGCTTTGAGCAAGCTAGTCGCGGTTTGAATTAATGTCAGTGAGATTAGATTATAGGTTTCATGTGATTTATGAATCGGTAACTAACGCAGGTAGGTTTATGTTATTACAAAGATATATCAATTTACTATATTGATATAACATCAACATAATTTGTCATATACACCAAAACTAGGGTATATTACCCGTTTTCAATCTTCCTTTAGACATGCCTCGGCGATCCTTTCTTGTAGCTTTAAGAGAGTATCGACAGGAAATAAGAAGAAATATGAAAGTGTAATATCACAAGGTGTCTTTGATATTAATCTGTCGCCAAAAAGCTGCTATAAATATTTCAACGTAGTTAGAGATACATGAGGTCTGGAGTTATGACTTTGAAAGTACCTTTGTTAAATTTCATCATCGTAGAGTTGATTCACACATTCTTCGACATAGCTATTTTGATATCTTTTGCATTTATCCTGTTTTCAAAGAATATTGGAACGCTAAACCTTCGTCACTAATAGGCTATCCGAACACATTGAGCAACTTTGACTCTGACGATGCAAGCTGCAATTTCTTGCGAAACGTTAGTCTATATAGGTGCACAAACAGTAAAAAGGCCAAATAATAATATGCCTAAGTATCTTTGTTCACAAAGTACTCTAATAACACGGACCAAATCATGGGTGGTTTGTAAGAGTTCACGAGCCACAGACCCTGGCTTGAGTTTACAAGTTGTTAGTCACATTAAGCCAACAAATTCTGGGTGTTTACATACAAAGACGACGTGGTATAAGCCGAAATTTAATTCTAATATTGACAATTCGAGTAACTGCAAAGGCTTCAAACATTATATGAATATGAAAATGTTTGATATTACGTCATGCCAATGTTCTCAGTAATATTGGAGTGTACATATTATAGGTCAGGCGAGTTACACGTTTTATACAACTCATAGTATGGATTCGAATTTCTTTATAGCCGAACTAGGTAAATAAGGACCTTCGAGGGGAGTATAACTAGCAACCGCCATCTAACTAAAGTAAGTCTTCAGAATGATGATTTACCCTGAAAAACTAACTATGTTATTTTAGGACTTTCATTTGGAGCTGTTAAGTTGAGGTATTTAATTGAGTTCCGGTAAATTAAGAGTTTTTCAGCTTTGTGCCTTAATGGTGTGCGTTTGTATAGTAAATTGTTTCAAGTAGAGTTATTTGGACAGTTTTAAAACTGTCATATGGTTTTGGATGCGTGGAATGTCCATTTATTTCTGAATTTATGGATATGGTCTGTCATAAGTGATCTTCAATTGTCGCTTTCTCTATTGTGGATCTCAGCAGTGGTAAATTGGACTTGTGTGAAGACTGGGAGTCGTGCTCGTTATCCGAGCTTACATACTAGCAAAAATACTGTATTAATTGTAGCCGCGATGTCAAATGTCTATCTGCTGGGTAGAATTTTTACAGAATAACCCTTAAACATGCATTGGTTGACGAACTACCGCTGTAATCTTGTTATTACAAAACGGTGATATAATTGGTGTGGTCCATAAGTATAGTGTAGTCGTATCAACAAACCTATTATTTATTAATAGAAAAACGTTGCATACATGTGTATACAAGATAACAATAAAGTATTCTATTGATCGTAACACATTCTTCTATAAATCAAACCAACAGATATATTTGCTTATCAATTAGACAGAGTCTAGTGAAGACAATTTGAGATCAGCCTTTCAATACCGCAATATCTGAGACTTTCTAGCTTTGGGTTTGTATGTAGTGGAATATAACATATGTATATGTTGACTGTGCAAGATCATATCATATACTTAAAGTTCAAAGTGTTATATGAAACAATAATTATTGTCAAACTGGTACAATGCACTGTACATAAAATCCTTGCTAGAAGAAAATATGATCACTTTTTGAGGAATTTGCACATTAATTCAACAAATTAAAATTTTAAGTGACGTGTGTCGGCGAAAACCAACCGGGGACGCTTAATTTCGATGGCCGCTCATATTTTTGTTATTAAGATTTGATTGCATATTTTTCCTTGTTTTACTTGTTGGAAAAGTTTGAAGGTAAGATAAAAATTGAATTGGGTAGACAGAAGTGACTCCTAAAACTTTGGTTCTACAATTAATACAGTAGCCATCATTAAATCATTAAGAATTTAACATATTATTTCTTATGCTGCGTAGTCAGCGTATACACGGCACATTTAAGTTAGTGGTGCCTTTATTAGGGTATTATAAGATTGCCTCTCCCTCCTACAGAGCTAAGTTAGCGAGCCTCGCTGTGCGCTAATTATCGCGGGATGCATTTGGGGAATTCAGTGCTTGCTGCTAAACTTATATTGAGTGAATTAAATTTGTTATTGTTGTACTTCGTCGCGATTACAGCGTAAAGCATTCAGTAGCTGACAACGTGATCATCATTTAAATGTTCTAAAGCAGTTATAGTACAATATTTCCATATTGTAACCTTGAGGTAACAGCTCTTGATACATTTGCAGTTTGTATGGATAAAAATAGAGCCTTTTTAAATTGTACGTCAACTACCACCATAACGCAAGTTAATTTCTTGAGCAAGCTTTCGGATCGATTGTATAGGTTCGTATTGCATTTGATTTCCAACATTTGCAATGCTACCTAGTTATATTTATTAATGTAAATTAATCTGTAGCATTAATTAAATGTGCCCTTATGAATGGTAGCTTCTAACTGGGCCTAGGGTCGATTTATTTATACTTGGACTGATTTAAAGAGCAACAAGTAACGAAAAATAAATTTATTTAACACTGTACAATTGGTAACATAATAAAATAAATCATTTTCATAATTATGTACAAATTATTCTATTTGACGCAAACCCTGGAGCTGGTCCTGGAGAGCTAGGCCACCTCAGTTGCATGGGCGTACGGCCGAGATCTTCGCTATGAGCGGTTGTTGGAACCAGCGGGAGATTATAGTTAGTATTGGCAGAACTGGAACACAATTAATGACAGCTCGAGATATTGTAAATACGCATAATAACTTTTGTTTGTTTTAATTACAAAGGAATTAATTGCGGCTATGATCTCGGTACTATACGCGGGTTATCTGCACACGTGGGTGTCTTTGTGATAAACTCGGGTGAGGATTTGACCTAGTGGGAAGGTCGTATGCGAAGATCGGATTCTTGTGCGATGTTATCAGTTCTCACGCGCGTGTCAAGGATGCTTTCCAAGAAAGCCAAAAATATATTTCCACAGGGTAAGTACGTGATTTTGCTATATCTTGGAAAACCGTCTATTTTCTCGTGAAATGCGAGACAGGTTTTGAGGCCCAAAAATCCAAACTCGGGAAGATTTAGCAATAATGTACTCAAATGTACCCAAATTTTTATTAATCATTTGTATGAGCTTCAGTGCTTTGCAGGAATTTTGATTATCGCACTTCAATACTCGGGTGTGCTAGATATTTGAGTAGATTTTGTTAACGTGTAATAAATTCAACTAGAGAACTCCGAAGTCCAGCCGTCTGCTAATTGAATTTCAGGAGTCCCTAGGGACCGCCAAAATGGTAAATGACCACAATTAATTTATTTCGAGTACCAGTCATAAACTAATTGTATCTAAACGGTCGGAGGGGGCTTAGAGAAATTTAAATTGTCTAATACAGTTTATTCCAATCTCCAGTCATAAACTGTCTCGACCTTGAATTGAAGCGGGTACCTGGGGGAGCTAGTTCAATATTGTCGCGAAATTTTCTGGTCGGCGAAAAGCGGCGGAATCGGGCCGGACCGAATAATTTCGGATGAATTCCCGGACTGGTCTATTTCAGGTGGCCCAGCCGAGGTAGGAACGTCGCCTTCCTCAGCTGGAGCTGCGGGATCTGCCTGGAGAAGCGAGGTTAGCTTGCACGAAATTATTTTCTTGTGTTCGCAGAGCGAATCCATTTTTACTTCCTTTTACTATAAAGGAAGTATTGGATTCACCCCAAAAATTCGAAATTGAGTTTTCAACGGATCTTCACGTTTTAGAGTCCCCTGATCCCAAAAAACATATTTTTTTTCATTGGTCTGTGTGTGTGTCTGTGTGTGTGTGTGTCTGTGAACAGAATATCTCAAAAACGAAAAGAGGTATGGCATTGAAACTTCATATATAAGTTTTATGTACTATGTAGATGAGACAGCAAGCTTTTGAAGAAAATCGCATAACCGGAAGTAGGTGTTTACTCTTGTAATTTTTCAGTTTTTTTCGATTTTTTCAAAAACGGCTCTAACGATTTTTTTTTAACTTTACATTTTTACTACATTTTTAATGTGTATTGATGTGAAATAGGTGATTTTCCAGTTGAATACTTCTAAAGTGGGTTTCTTTTGTTTTTTTTGCTATTTTTTTATTAACTCCCATTTTAAATAAAACACCCGGTATATTATTACATTTTTGAATTCACCTTAAAATTCTAGAGAAAATTTGTCTCTTCAACTAACACTCTATTTTGTACCGTTTTTGTAGTATTTGTAATTTTTGAAAATTTTTGACAAATGGCTAAAAATTAAAAATGAAATTTTTGACTAATTATAAGAACACTGTAAAAGGAAGTTGTGTGAGTGTATCACACCAGATTTTATATGTTGCAATCGGTTCGTCGGGCATCGCGGTGCTTGGAAGGGAAGCGTACTGGACGATCTGTCGTATTATCCGCGCAGAATGATGAACTCGCGGCTGGAATCGGCTGGGAATTTTCGATTGTTGACAATTTGATTGTTGAAAATGCGAAGATTAAGCGCTTTTAATTTGAAATTAAATTTCGGTAGCGCTTAATCAAGAGCGAAACGTTACACACTGTCACTTTGTTTATAAATTGAAGGTATGGTTTGTGATTTATCCGTTTTTCTGATCTGCTGCCCGTTTCCCTGAAGATAACTACCGTATATTGTACGAGTCCTTCGATATTATTGCAAGATGGGAAAATGTTTCTATTAATTTGTTTAAACTAGTTTATGACTGATACTCCCAATCACCATTGCCCAACCATTGACCAGTTGGAAAAATGGTATGTTCTTGCCACATTCTTTTTTTTTAGAAATTAGTTGATTGCGACAAAAGCAAATTGTCAATAACAACAACAAATGTTAAATGACAGCCAGCTTCATATTTTCTGGTGCTGTAATGCACGTGACAATAATCTAAAGGGACTTTTTATCAGTTTCCTTTTGTTCATACTTTATAACACTAATTACGAGAGTAAAGAATAAATTGACGTTTCAAGAACTGCTAATTTTTCAATTCTAAATTTCAAATCCTTTATTTTTTCTTTCAAAATTTTTCAAAATCCTTTAGTGTAATTTGTTAGGTTTAAGGTTTGAGGCCGGTCACTGCTGATTATAATTCTTGTAAGAAAGTAGTTATTAATAATTTTTACTATTTATTTTTTATGTATGTAAATGATTCCCAAAACACTTCTGCAGATTATCGTTTGTTAGCAGTTTTATTATCTGTACTGAGCGTGCCTCTAACAAATATCTCTCAATAGTTGGTTCTGATTTTTACAACTTCGCTAGAATCTTCTTGATTGAGTTAGTTTGATTTACTTGCTTTAGGTTTATTTTGTTTTCCGTTGAAATGCTCTGTTTGTCAAATTTAATGTTCGCACCGCTTTGTTGCAGGAGATTCAACCCTATGAATTCATTTTAACTGTCGTTGAAATTAAACGGATACACTTTGAGGGTATTGTCCTCTACAAACTATTTGATTATGGAGACGTTTACTACTTTTTTAAATGAGTTGGGGCTGCATGAGCAGTATTTGTTTGACAATTTATCTCACAATAATTAGACCAATTAACTGATTGTGCTTTTTAAAATTTAACCAGTTAAGAAGTAATAACTCGGAAATTTCTGCACCTTCATTCGAATGGTCAAATCTCTCTTGAATATTCATGCCAAACCAAATTAGTAATTCTACGCATAATAATGCCTTCAAATTTGTATGCCATAAACACGCAACGATCTACGCTTGAATCTTTCGTGTGCGTGGACTGAAGATGAATCAAACCGACTCAGAGATGCGCGACGACGCGTAGAACAGGGTTTCGCACAATCCCCATACTTTATAAAGAGGCCTAGAGAGGTATAAAGCGAAGACACCCAGGATGCTAAAACACCTCGATCCAGCGACGAATCTAGTCCAGCTCTAAATGAAAGAGCTGTCACGCCTCTGGGTTTAGCCGAAGCTCCTAGTTTAAGACCTAGACCTGTTCGAAGAAGATGTCCACAACCGTAAGAAACTTGAGTCCCGATGTCCATCTAGTAAGCCTTCTAAAAATACCCAACCACTAACCACAAATCTCCTAGCATAAATGTGTGATTTGTTGATCGCAGGACCTGCAGATATTGCTTTAGAACCATCATCCAAGTCGTGTTTGTAGCTTGTTGGTCTCAGCAACTATTATTACTCCCAGAATAATCTCCAAACTCAATCTCGTAACTGTCCGATTTCAGCACCTGAGGTTTAGTTAACTTTCTCTGCATACTTATGGGTGAGGACTCAATAGTAGACCTTAGCAACTACAATAATACGCTCCCAGAGAGACCGCAAAAAACATGCAGATATCTGCGTAATAGCGGTCCACTCGATTTACCGCCAGAATTGATTAAGGATACGACCTACCTGTAATAACGCGCCCTCGCGAAAGTAAAAAGTAGCACCAGAGGCCTTACTACCCGATTTATCTTCGAGGGGTACCTGAACCTGGATCGTTGGTCGAAATTTAGCAATATTTGTTTGACACTAAATGAAAACAAAGCAGCCACTTGGTCCTGTCGTATTTAGTTCCAGAATCTGTAATTACAGAACGCATCGTCAGGTGAATTTTAAGTGGCATCCGCAGTATAGGTTACCAAGGATATATCAAATATCGTTGGTTCCCGCTCTGTTCGGGACGAGTTCGGCGGCGTCCCCACAAATGCATTTGATTTTATTGTTTAATATTGTACATACATGTTATAAATAATTATAATTTTAAGGGAACCTGACTTATAATTTACGGAGCATAGATACTTCTTATTTAATGTGTACTTCATCTGTATACTTGAGTTATAACTTGCTCCTTGGTGTTCTGACTACACATGTGGCTAAATCAAGTACTCCAGCAAAAGTAATTATGCACAAGTTGTCCAGTCTAAGGTGTGCATTACCTTCTTGAGAACATTGTACTTTTAATAATTAAACATAAATAAAGTCAATGCTTGATCAAAGGGGCATGAGTAAATGTTAAAATTCGGTAAATTGTCATGGCTATGAAATATCCCGGAAAGTCTTACGTCTTAGATCACTCCTGCTTATTGATGCACTCGTATACAAGTCTGTAAAAATTTCCGGAAATTGCATAGTCCTTCGTCACAAAATTTTTAGGCCAATTAAGTTTGATCATTTCAAAATAATTTCTTCACGAAATTAATGAACGGACTTCAAATGGTAACAAATTTAATTATTATTAAAAGAATTTTACTATTTTTAATAATAAACTATTGCCAATATTTGCATTTTAAATGTAAAACATAAAATGCGATTCTGGTTAAATCTATTTTCCAATGATTTTGATTTTCTGTAAATTTTACCGTATGAATGTCACGTCTTTGATTGGTGCTGATTTTCGAAGCAAAAAAAGAACTCAACAATTCATGAGGTAAATTTCCAGAAAAGAAAACCAATACGTAATATAGTGCTGATTCAGATTTGAGACTTAGACCTTTAACATGCAATCCTAAAGTGGTATAGCTTTCCTAATTATTTTAGAGCAAACTGGAGCACATAAAATTGGTTCAGCTTGAAAACTGTATGTAATGTTTTATTTTCAAAATATCAATCATTTCTGTGGAAATAAAAAAATCAAATAATTTTAAATAATATTAATGGCAAATAAACCGTTAAATACTAAAATTACTAAAATTGTTTTACAATATTTTGCAAATGTGTTGATAATGTGGAAATCAAATTAATGTAATACTATAAGCACTAGCTTAACCCTAATTGGTTATTTTTACAATAGTTGAAGAACATCTTAAAAAAAAAGATTTTCATTTCGTTGTTGGTCGCCCCCTGCCTACTTGCCGCTGTACCAACTCGCTACTGTACCAACTTGCCGTGGCGAATAATTACACTTGCACAAAAAGGTAGATATTTGGATCAACTATAAACTTTTATACTTACTTAATAATTTGGAAGAAGCAATCACTTTTAGCAAACTCGAAATCACGCACCCATCAATAATAATTGATCCTGAGTACTTAGAAGCCAAACTAATATTTATCCAGACTAAATTACGGGGTCAACAATTGCCATTTAAAATCAAGCAAGAAAAATTACCTTTATATGAAGACATTATTGCAGTTAAGGCATATCAAACAGAATTCAGAATCGTATTTATTTTGGAAATACCTATAATAAAACCTGATATCTACGATTACTGTGAAAACCGATTAACATTTCCAAATAATTATACCACAGAAAATCTATTTACTTTACAATGGAAATAATTATATTTCCACGGACGAATTCTGTAAAAAAAAACTACTAGCTAAGGTCACTAGTCATTACCTTATCTGATATTATATCTTTTGTTGTCTAAAATTTGCGTGTGACCACCTCTATCATCTATAAATGAGAAAACATCAGTCTGTTTTCTGTTAGGATTCATAGTGCGACCGTGTTTGACGACGGCGCTCTCCAAGCAAACATCCCTTGTGTGGTTGATATTTGGAGTGGAGGCTTTGCTGGTAAGAATTATAATGGGTTGTAGTCAATGCTACGAGTTTATGTTAAGATTTTCAAATTCAACAGAATTTTTTTCTTTTTTTTAATATTCATACATTGATTGCAGTTATATATTATATCATATTCATGAGTCAACTATTATGCTATTAGCTGTTAATATGACATTATGTACGGTACGTTGTAATTGTGGTTATAATACTGCTCATTAATACGTAAACAATTTATGTTTATTTAACGACGATTTTGTGTTTTTCTTCTTTCTTTCTCCGGTATCCTATGTATCCTCACGGTTGTTGGATATTTGTGGGTGCCGTGTCCTTTACTCATTCATTCCATACTTTACAGTCCTTTGTTATTTTATTCATTTCTTCTATGGTTTTTTCTCCTTACTTTCCATATCCTTTCAATGCATTTCATCCAGATTAGTCTTGGTCTTCCTCTTTTACGTTTTTTCGTTTCTTTACTTTCCATACTTTTTTAGGTAGTCTGTTTCTATGTAATGTAGATGTCCATACCATTCCAATTGCTTTTTCTAACCTCTTTGTGTTATCTTTTGTTGTTTCAGTTTTTTTCATTTCTAATGTAATCCAAGTTGGTTTTCCCTGCTATCATTCTAAAGTATTTCATTTCTGCTGCTATCAGTTTTGGCTTGTGTTTCTGTAAGGTCCAGGTTTCACTTCTATATATATGTATTTAGCTTGGTTGATTCACTTATTTCTTTGTTCCCGCAAATTGCCTTATTCAGTGTGTAGTATATTGCTAAGGTCCAGGTTGTGGCGCCTTATATATGATATGTACCTTCAGGTATAATGATATTAATATGTCTTTGAATTATATTTTTATTTTTTCAAATTAAAATTGCTTTATTTATGTTCAGAATATCAATAATTATTATTTATATTCTCTCCCTTCTGATCGAATCCTACGTAAGGATGTAGTGACATCATGTTACAAGTATGTTGATAGCTTGCCTCCAGGATTTCCTCTTCTGGGCGTGATTGGCTGCTTCGTGTAAGCCCTCCCCGGTCAAGTTCTTTAGTTAATCCATCAATCGGGATGGGGACCGCCCTTTGGCCTTCGGCCGTCGACTTTTCCCTCAGTAATACGTTTTTCCATTGCCTCTTGAGGAACTGTTGGTTCACAGAGGTCGACAGTCTCGTTTCTGCGCCGAGTTGTCTCAGGATCGAAACGTTGATGTGGCGTGCTGTCCACGGTATTCGCAGCATCCTTCTATAGCATCACATTTCCAGAGCGTCGATCCTACGGCTGTCTGCAATCTTAACCGTCCAAGTTTTTGCCGCGTATGTTGAGATGGGGAAAATAAGGGTTCAGAACAATCTTAGTTTCGTTTTGGCGGTGACGGAGGTATCTTTCCATATCCGAGTGAGTTTTGTTGTCGAATTCCTCGCCATCGCGATGCGCTTTCGAATATCAGGCTCGCACTCGCCGGTGTTGGTGATGGCAGATCCTAGGTATTCGAAGCGCCTGACGACCTTATAGCTATTTGTACTTGCTCCTGAAAAATCAGGGGTGGATTCCTTTATCTAGATTGCTTATTTCTGAAAGTCGATGTTCTAAATTTTTAAATATTGTTCCATTAAGTCAAAATAACTTATGTCAACTGTATGTCAAACAGATTTGAAATTCAAATGTCAAATACCAGATTGTTTCTTTAGTATACAACAATATTAAAAGCAGTAAGTAATTCTTTAATAACTAATTCACTTTTATAGTCTTTATTTCCTTTTCTGGTAATTACCTTGTTATTCAAATCACTCACCTTTCGATTGGTCTCAGCGCTGTTCAGAATGTCAACTAACCTGCTCCTCTCCGCCTACTGATCCAACCTCTCATACACCTTTCTGCAAGGAAAGGCCCCACTGACAGAGAAGACGTTCCAGCTGTCTAGAATCAACAACTCAAAACTTCCCCACAGCATGCAACCAACAGACCAAATCTGCAGACACCTACTTTCAATACTGCCTCTGTCAACTTCCTTGAACGTGCCTTCTTAACTTATGGTCCTCCTCTGGGACTCTCCTTTATCACCAAACAGCTTGACGTAATCCAATTCGATTAATGTCTGATGTCAAATGTACTTTTCCAATAACCTTGACTTATTATTCTTCTCCAGTTATTTACATTTGTAGATTACCACATACTTGTAATTTTCCTTAGTTTTATGTATTTAATTATGTGTCTTGGTTTATATTTCCTTTTAACTTCACCACCCAAATTTTATTGTTACCCTTTTTATTATCCAAACAGTTTTTCAATAAAATAGGGTTTATTTTTAATATTTTAATCACATCAAATTAGTCCTGCTACATTTTTCAAAATTTGTTATTTCTTAATAATCGAAACAAAGTCCATAACGATCTCAATTTTTCTACTTTTACACTCTATCTCATAATAATATTTGATTTATACCTACTAATTTTCTAATTTTATTACAATTTAGTATTTGTCATTCCCATCAAACCTTAATTTTTAAAATATTTTATTATTTTCGAAACCATTTGTTTTTCAAAGAGCCATTTTCCACTCAATTATAAATTCTGGTGGACTTTGTAATTGCATAATAATTATTCACATTCCCAATTTATATTTAAATAGATCTAATTCATTTTCAACCATGTACTCCCTCAATCCTTTCTAAAATTGATTCTAACACCCCTGTGTTTTTCATTACAATATATTGTTTGGCATTCTTAATTTTGTTCGTTATTTCAAGCACTATTTTTCTATTTCTATAATAACTCCTAAGTATCCAATTGTGGGAACTTCTTCCATTGGTTGATTTTTATACAGTATTCTGTTCTGTTCCTGCTCTTTTTTTGATTTATATACATTATTTTACATTTTTATACATTAACTTTCATCTTCAGTTTTTCTATTTGTTCTGTTTATTATTTCTATCTCATATAAACACTAAATGATCTGCGTATAACAAGATATCTATTCTGATTGGTATCATATTCCTATGTCTCACTGTAGTCTGCAGTTTCTCCGTTTTTTTTCTTGTGTTTTTAATTAGTCTGTTCATTATTATTATAAACAAATATGGGCTTAAACTGTCTCCTTGTTCTATTCCCTTTCTAATATTAAATGGTTCTGATCTATTACCATTTATTTGTACATTTGCTCGTGTGTTTTTAACGCTACGAAACCTTTCCAAACAATATTATGTAACTCTTCCATCCTCAAAATCTTAAATATGCTAAAGCGGGATTTAATGTGATCGCTTAACTTCGCGGTTTTTTGCAATACTTTCATTACTTTTATAATTGAACTCAATCTATTTACAAAGTGGATATCGTTGTTTGTCAACTTATTCTTATGGTTTGTTAATTTTATATGATTTTTAACCAATTAATGTGTATTGAGTGACGTTAAACCCATTTCTAAAATGTATTCGCAATTTGTTATACTGTCAAAAAAATTTCTTAGTGAACAGTAATCAATCGTGATTTATTAAAAGTATACTTTCCAGGGTTACATGTATGAGGTTTGATTTTTATGCAAGTACATTTTTAAATTCTCATTTCGCGTGGTATTTTGCATTTCTGCAAAATAATTCAATAGCAGCTAATCTGTTTTAGTAATGTACTGCTTAAGAATTAACAACTTATTATTGTGATTGATTAAAATATATTTTTCTAACACTAATATCTTATACTGTTTCCATGGCTCATATAAACTCGCACCTTAAGTTGCCCTTAAAATAAGGTTGCTCTATCAAATACGTCGTCAATGGCAACGTTATTTTATAAGATCTTAAAATACGTTGTCATTGACGACGTATTTTATAAAAAAAAATGTCATAATCCGAGCCCAAATGTACTTTAGAAGCAGAATAAAATGATGTGATGAGGAAGTGGCCCGAGGGCCCCCTTGGAGAAGGACAGTGCACCGAGAGCCCCTTGGAGAGGGGCGGAGCCCGAGGGCCTTTTTGGAAAGGAGCGGAGCCCCAAGGGCTCCCTTGGAGATGGGCGGAGCCCCGAGGGCCCCCTTAGAGACATTAGGAAAGGGGCGGAGCCTCGAGGGCCCCCCTGGAGACATTATTAGTGTTAGAAAAAATCTTGAAGACAACACTTTAAAAATCTCGGTCTATTAAATTCTCGCTCGCGAAAATTAAACTGTCTATAAAACTCTAGTTCTCTTAATAGCTATAAATCTACAAACTTTTTATAACTCATCGGTTAGTTTTTATTTTCTAAAAGTGAAACTGAAGTATGAGATATTCTTTGGGAGTTTGATAGAGTGCAAATACTATTTCAACAAGTAATAATTTTAATTTTGAATGAATAGTATGATTGTAAGTATTATACAATATTGTATATTCTTATATTCAGGCATGTCTCCTAAGAGTCTGTATTCTTCCATTATTATTGAAGAAAATAATAATTAATTAGCTTGGGCAAATTTAGAAAAAGCGTCTATTAGTGTTAAATATTTAATTCCTTTTATTGGAAATATATCTATATGGATTGTATGAAACGGGCGGTTAAAAGTTGCTTGACACTGACATTCATTGGTGGTTGGTCGTTTTTCAGTTCAGTGAAAAGGTAAGTTTCCTTGTTCATTTGTAATTTCAATTGTCATTTGTTGATAACAAGGACAGATTGTCCCTTGAAATGTTCGATATTTAATATTTTTAAACAACCAAGAAAGAACATGAATTATATCACGCCACAACAAGGTTATAGTGATTTTATCAGTATAGAACCTTTCTACTATTTTAATATTTGGTTGCGATAGGTTATTTGTTTCTCACACTACTCTACCGAACAATGTATTTGCCTTCGCCCTAAATTCCACCTTAGCCATTTTATGTTTTCATTGTTTCTAATGGTTTTATTTATCAGTACGTCATTTTTGTTTTTTCTATATTTTTTATCATTAATTTACCAAAGTCCACATAGTGGATTGTCCCTTTTTCTTTGTTTTTCTAGTTTAATATCTTATTAACTTATTAGCTTCATCTCTCAATTATTAATGCATGTTCAAAACTTTGGTTTGGAACACCCGTTATTTTCCGGAACTTTCCTGAATCTTTATTTGTTTTTTAACACTTTTCTTTAAGACAATTATCAACAAAAGTCGTAATGATTCATTTAATTTTGTATAATATTTGCTTTTCTAGCTTATTATCTACTATCGTCTTTTCTTTAACCATTTTATGCTCGGTTCCCAGATCAAATAAATCTGATACCGTTACATCTTGTATAAAATATTATTGAATTGTTAAAATGTAATTAGTTTATTTTTAGCGTGTCTCTTCTCAATGATCCAGGTTCACTTCCAATTACCCTTTTTCTTTAAAAATGAGTTTATCACGTACAAATTTTTTTGACTTAGGGACATCAACTTAGTCTCTTCTCTTTCTTTTTTTTTCGATTGCATAGTCTTTTAGTTGTGTTTCATTTTGTTCTTATTTTGCAGTTGTTTTAACATTAAAGTTTCTCATGGCCATCTTAGATTACTTTAGCGCTTCTTCAATTACTATTTTCAGATAATCTAAAAATGTTTTTGTTTTTATTCCACAGGACGTGTGCTCTTCAAATTATCTTAAGATATCGTGTTTGCTAGGTTCATATATGGATAAAAACTATTAGATCAGGGATAGCTTTTAAAAACTGAATTGATTGGGTCATGTCTCTTTGCACAATTCCTGGGAAGCAGCTAAATCTATTTCCTGACTTTAGTTCTAGCTGTTTTTCTCCTTTCCTTGTGAATTTACTTTAAATAGTTTGATACTATTTTGACTACTGATGTAGCTCCAGACCTTCAGTGATGCTAACGACCATATATCTGGTTGTGTTAGATCTATTGAAGGCTTAGGTGTAAAAAAGCAATTTGCGGAAGGCTGCCAAATGCGACCGCACAAGACACCCTTGTAGTACAGGCCAATAACTGAGACACTCGTCGACACAAATTCTTAATACAACGGCAGAATTTCTTTGTTCTGGGAGAAATCTTAAATTACCATTAGATGCTTTATCCCTTGCTTTTTGAATCGTACTGCATGCACCGCGACCCGACAATTAACTCCAGGAAATTTGGTTCATTGCAGATCGTTGCAGACCGTTACAAAATGTATCCACTAGATGCGCTTGTGGGGAGGGGGTTACGAATTTACCACACCTTCATTTTCCCAAACCTAATTGTTTCATGGTTGATTCTCAGTTTCTGCCCCATCATCTTCAATATCAGCCTTTGGTCAGTGACTTTGACTTTGTCCTTTCACTACACCGCGGAAATCATTTGAACACATGAGTACATGAGAAAGGTTTCGTAGTCGCACACCGTGACTAACATTTCAAATGTCTTCGTTGCCGTTTGCCCAGTGAAAAGAAAGATGGTTTTTTGTTTTCCATGTCTGCAGTGTGTCCTACATGAGACATACACTAATTTGTTTAACCGCATGCACAGCCTAAAATACCAGCTATGACAGGGCATGGAGTTAGCTATGTTCTAGTTCTAGCTACAATTTGCATATTATTAGGAAACATACAGTTTTTTATAGCGTCCAAAGAGGCGTCAGCCCCGTTTCATATTTGTTTCAACTCGTCAGTACATAGTTGTTAAACTACTTTAGAAGGGCCATATAAAAAAGACGAAGAGAAACCTAAACATAAAATACAATGTGAAGAAGTTTCGAATTCCAAGAAAATAGTTTTCTTGTATCAAGTACCTGATCAAGCCAGTATGGACATAGACCAACTATGGTATTGCGCCTGAAAAAGAAACATTAGTGAACTATAATTATTCTATGCATCAAGGAACATTGTTAAAGCTTCTTGATACATTAGAAATAGTATTATACGTATACAATTGAACCCCTTAACCACGCAGTCCTATTAAGGAAACTAAATAGAACTACACTTTAGGAAGAGGCGAACGTCCCTGCGACTCACAGTGTTAAATCACCCTATGGCGAGTTAAATCACCTTACGGCGAGTTAAATAAAGCGGCTTGTAGGCCCCCCCCGAAAATAGGTTGCTGCCAATAGCGTTTATATGCTACAATCGAACGTAACGTTCGCAATTCAACTAAGCGTCATTTTAATCGTGTACAGAATAAGTACGTAATTGCGCCAGTTAGAAGTTAGGGACTTTCCCCCAGTTTTCATGTGAAATTTTCATGCATCTCACCGTTTAATGTGGGCGACGCAACCAATTCTGAGAGCTACGTCGCCGTTCACGAGCCTCGAGTGTAATGTAAGCTGATACAGGAACTGATTGTAATTTCAGCGGTAAGTATTCTATTCGGGTTTTGTGATTGAGCGACCTTAAAAGAATGCGCTTGATAGGCAATTAAATACGTAGGCGAACTGTGACAGGTATTTGTCCATCTAAACGCCACGTCGAAATTTGATGCAGTTTAATGTTCGAGTATAAAAGACAGTTGTTGTTATTGTAATGTCCTTTAAATGTAAATAAATTGAAGCAACAGGTATTCCGCTATTTCCCGCCTGTAAATGTGTATCGCCACGAGTTATGGCGCGTTAATGCTTTATTTGTATACTCAAGTAAGGTGTTTAGAAATGGTCATTCATTCTAAGTTTTGATTCAAAACTTATTTATTATTGTAAGGGTTTCTTATATACTAAGATAGCTATTTAGATAACCATAGTAAGACGTAGGAAATGTCTTATTTGAATTTAACGTTCCGACGTAAGCGTTACGAAACATCTTGTTTCATGATAGAAATGGTACGATAAAGGTTAAATTTTTAAATTAATTAGATTTTATTTTATCATGCCCATTATAATTTGAAAATAGTTTTTCTTGTCTTCCTAATATACATTTTACTCTGTTTTTCTATGATCACGTGATACTGATACTTTATACAGCACAGTATACTAACTTAAGTCTTCTTACTAGTATAGTGTTGCTGAGGATTTCAGGAACTAAATAAGAAACCGATTATTATAGACCATACCTAATTATACTTTCACATAATAAGGAGCAAAGAACGGAGTCGAACCAAATACAGAAGGCAACAGCAGAAATACTCCAAATTTCTGTTAATAGAAGTTCGAAGCAGCTTCATAGCTACCGACAGCAGTCATGGGTGCTAACCGAATCTTTCAAGTATGCGTAATAATACTGTTTGCTGGACGAATCCTGATGGTAGGTCACTTTTACACATTGTATGTATAACGATATCTAGTAAATATTTTAGTTTCAGCAAAGCGATTATATTGTCACTACAGAACGAGCCCTGATATCATCTTGTAATACGGATTTAGAAGTCCAAGTTAAATTCTTCAAATTCAACAGAACGTACACTGCATTAAACTTTAGCTTGAACGTAAAACGTGATTTCGGAGATGATCTTGAGGTATAACGGAACAATTTTATTAGTATCAATGAACTTATGTAACTTCTTTTAGGTAAAGATACAAGCTAATAAGTTTCTCAGTAACGAGTACCGTGATTTTCCCTTAACGTTTCAAAGGAACTTGTGTGGAGTTTTAAAGCAGAATGAGTTTGGTTTGCAAAATATGTGGAGCTGCGGAAACTTTAAAAGCTGTCCCATTAATATAGTAAGTGGCAGTGCAACTTATATTTCGCAAGTGGTTCAAAATTAGTTTTCAGAGAGAATACCACATTTGCAACTGGGGCCCTGATTTTTCAAAGTTTCCACCCTACATACCTGTGGGGCAGTACAGGCTTGACGTTGTATTTATCTATCGGTCTCAAGAATTGTGCACTTTCGAATGGTATGTAAAAGTTGTTAGCACTAAGCTGATTTAACTACTAGTTTGATAGCAAAGCCGCAATATGCACTCCAAATTATGGAATTTTATACTGTATATTAGATATATTCACAAATAAAGTGCTGCCCAGGCATGTGTCTATTTTAATGTAGTATTCATTTATTATACAACCAGACAACCGAAAATAATCTATTATACGAGGCGTACTGCTTGAAACATCACGTTATGCGTCTCGTGGTGTTTCGTTAGGCAATACGTATCTCGAGAATTTTCGATTGTCGAGTGGTATACAGGTAAACTAACCTCCCCAGTAAACGTCAAGCTCTGCTACATTTCCAGTAAAATAAGCTAAGTTCTATAAGTTAATCTTTAATTCAATTAGTTAGTTGTTGAGAACGAAAATATATTTGTCTCCGAAACGTTTGTTCTAATATTTTTTTATTTAGTAGTGTGGCGAAATAGCAAAAGAATAGCATAATAATATTTTAACATTGAAAATGTTTAACGAATTGGAGATGTGATGCTAGTACGGTGCTCTTTTAGCGATTTTTGTGACGCTTGGAAAATGCACAGTTTTTAAGAATTTGTGCAAGCTGTAAATATTGCAGGTGAATGTTCTGGGTGTCAATTTGAAGCTCTCGTCAACGGCGAAGGGGCGAAAATACGGGGGTTAAAACGATTTTTTTGACAGGAAAGCGTTCGGTGCTGTTACATCGTATATTTTTTGAAAGATCTAAATATGATTTGGGGCTAGTTGGAGAGAAGATGAACCAACGCTCATCGTACTGGCTGGTTTTTGGGGTCTGCGATGCACGAAAGCGATGTTACAGGGGTATGAAGCTGAGCTGCGTTTGTAGTAAATTGGATGTTCACTTAAATAGGGGGAAAGAAATAAATGTCGAATTTTGTTTTTGCAGAATGTGAATGAATCTGTGGGGTTTTAAGACTCAGATGGATTTGTGGGTTGCAAATGGGAAAAACGTTATAATTATCAGAAAAACCTTAAAATTAATTATTGTGTGACATTCGCTGTTTGGAGACGTTCTACTGGTCAGAGAATGCGGGATGTGGGGCTTTTGCAACCCAGGTGGATTTGGGGGTTGCAAAATGGGGAAAACGTTATAATTATCAGAAAAACCTTAACATGAATATTTATGTGAAATTCGCTGTTTGGAGATTTTCTGCTGATCGATTGTATTTTTTAAGAGAATTAGGGGTGCGGGAATTTTGCGGTCCAGTTGAATTTGGGGATGGGAAAATGGGAAAAACGTATAATTATCGGAAAAATCTCAAAATCAATATTTGTTCGAAATTCGCTGTTTCGAGATTTTCTCCTGGTCGATTGCATTTTTTAAGAGAATTCGGGACGTGGGAATTTTGTGGCCCAAGAGGATTTTGGTGTTGCAAAATATGGATAGCGTTATAATTATAAGAAAAACTTAAAATTAATACTTGTGTGAAATTCGCCGTTTGAAGAATTTCTACTGGCCAATTGTATTTTTAAGAGAATTCGGGTTGTGGGAATTTTTTGACCCAGGTGGATTGGGATGTTGCAAAATGGAGAAAACGATATAATTATTAAAAAAACCTTAAAATCAATATATGTGTGAAATTCGCTGTTTGGAGGCCTTCTACGGGTTGTTATTGGTGATGTGGGAGTTTTGCGGCCCAGTTGGATTTGGGGGATACAAAATGGGGAAACGTTAGAATTATAAGAAAAACCTTAAAGTCAAAGTTGTGTGAAATTCGCTGTTTAAAGATTTTCTACTGGTCGATTCTGTTTTAATGAGAGTCGGTGATGCGGTTGTGAAGGGGGGGGGGCGATTAGCCTATCTTATTATTTTTAAATAAGGAAAATGTGCATTTTTCTATTCTGGCCCTTTGTGAAATTGTAAATAGTGCGTCGGATTGTATTTTATTCTAACATAAATAATATTACGTGGGTTAAGGTCATTGCCGCGCCGCCCTTGTTTGCAGAATGGTAGTGGCCACTGGCAGGGTTGGGATGTTAGGTCAGCTGTTTGTACTAAAACATAATAAGTGATTATAATAGAAAAAATTGATGGGGGCTTTAAAAATATAAATACGATATATATGTGTATATACGGAAAATGCAAAGTTACTTAGTTTATACAATGTAAAAACCCCCCATACAACAAATCCGTTTAAGATATATTTATTGAAAAATTACGTTACGCTTTACTTTCTCGTTAGTTGATGTAGTACTGTTTCTGATTTCCGAACGCATGCTGATTGCAGTTTTATTTTCGGAACTCACTTCGTTTGCGCTAGCAGCCGTGCTTTGCAGCACAAATCATTTCTTCTGCAACCAGATATTGTAATTCTGCAAGTGGCGGGTTTCTTCGTCGTAACTGTTGGTTTACGGATTTGTTGGGTTGGCTATGTTAATAATTGTGTGGGGACAAATGGTCGGTCACTTATAATGCCATGTTAATATGGATTTTATGGGTCAGGAAACCGCATGAAGCAAGATATCGTAATTATGGGCGCTTCCATTGAAGAAGGTATGGAACGTTTATCTAACTTATTGCGTGCTTAGGTTTGCTCTAGATTTTTAGCTAATGCGTTATGTATTTATCATTAATTAGCACTCCTTGCAAGGCCACCAATTTTGGGCTGTTGATAAGCAAAATCGAAATGCACTCTACCGATGGTGCACACCTGTTAGTTTGCTGAGCATTACCTGTCCACATGAACAGGGACCACATTCCTACAATAGCGGCACGTCGTCAATCAACGACGCTACATCTTGCAGAGATTGACTGGGGGAACTTTGAACCATTGCTACAATCCAAGCTGGAGGACGCAATCTAGCATTTTTATTTATTTCAGTATTACAGCAATTTTCGTAATGTAAGCGAGAAGGCACTCGTTTCCTTTTCAAATAGTAAATTTACATGTTATTTGATTTCACAAACAGTGGCAGAGTTTATGCCAAAAGGAACATAGAGGTAAGCGTATTTAAGACTATCGTATGTTAGATTGTGTAAACGTTGTATGAACTGCTAGTCATAATATGATTGCAATCTACGCCATTAAAGAAATATATGTGTATTACTGTTGATCTACATATTTACAAATTTGTTGTCCATATTTATTAATGCAAATAAACCAAATATTTTGATCATTCTTAATGTAAAGTTATTGGTTGTTCTTTTGAAGCAACACTACAGGTGTTAGTAATTTAGATTCTCCACAGCAAAAATATAGCAACAGTTAGGTTTTATTGCAACGCATCCCGTGCGATTCTAGTTATTAGATTTGAAATACTGAATCGTAGTAATTATATTTCTTTGGGGCTTTGTCAAACCTGGCGCCTAAAATTAGACCTTATACATATTGTGGTTTGATTAATTGTAATAAATTGTATCCACCCACTCACCGATTAAAATTGAGTTAGCCATTGAAATTCATGTAAGGATAGACTGGTTACTTGGGCAATAACCGTCGGGCTGTTGTGCATACTTGATATTTACCCACCACTCTTTTTGTTACCGGGTGTTCAAAATTTAATGCCGAAGCTGAATATTTGGTAATAATTAACACCAAACTAACAATACACTTCGATTGAACAACTCAAAGGCTTAATCACATCTAATTCCTTTTTCACACTGCCCTGTTCTTCTTATTAAAAACATCTACGCTCCAGTTCTTATATTTGCTATTAAAGTACGTTTCATGAGTAAACAAAATAAATTATGAATATTAATAATATAATGGAGCCGCAGATCGAAAGGCTTGTAATTCTCAGAACTCGTTTAAAACAGCTAATAAATGTAATAATAAGAATGACTCATATAAGCAAAACATCTTCTAAAGTTATATAAAAAAATTGAATGTAATATCGAATTTAACATCCCTATCTAATTGCAAATTAATATTAAAGTGTACAAGTTGCTGAAAAGGTTCAAAACTGTAGTGCGTATTATTTATTAATGATCTGCTATGCAGTAGCATATATAATACAGATGTGAACAATGTTTCTATCCCTTGTAATTTTTTCAGATTTTGGAAATTTTGTGCCAGAATTGAAAATTAGCAAAATTAATTTTCAATGCATTAACGAAGGTTGGTAAATTGCAACTTCAATAAATCTTTTCCTTATAATCGACGTGGGATTAAATATGAATTCAGTAGAACTACGTATTTTCCTTTTCGATTAATAGTTTGTAATTATCTCGAGCATACTTTTGAAGCACGTGTCTCTCTTTCCAACCAGGATTACTTAAAAACTAATATATACAGTTTCAATGGGTTCGGAGTGTGGTAATATAAGGCAATCTTTAATTTTTATAGATTTATTAATTTTACCGCAATCATTTTTAAGCAAAGTAGTGGTTGTAAAATGAATTGTAGCTGTAGCTATTATTTTCTCGCCCAATAGAATTAACAAAATACAACTCTTTGCAGTAACAAATTTTAAAACGAGCTGCGAAACACAATTAGATTTTTCATGACCATTTAAAAATTGTTCTTCAAACTGCTCCTGTAATTTATTGAATAGAGCACAATAAAGAAAAATTACATTCACTACCACATTATGCACAAAAGCCCATAAGGTTTACATTCTCGATTAAACAGCAATTATTATCTGTTATCGCAGAAGCTAAGGAATTTTTATTACTTACAAGAAGTACTTACCTTATTTATTTGTATAATTGCCTCAAGATTCAGAAGCACTTATTCACATGATGAAAACTTCTGCGTGCAAAACACTCGCACAAATATGGTATATACTTGTACACTTTATTTATTTTATTCGCCTATAAATGTTTTACAACGCTAGAACTGGCCATTATCATGTAAATGTAATGCCCTCTTTGTAACGGGTTTGCTCTCAAAAGTGGTGGTGAAGTACCCGCATCACACAATATCAAAGACTAAAGAATGCACTAAGTATTTTTCTATTAAAATTTCTGAATTATAATCAATAATGTTTTTAACGCGCAGGTACAATATGTACACGTCGGCTATTTACAACTTAGTCCTGTCGACGTTACGGGCTGGTGACGTCAGGGGCATTTCGCCACTTCTAGGTGGTGTTGAATGGTAGCATTGAAAACTTTAAAATACTGAACAAAGACGTTGCGTAGAGAGGAAATGTAGTCGGCAAGGTCGCTGATATAATGGAAGAATATAATTGGGCTCAACACTGATCCCTATAATGTTCGGTCCGTTAGTAATAATTACTCTATTTACTGCAACACGTCTCCACGGATTGCATGGTATATCTGGTAGTTAGGGAAATGGCAACGATAATAAGTTTCTGGTTTGTAATGATCTATTAAGAAATCGTAAAATTTGTATTTTCTATTGCTGGGATCTACAAAACCTCAATAATAAATTTGTCAAGGTAAATTAGCTGCGATACATGTATTAAGCTGGCAATAGTTCATGTTTTCTAACGATTACCATTACGGTAAAGTAAGTAGGGCTCAGTTTGGGTTTATTTATGCTATAGTCGCGATTTATATTTTGTAACATTCAAAAACTGAATTTGGTCTTGAGAAAGAGGATCCATCTGATGAGCTATGAATTTTGATTTTTGAAGTTACGAATCGATAACAGTAGTAAATTGTGTTCCATAAATATGGTCTAAATAGTGTTGTGGACCACATAATAGTTAATATTGTGCAGCCTATTGTGCTGAATTTTTTCAGTATAGTTTGGTGTACGTGTGTAGGTAAAGATGGGCTTTCCATCATTTAAAAGAAGTTTATACTTTGAAACGTGAGTGATCGATGGATGGTTTTTTGAACGCGTGGACTAACGATTCTGAGGTAGTTAATTCATCTGAACATGTCTGTTTTCGGCTGTGTGCGTTCTTTCTGGAAAATACAGCTTTTAAAATTTGTTTATGGTTCCTACAAGATAAGAGATTGGTTCTTTAAACGCACTTTTCCTTATTCTCTTCGAATCTGAAGTTACATAACAATACGATTTTATTTCACGTAGTTAGTAAAGAGGCAATCATTTTAGCACTAAACTCACCTTAATGTTGACAATTTCGTTGTTTCCTCCAGGAGCATAATCTTTAATAGAAACGAACTGCTAGAGTTCTGCGAAGCTGACGCAGAAGAAAACCATTATATTTGCCTTGCGCTACTTAAGGCCAATTTGAGAAGCAGAATTTTCAGCAGCAAACATTGAGAGAATTCACCCAGCAACCTTTTTCAGTCATTTTCAGGTTCCCGAAAATCCTCGAGATGACGCACAGTGCATGCTACTGCTGTTCTTTCCGGCTACATCCACTCCGATGCTGATCTGGAGCAATTCGTCACCTACCTCTACCTTGTGATGTTGCCATCTGTACAAAATTCAATTTACGCATAAATAATATGATTAGAATTTGTACGCCGCTAATACGGCACAATCGGCGCTTCTTCTAGGGAGCGAAAAATAAGCGATAAAGCCAAGAGTATATAGGTGAGCGAACTCGCATACTACGAAGTCGAGCATAACTCCTTATCAAAGTGTCCCGGAATATAGTCCTAATAAAGAGGCCAAAAACCGTTTAAAACCAAGATGCTTGGCTGGCCAAAAACCCTTAAATGCAGCGACCAGCTCATACAGTTCCAAATGGAAGAGCCACTAGAAAAGGCTTTTCTGTTGAAATCCAAAGCTACTGGTTGATCCGGACCTCGTCTTGCTCTGAAGGACGAGTAGCCGCTAGTCCGAAACTTAGCTCTACCCGAAAAAGCAGTCCAAAACCGTAAGGTTTAGTTGAACATCTGAGCCCACCTAGAAAAACCTTTCAGAACTCCCGAACCTCTCTTAAACTCCAAACATAACCCCTTAGCATTTTTGTGTGGTCTGTTAAAGCCAGTACCTCAACACGACTCACAAAAAATCTGTTAAACTAAACTCCGTGGTCTGCCACATTCACTATTTGCGGTTTGTCTGACCTTCCTGAATCTCTACTGGTTAGAGCTTCCAGAAAGGCCACGACAAACATGCAGATTGCTGCGTGATAGGGGCTCATCGTTACCAGGTTAAGTTATCCCCAGAGTTCAGTAATGGCAAGTTTTATCTGTTACAAGAGCATACCGCCAGAGAGAGTTTACAGCTTCCACTTAGAGTTCGAAGAGAGCCCAGATTCCGCAGCTGGTCAAATTCTACGTGCCGGAAAACGAGCTTTTGTAAGATAAAAATTTGGCTTAATGAATCGCTCCAGAAGCCATCAAAAGTGGTTTCAGAGACCGTCTAGTATCAGTACTACTGGACTCACACTCAGAGAGAATCATAACAGCGGTTTATTCCCACATAAACTCGGAAAATCAAGAAGAAATTCTAATTAAAATCCGGGAATTAGCTGTCACGTTTATCGATCTTAGTCAGAAACTACGTTTATCTTTCGGCACAAGCTTAAAATTATCCGAATTCAAGCACCAACATTGAGTAATCAAATCGACTTATCTACGTACCAAGGGAAATCTCCAGGTCTCCACTATCCAGGGGCTTTCGCCGCAGGTAAATTGGTTCACCGGCCGAAACCCGAGATTGGCCGCAAAAGCCTCTAGGGCTGCCCGGCGTTTTCACCTGCCAAACGCGGGATTTGCGAAAAGCAACACTGCTTATCCAAACCACTTCCCCCCTTCCTTCATCAATTTATGCAAAAATGACGTACCACGTCCAGCCGGGTTTGGTACACTCTTGGTAAACATCACCTTCACCAGGTAAAACGCTTAAATTTAATTGAAGCTGACCCCTTGACAAAATAAATAACCAGTTCGCACCATCTTATTTATATGACGTTTGCTTAATTTTAGATCTCTTGACCCCCCCCCCCCCCCCCCTCGTTCATTTAAAATATCCAGCACAACGATGCCTACTAAGTGGATACAAGACTCCTAGCCAACCCAGCGCAGCGTGGATTGTAGAAGTGAGTTATGCTCGCGAGGTTGTGAAAATCCTGAGTGAAAAGTATTTACCGCGGCTTAAAAGACCATCCAAACTAACTAGCAATAAACCTGCTAGATATTAGTGTGCAAAGCTTCCGCTTAATCGAAATAAGCCTTCGATCTTAAAATATCGTAAGCAAGAACTATAATGCGATGTAACCAACCACAACTCTAGTGTAAGTTAACCTTAACTTAGAACTTAAACGGAAGTTACTAACAAACGTTTGTATAAAGTATCAAATAATTCTCCTATTTCTCTCACACAGGGTAGGTTGTAAATAAATAAAGGAGTTAAAAATATTCACAACTGATAGGAATTCAAACCTTCAACGTGATTTTCAAACGGTGCAAGTCCTTTTTCAAGTAAATATTATTTACTCATAGTAACCTGTTGGTATCTCAACTACCACCATTCATTCATACGATTGTCCTTTTAATATCCTTTGAAACTGACTGGATGTAAAAATAAAAATAAATACTGCATGCACTTCCATGTTGGTTTAGAAGCATTTTCAATACCTCCCGAATTGTAATGAATTAAACAGCCATTGATAATTAAATAATTGTTTATATTTTTTAAATTTACAGCGTGAGGTTATGTTCACGTTATGATAATGGCCACTGATGTTAGTAACTTCTACAGCAGTGTTTCCATTAAGAGTAACCGTATGTTAACTTTTTAAAGGGTTATAATATTAACTCTATTAAATAGTTTCTATGTATTGTAAAATACATTTCTGTTAGAACAATTCTTCAAAATTAGTATGTTCCTGTATTTTCGGAATAACTTAAGCTAAATTCGTAGTTTAGTGTTATAGCCTCAAACCTTCACTCCATACGATATTTATATCTGCCCATTTTAAATACCAGCGTTGGCAGGCTGTTCAGGGGCATCGATTCAATTGTATTTATCAGTGTTCTAAAGCTAGATATTTTTTCTGCAGCGGTTGCAATGACGTAGTCCGCTATCGCCTTCTGTATAGCTTCCGCTGCGACAAGAAGCCGCAATGAAACTCTCGGTGCTTCCCCGAAATATTTGGTCATATGCTGCATTTGGTGCTGCAAGACTTTGCAATTAGGCGACGGAGGATGTAGAGTGTCGTTGTAAAAGGGAGATGCATTGTAGGACGCGGTAACCGCCATTGAACTTTCCCGCGCTTCTGAATTCATTCTCACCCCGGCTTTGGTCGACTTAATAGGTGGCTTCTTCGTGCGAAGCGTGCACCCTCAGGGTGCGCGCTGCCCCGTTTAAAGTGCCTTCGTATTAAACATTATCGGTGTGCTTTCGTCAACTTTTGGGTGCCTTCCGAAGGAGTTGAATTGTTTCGTTTTTGTGGCAACCCTCGGGGGTTCGTCGTGATGTGTACATTAACTGTTGGGTTTCAAGTGAAGCAAGCAAGTTAGTGTGGTCGAGAGTCCATTACCGTTGGGGGCTGCGAGACCCTTAATTATCGCTACGGGCGATCATTTACCGGACTCTTAAAGGTACCAGCACTAGCTTAACTAAGACGTCATGTTGTATCTCGCACGTTGAAGGTTCGTCCCGTTGTTCCTGTATTGGAAGTTTCGTACGTCTTTTCACCCGTTTTGGGGATATCGTCTTGCCAACCCCTGGTTGTGGTAAACATTATCGAGGCCTTGCTCTCGCATCTCGCCAACGTTCTGTGGTCTCCCGGTCGTTTGTTTCGTTAGGAATTTTGGGGCAGTTTGTTTAAGAGACAACCATCTACAGCTCCGTCGCACGTCGAACGCAGTCAACTAAACTCCTTCAGGTATTTCTATTGTTTTAAATTTATTGTGCATAGCGTACAGTGAACGTACCGTCCTGCCTAAAGTGTTGAACAATCTTGCGTAATGTTGCATTTACTGTTAGAACCATGGTAATTGCTAATTTGTCAACTTTAATGATTTGTCGTCATATTCTCTTGCTACTGTTAACTTAACGTTGTGGCAGTTTCGTTTTTGAGCTACATTAAGTACTTACTGTCAAGTAGCTTTGCTATTGAGTCAGTATTTTGGATTATTTAATATGTAATGACATTTGTGAGTCATGCCGTTCATTTGCAGTCAAGCTTACCCCTTTTAACTAAGTTAAGACGTTAAGTAATTTAACCTAACCTTCACTAACCCATGTCGGTGTCGTGATTTTTATTCTAAACTCTTGTTTATTGTTATTTACATATTTTATTATTTTAATAGAGATTATTGTTAAGTACTTATGCCTTTCATTTGTTGTTTAGGATATTTATATGCGTTATATGTCTACTTTGCTGTAGTAAAAGTAATTTAGCAGCTGCACCAATAAGTTATTTTTGCAAGGTAAGTCAGTGTTGTACGTGGATCGTCGACCAAACTCTGCCAAGCTAGAAGTAGCAAGGTGAAGGCCCTCACTTTCACATTAAGAGTGCGTTCACTTGTGTTGATGTGACTATTTCTTGAACATCATTTACACCTCGTTATAGGTGTACAGCCCTAACTTAAAGGTAGTAAAGAACCCGTCCTCTCCAGTGAGTTCTTTTATCTGGAGCAAACCTTTTGTTACCGTTCATCGTAACGTAGTTAGGGCCTCGTATTCTAAGTAGATTGCCGATTATATCGTAAAGTCGTGTTTGTGCGGTAACAAGTAAACTACTTCTACAATAAATTTCCGTCATATAAGGTTATGGTTTATCCAAATACCTACCTTTTTGTGCAAGTGTAATTATTTGCCACGGCGAGTTGGTACAGCAGCGAGTTGGTTCAGCGGCGTGTAGGCTGGCGGCAAGTTGGCCGCGGCAAATTGTCCGGTGTGACTTATCCAATTTCGTTGATATTAATATCCCAATTACTGCTTCGAGTAGCATTTCCATATTTATACACTTTATGATCA
This sequence comes from Agriotes lineatus, assembly GCA_940337035.1. NCBI lineage: Eukaryota > Metazoa > Arthropoda > Insecta > Coleoptera > Elateridae > Agriotes > Agriotes lineatus. The sequence goes on from CALNHX010000378.1 coordinate 273,321, forward strand.
TTATCAAAGCAGGAGATAATAGTTGTTTGTGTGTTATGTGTTAGAAGCTACTTTGTTTTGACCGTATTTCAATTCACTTTTTTACAAAATTAGTTAATTTTCTTAATTTTGTAGAAAAATAAGATATTGTTCTTCTCAACTATTGTTTAGCATAAGTCAGTGCTGCTCATGTACGGGGTGTGGTCAAAAAGTTTGATGTACGTAATTTATTAAGATTATTTCCAAAAATATTTGTAAAATGTATAGAAAGAGATGGATTTAAGAGGTGAACATATATTGTAGTTATGCCCTTAACTAATATAAGGCTTTAGTAAAAATATTAATAATAAGTAGAGCAAATCACCGCAATTTATAAATATTAAATAGTTTCAATCAAGAATTTTGTGTCAATCTAAACAAAATGATCATTAGCTGAATAAACAGTTTATTGCTCTTTGTATTTTATCTATTTGCAATCATTTATGGCAAAACGTCGGTGTAGCCTAAGAACAACTCTCATCTCAAGGCTGGGTTTAACAAAAACATTGTATTACAAATGCTTTGGTGTATGACAAATTAACCAGTGTAGTATGGCAAACGCTCAAATTCGTTCTGACAGTTCTTTAACCTCAAAATTGACTGCAACAACAAATAATCTGTAGGTACAAGAAGTCAGCGTAATCTGAATTTAAAAACACAAAAATGGCACGAATACATTAGGTAAATGCTGCGAATTATGTGACGTAGCATCGGGCTAACCTTGTATTGTTTTAGATGACGCAAAGCGATGCTCTGATCTTCTTTTGTTTTATTTTCATTTCGCAGAATCAGCTCCAATTAATAAATTTAAGGGACGCTACCTCGATAATTCGAATCTAGATGGATCTGGGCAGCTGGAATCACGCTCAACCCCCAATCTTGAAAAACCCCATGGTTTTGGGGACTTCAGCAACGCTTTCCGGTGGAATACTACCTTAAACGGAGAGCTTCATACGCTGGATACATCTTCTAGTGACGCCACGGCAATCACACAATTGAGAATGGCTTGTTGGTTCCTATTTCTATACCCAGGCCCTCCTGAAGGTCTTCTCTAAACGTAGTACACACGACTTTCGCTGTCCGATGTCTCCAATTAGTCGAAAAGGGGCTTCGAAGTTGATCGCACTTGGGCAATTCCTGCAGTAGGCTATCCCTCTTTGCTGGGCACTGTTATTACTTCGAAAATTAGCCACAAAGGTGGCCTCCACACTGGTGAATATGAAAGACACTATTTGAGTCTTAAAAATAACTTTTTATTCAAAATGTTAGCATTAAACTGTGCAGCTCAACTGGCACACAACATAAAATTGTCAAGCTTGTTTGGATATTATTAACAATTATTTTTAAGAAATGAGGTTTGAAATCATGTTTTAACTTAAGAACTATAGTTTTGATATATTGTTTTTGATTAAACAAAACACTGCTGGAACCTGTGGTTTGAAAATATCACAATTCGTTGACTTCCATTTGTGATTTGGTCACGAGCATATCGTTGCCATTTTGCTGTGTAATAACCGGAGAGCCAGTGGCAATTCGAGCAACGGACGTTCTGTAAGGCTAAAAATTTTTTTGGTGATGAGTCATAGCATGCCAAGTACATATACAACGACCTGGCAGACATCAGCCCTGCACGTCATCATCCCTTATATCTTTGAAATTGTCAATAAAATTTAAAAAAAAATTTATCGCTGTAAGCTTCAAATTTTAATATGTTTTAGTTCATGCATTGTGAAGTAGGAAAAAAAATTGACAGGCGATTTCGATGAGCACTAGTACCTGACAGGTGAGTCGAAAGATGTGCAATTTTTACACATGTTTAAGTGAGCGATTTAGAAAACGTGTGTACAATGCCAGGCGGTTCTGGTTAGCATATGTCTTTGACAGGCGACGGAGAAGATGCTATGTGAGCGCGAGTGAGAGACGTAATGTCAACTCAATGGCGCGAGTGAGACAGTGGGCGCGTTCAGGTGACACACCAGTTGAGTATGGTGACTTGTTGGTTCCACTGAACGGTTCTTGTTGAGTTTTGGTTAGTTCCAACTGTTGCTTAACATTGACACCAGAAAAATTCTGTGTTGACTAGTGATGGGCATAATCGGATGATTTCAATAATCGGAATGTTCCATTTCGGAATGTTTATAAAATCGGAATATCATCCGATTATTTTACATTCCGTAAATGCAAGCAAGGGACAACGAGCGAACAACAACAAGCGGAAGGAAGATGAAGTGCGTCCAAATTTTCGATGCGAGCACTCGCTGTTGCGCGTAAGCCCTTATCTGCGTTGGCATCTATTGTTTGGGTTTATAAGGACGGCCAGTAAAACAATTTATGAGTTTGAGTCGCACAGTGGGATGTGAGGAAATAATAGCTATTTAAGTAACAAGGAATGTAAGGACCTATTAACATTTGAGGTAGGCAAGTACAAGCCAAGACGAAGTCGCGGCTTGTTGCCTGCCGAAAATGTTAATAGGCGATACATTCCGAGTTATCTTATTATATTTTTCCCGCTGCTTATCAAAATTTTCCTAGAATTTTGAAAAAATCGTTTGGTTTGTCACCTGTCACCAGGATTAGTTTTCGTGAGTCGTGTTACCTGTGAGTGTCACATGTCACATAAACACTTGCAATTTCTAAACAAAACGTCTAAATCTGCATCTTGCTTTGCTAATTTTATTATCCTAGGAACTTAATAATAATATTAAGTTCCGTTGTCAAGAAAAAGCAGCACACAAATATAATCACCGACTTACACGTTTTGTTACTAAGGCTGTATCACTGACTTACATGATCAGCAGCGGAAAAAATATTTTTTCAAATTATTACAGTAGTTACCTTAATAGACTTTCGGAAAATGGTAGTGATATTTTAAAGTTTAATGGCACATAAAGTACATAATAGATATATAATATAAAACAATACATGAATTTTAAGTCTGTAAGGTGTACTATCTAATAATTAATCTACGAAATATCACTGGCATTAGCGCCAGCATGTAGCAGTCAAGTGAGTCAACACAACATTCCGTATTCCTTTCAGTTCAACTTGGCATTTCGTTTTCTCATTTTGTATACCGAATAGTAAAATAATCGAATTCCGAAAGTTCCGAATTTTGTGCACCGAACAGTAAAATAATCGAATTCCGAAAAGTTCTGAAACGTTCCGAAATAATCGGAACCCTCCGATTTTTTTAACAATCGGAAACTTTCCGATTATTCATTCCGGATAGGCCCATCACTAGTGTTGACTTTAGGGCCGGTTGCAGAAAGCAATGTTAAGTCTGGTGTTAGCTAACATCGCGTCAAAGTGAACAAAAACGAATCAAATCTCAAATGCTTATGGTAACTAATACATTAGTAAACAAAATTTGATGCGATTTTGTTCACTTTGACGCGACGTTAGCTAACACCAGACTTAACATTGCTTTCTGCAACCGGCCCTTAGTAAACAAAGTATTCTAACCTAAAATTTTGCAACTGTTTTGAACGCGACTGAGTCATTTCGCGTGCAGTTTATAAAAATTAAAACACTCGAAACCTGAGTAACCCCAAGTTAATTGTTTTTATTAATTTTGACAGTTTAAATTGACATTATTAACTCCATAACAAACTTCATAAACAATCTACGATTCACAAGTGAAATAAAAGTGTTTTAATTAACTAGAGAATTAAAAAAGTTTAATTCACTAGAGAATTAAAAAAGTTTCAATGAAGAACATATTTTAATTATTTCTACAAATATTTACATTCAATTATTCTTTCTCTTTGTAGTGTGTAATATATAATTACTAAAATTTAGATTAAATCGACGATGAATGGACACATTTATATCTTAATTTGAATATTTTAAAATTTCGTCAAAATTGAATAAAAACATATATACGCCATGTAAATTAAACATTTATTAACTCAAAGATCTGGAAAGCGTTCCAGTTTATACTCTCTTCAAATACTTTGTTTAATAGCATATTATCCATTGTTCAGTTTTTGTTTATTTTCATTACCAGGGACACATAACATAACCTTACTTGGCCAAATTATGTTATGTCACGACTAGAGGTCGCCACGTCAATGTGCATCGCTAAACGCTACCAGTTCAGGCGCTTTTACGATGTTTACTTCCACCACACCAAAAACATGTTTGTGGTTTAAATCAACTGTTGTGTCCCCTGAACGCGCTCAGTTTGTCTAACGGAAAGTTTGAAGGGCCGTATACCTGCTTCCATAAATAAACAGATTTTAAAAGAAAACTTTAGTCAGTTGCAATTCATTCTTGTAAACTGTACAGTCGTGTTTTGCTTTATTACTACGAATTACTGCGTTCTATGCTATATATTATTTTAAATTTTGTAATTTAAACTACATATTAATATTAATTGTGAAATTTAGTTTGTGCATATCAAGTAGATATTAATATTTAAAAAAATAGTGTGCAGGATGGAATCCGAAGACGTTGTTTGTGTGATTTGTAACCAAAAAACTAATGACAAAACAGTACAATTTACAGTGACTACTTTGGATAAAAGCAAATCCATATTAAAAATAAGAAAAGAACATAATTTAAAATTCAATTTGCCAGAGGCGGTTGATGCTAGTACAGGTTATCATGTGAAGTGTTATAAAAACTTTCTGGCTGTGATGAAAAAACTAATAAAATATATTTTTTTCACATCAATTTTATCTCAATGTTATGTCATTTGTACCATTGACTTATATACTGCACATCTTTCGACTCTTTCGTCTCTCACTCGGGGTCACATAGCACCTTCTCCGTCGCCTGTCAAAGACATATGCTAACCAGAACCGCCTGGCATTGTACACACGTTTTCTAAATCGCTCACTTAAACATGTGCAAAAATTTCAAATGTGCAGAACAAAGTTTATTTTAACCCTATATACTGACATGTTTCGACTCACCTGTCAGGTACTTGTGCTCATCGAAATCGCCTGTCAATTTTTTTTCCTACTTCACAATGCATGAACTAAAACATATTAAAATTTGAAGCTTACAGCGACAAGTTTTTTTTTAATATTATTGACAATATCAAAAATATATGGGATGATGACGTGCAGGGCTGATGTCTGCCAGGTCGTTGTATATGTACTTGGCATGCTATGGCTCATCACCAAAAAAAATTTTAGCCTTACAGAATGTCCGTTGCTCGATTGCCACTGGCTCTTGGGCTATAAGGTTTTTCGTAGCTACTGATGATGACAGCTTGGCTGTCGAAATACGTATTTAGCAGTTGTTAAATTAATATTTGTGTGGTGAGGGGTTTTAACGAATTGTAATGTTGTTGCTTAAATACTAAACTGTCTTTTCTTGGGAATTGTCACTTTAAACTTCGCTCTAATTTTAATCACTTAGTTTAATTGCACTGATTCACATGAGTTTATTTAGCACTGCACTAATTGTTTGTGTTTTCTCGTTAGGTTGCCTTATTTTATTGCTTTTTGCAATAATTGCTTTGCTCGCACTGTTCCTTTACCCGTCAGTTACCTTGCCGTATGTTGGCTTATAAACTGTTAATATTCATAATGCTCATGTGCTTTCCCTACTTCACAAATCATCTTCGTATTATTTCAAATTCATATTATTGTATTTATTTCACCAAACTCAAATCTGTCAGCTACATAAATTAAGCTATGCTTGTCATTCCCAACACCAATTATTACTGAAGCTCTGAACGTAACCCTTTCGCATTCTGCCTTCTCTAATGCTAACCTTTCTCTTCCAAATTATAGTTACTCCTGTTCATATCAAGAGCATATTAGTTTAAAATACTGACTATCTTGCAATAAATAAAATATTTAGTTCTGTGCTCATTTTGAAATAATTTATTTTCATCAGAACTGCCGTCGGCAGTAAACCATTACAATATCTTAATCATTCTAACTAGCTACTAAATATATTGTTAGTTTGCACTGCCGATAACTCACTTTAATCATAGCAATTTCCATGTCTTTGATTATTTCGGCTAAATAACTGAAAAAGATGAAACTGAAATTTTATTAAAAAGTAGTAAAGCTAAGAAAGTAAAGAAGATTTGATTAAATATTTGGGATAAGGTTTGTCTAACAAATAAAACACGAAAATTACGAATCTCTTAAAAATAATTTATAATTTTTCTTATCTAACAACTAAAGACAATACAACATCATATAAATAGTATTAAATTCTTATTAACGTTTAAAACATTTCCCCTACGGGTTTTATAGTCAACTCGTGTATCTGGAAAAAGAGTTAACTTTAACAAATCTTTGAAAAGTAAACCTGTAGCTGTTGTTAATATAATCGAAGAACGTTGTACTTACCTGAACATGCGGTGGTGTTGACAAAACATACACAACTGCATCAGCAATGTCTTCGGAATTTAACATTGGACCGCTATCGAAGTACTGCTTCATCTCAGGACTCAGAACCAACCCAGAAGCCTCTACAAATTCCGTCTTCACACCTCCCGGACTGACACTCTGCAACATTTATAATAATCCGGGCGAATCTTGTTTGTACAGCAATAAATTCACCGTAATTCTAATTTTGCTTCCAATTGAATTGAGCTCCTGCCTCAACGTTTCTGTTAGGGCTGTTACAGCATGCTTGGTCCCTGGATACACGCTTGAGTTGGGAAAATTGGGAACGATGTGTCCACCGATGCTGTTTATATGAACGATGTGTCCATCGATCTTGTTCGCTCTCATGTCTTTTATCGCTTCTCTAGTCGCAACGCATAAACCAAGAACGTTAGTATCCAGCATTTCTTTCCACTTCTCCGTTTCCCCGTCAATTAGAGTTGTGCTTCTCAGCAACCCTGCATTGTTGACGAGAATATGTACTGGTCCAACGTTATCCTTAATCCATTTAAACGCTTGTAGTACGTCTTCCTCCTTACTGACGTCGGCCCTAACGGCGTAGAGCTTCCCACTTTTCCCCTCCAATTTCTTAGCTAGTTCTTCCACTCGTTCTTTTCGACGAGCTACACCAACGACCTAGAAAGGACCAAGTAGAGGTTAACTCTCTGTTGATGTCATTTAAAATTGTGATAGGCATATTTCCGTCGAAGATTACCGAAATTAGCAGTTTTTAGAAGAAACTAATTAATAAATTGTGAAATATAAAAGAGTGTGAATATGACATAATTAGGACAAAAAACCTATAAATTCCAACCAACGAATTGGAGAATAAAAGATACTTATATTTGAAAACTAACCAATGTAACTGCGTAAATGGTTTAAATTCGAGCTGGGGACATATGTAGCTATGTACTTGGCAGCCGCATTGTTAAATTGGCGATATGTGGGCAAGACTGTTATTTCTCGCTAAATAAAATTTTTCGTTTTACGTATTCATACTATCTCCTGTTCTTCACTGTATTTTGTATTTTAAATGTTGTAACTATTTTCAATTCATTTATAAAGGTGTTCTTGTAACAAAGAATAATGGGAGTGCAAAATCACAAATTTTACTACTGAACGCGCTTGTTTTTCCTCACTATTTTGATTTAAGTCAACAGAAATACAGTCTAAATCAACTGTTCTTCTTCTTTTAATCGCCCCAACGTTTCCACGACAATAATAAATTCATCGGTAAGAAAATACGACTGTAACAAGATCAGATGGTGCAAGCGCTTTACAGATACTTCGGCACACTGTTGACAGGGAGCGGATTCGGTCATGAGTTCTTTGGGACACCGTCTCCTTAGTAACACACGTGAAATCCTCGCAATTTGTTGTGGTATGGTTGTTGTTACATTATACTCAACGACTTCGGCCAAAGAGAATTCCCAAGGAAGACTGTTTAAAATCGAGTCTGGAATTTATCAATACCGTAAGCGGAGACAGCGAATACGGCAGAGAGCGCCGGTAATGAGATTTAAATGTGAGAAGGGATATAAATTTCTATAAGCGTTCTTCGATATTTAAAAAAATGTTGCCCGGACCGAGATTCGAACCCGAGGCATCAGGCTTACCAGTCCGGTAGTACCAATCTGACAACGTAGTTGGGTGACCACTTAACGTTATTTACTGGTAATAAGATTACAAATCGACAAATACATATAAAAGAGCGACCAATTTCGCCCAAAACATTTTTAGTCCTTTGCATTAATATTCAACAAAAAGTGGTGCAAAAATCTCCTCGATAGATTATGTCGTTCTCGAGTTACCCTTTTTAGAGTCATCCAGAATGACCTACTCGCCCCTTATTAATTTACCGACTTTCCTTTAACTGCAAATCGGTTGCTGTATCCACAAAAGTTATGCAATTACATGAGACTCTTCATATAATTTTGTAATTTCTTGCAGATTGTGCCGAAGTGGGATTTCAGTGAGCATGTGGCGTCCGCCGCTGCAGTCGAAGCCACAGCGAAATTTGGAGCATTCGAGATGGAGTTCAACTTTCGTTCCTGGCGTTCCTATTTTGCTTAGTTAAGTTTAGCCTAAGTAACACCCGCCTGAAGTAATGCGAAAACGATTCCAGGGGCTAACGGTAAAGAATAGCCGCAAAAAAGACAGTTACGTCGAAGTAAAAACTTTTATAAACAGTATTACAGTAATACAAAAAAATGTAGTACAGACATTTGCTTAGTCTCAATTATTAAAATTGTGTTTCACAACAAAATAGGACATTAAACAACAAGAAAACCTATTCCGTTGCAGAATTTGACATTCAACGACACGGTAATATTTTTCGTTTCTGGCAAGGTGGTAACATTGCCAATTTTGCGAGGGGTTTATTTTATTACTATTTATTTTATGACTATAGCATTGCAACAGGGTTGTAACATTGCCTGTTTATATCCAGCCCTTACGTCAAAAAGGCATCGAAAGTGATAAATCCCGTCAAACTTATTAATTTATTATAAGTATCTGCAAGTTAAATATTTATTGAATTATGATTGCTATTTATTGTTTTTGGATAACATGAACAATTAGCCAAAAGTAATTTATGTTCTTAAAGAATATATCAAGTATAACATGTAAGGATAACGAATGCAGAATTTGAATATGTGGAACGGGCTGAGTGGAATACGTTGCTCTGAGGAAAAATATAAATGTAAAGACCGTTCAACTGGGTTATATCTATTATATGATTCAAATCGTGCAAAAGTGTCTTTATATAATAATTTACAATCGGCAAGCGTGAAATGAAGTTATTTATAAAACGAAAATATAAATAATGTTTAAAAACCAAATGCAATGCGATCTATTATTAGAAGGGTATAACTGAACCTCAAAAGTCGAACACAAGTACTTACTTGTTATCACTAAAACATTACAAATATGAAACGCCAACTACATCTTGGACAGAAATAATGAAATGGTACCAAGCAAGATAAAAAAGTCCCGATTATAAAAACGATCCTTTTGTCCTGAAACATCATATTTATTGTGACTCTTTTGAAAAAGACAAGCAAGACATAAAATTCGTTATGTCCACTGGAGGACTATTACTAGATATGATATGATCATGACATACGAGTATGAGCCATCCTTTATATCAAATTCCTAAAGACCGGACCATTTTAAAATTTTCCCGTCTGTCAGCAAACATGCCTCGACACCGGGACGTGATTTACCAATTGCCAATAAAATGCTCAAGCGCTCAAAATTTTGGTACAAACAAATAAAACTCTAAAGCAACGTTTAAAATAGACAAGGCATTTCGGATGGTAAAAATTAGGCCGTAATCAACTAGAATTCAAAATAAGAGTGCGGAGACATCCGGCAGGGCCTGGAGCGAAAAAACACTCGCAGATAACTGGCAAAGCGTCAGCCGGTCTGCGAGAACAAACAAAGCAAATAAATAAACTCACCGAAAGGATTAGCGCGAAACGATCAGAAAATTACGTACAGTCTGTAAACTAAAAACCACCGTAGCCAACTCATCAGGTCAAGCATTCACGTGCAAGACTAGTCAGCACTGGGTCGAACTTTTGCTGTTTGCCGTCACCAGCCAGGAGACGCCCACAGTACTGCTTCCAGAAGAGTACCGGGTTTACCACGTCTGTCTGCGAAAAGGTCCGCGCCACGGAAACACTTTGTCTCGGCATTTGCGCTCAGGTTCTAGAAGATCTGGCACATCATCTTCTCCAACGAGGATCAACCTGGCTTTGCCTCAAGACGCCTCAAGTTGCAGCTGCTTACAACCTGAGTGTGTCTCCCTCAGCGGTTCCCTGCACGGCCTCAAGACTTCCTAAGCTCCAGGTCTGCCTCAGCTGCTTGCAACCAGAGTGGGTCTCTGCCAGCTGTCATCGGTTCGACTCCATGTCAACCACCAGGCCCGCCAAGTACATAAGAAGCTCTGCGTCTCGACAAGGCTCCGCCTAGACACGCTTATCAGCTAGTAGAAGCTCTGGCGCGCCGCTTTCTTCTCCCCGCTTCTCCGAGCCTCCGGCTAGCACCGGCCTCGTCAAGGAGCCCGCCGCCAACGTCTCATACATTGGCCACCCCTGAGCCCACGTCTCGCCCACCGAGACGTCCTAATTATTTTTAACAATAGTAATCTTAAGCTTTATTCCATTTAGTGTTCTTTTGTAAATATTAAACCTGTAAATAAAAATATTGAACGTAGAATAATAACAACACGAATTAATCAATCCCTAATATTTTAACAGGAGCTCCAGGAACTCTTTGTCTACACCCTCTATTGCTGAGCTAAATGGGTGAATGGAAATAAAAACCCCATTCTTGGCACCGCCACGCCTTCACACCTACGAATTCTTCGCCGCTTATGTCAGATATTTAAATAGAGTGAAGTCTGTCCAAGCCCATGCAATTTACAAAATCAATGCACAAGCCGTATATAAAGCGAAAGATGCACATGCAAGAATTATTTTTAGCTCTTTGCACAATTTTGGTTTGAAGCGGAAACCACACATATTATTTGAGGATGCACGTTAAGCCATATTTCGATGCTTCACAAATGCTTTTGGTGTCGTGATATGTACTTAATGAGCTTCCTTCATGGCTGAAAAATGTGAAAAAATACTTTAAAAGACTGACTAATGTAAAAATTATGCCTTAAGGGCATTTAAAGATGAGGCTACCTTTTTAACAGCTTCCTAGCTATTTTTAGAAACTGAAGTATCCCCAACTTAAAAAACTTATTAACTCGCAGTGGTTCGTACAAAATAGTTATTTATGTTACAAGGCCGTGAACTAGGACTTTTTTTATGAGAATGAATATTATTTGGCGAGGCGCAGGCCGAGCCAAATAATCATTCGAATAAAAAAAAGATAGTTCACGGCCATGTGGCATACAAAATTTTGTGTGCAACTGTGAAAAATTACCAAAATTAAAGTTTCGATTGAATCTTTACATAAAATTACATTTAGCAGTGTGTTTTGGTATGGTAACTAGGGCTTGTGTAGTTGCTCACATATTAATAAATAACGTTCGAATTATCTAATAAAAGCTAATTTCATTCAAGATCATGACCCGTAAAAAAAAGTCTTTGTCGGCCGGTAAAAAAAAGTCTTTTTTTTACGTTGTCAAGGCTTTATTTTACTATAAACAAATGTGCTATTTCACGACTCAAAATCAAGCAAAAAAAGTAACCTTTTTTTGACAGTTGCACACAAAATAAATTAGAATGATAGAAGTAGCGGCTGATATTTAGGGACTCAGCAGCTCGAGCCTCCCAGCCGCCAAGAGCCTATCTGTCATTAGAAAAAAGTAACTATTTTCTAATTGAAAATATATTTTATCGTCTATCCTAACGCTAGAATAGTTATAATAATGTTTAAGCAATGAGATCCGGAGATCGCTATTCGATCCGGCTTATAAATGCAATACAATAAGAAGTATTTCAGCATAACATGAGCTGATGTAACAACACATTCGCTCCTACCAAATGCACTAAGCAGCTGGCAGTTGCTGTAGGCTCTCCGAAACCGGGCTTCGAACTTGTATAGAAATTACGGGAGCAAACACAATCGCTGCCGAATCGGTGTGACTCGCAGTCTTATCGTAACATTTACAAATATGGCGCTTCCGGAAATGTAACTTCTTTGAAATACTGTGTAAGCTTTGGCTTTGCAAATGAATACAAATATATCTTTGTGAATCGCGTTGGAATGATTTCTACATAATATCGGTTGCAATTGGAGCGTGTTTATTTATCTTGAGTGATTTTGGTGGTTTCGCGCAGCTTTCTTAAAAAATGGAGGAGGACAGCATAGGTAATATTCTCAACATTAATTTTAAAAGCCTACCATTAACTGAAATGGTTAAAAGTTCAAGTGTGTAATTTTACAAAATATTTATTTGTGGGCATTTATAAAAAAATCAAATGGATTTGTGGATGTGATGCATAAAGTCTTTGTTTTTCCATTATTATACACATTATTATCATGCTTCGTTTTTTAACTCTATGTACATTTTGTGTAGTGTTTGAATGCTTCCTGTTTTGCGTATATGACGTTTCCGTTTGGATTATTGCAATTAAAAGGCATCGCTATATTTGGATTAAAACAACAGCGGAATGTAGGTGAAACATTAAGGGCCGGTTGCAGAAAGCAATGTTAAGTCTGGTGTTAGCTAACGTCGCGTCAAGGTGAACAAAATCGCATCAAATTTTGTTTACTAATGTATTAGTTACCATAAGCATTTGAGATTTGATTCGTTTTTGTTCACTTTGACGTCGCATTAGCTAACACCAGTCTTAACATTGCTTTCTGCAACCGGCCCTTAGTATTATTTCCTGCTTAGTTATTGTTAAATGTTAAGAGCCCTCCAAATACAATCATCACAAGCCGCCATTGGAAGGAAGGAATTGCCATTGGTTATTTTAGAACTTATAATAATGAACTTGAAGCAACAAAGACTGTTATTAAAAGCACATACACTACAAGAAGCAGTTCCAGTTGGCCAATGTTTGAAATGTTATTTATATGGTCTAAAGATGGACATTTTGTATCGCCAAATTTTAAAATTTTATAAACTTCCGTCAATATATCTGCAGCAATGGACTGATGCTTACCAATGGATAGTGTCAAATAAGAAAGTTCTACAAAAAAATATTAAGGACTATCGTAAATTGTTCTACAGATGCTCATAGTCAATGGACGAGTCAATCACACCTAAATTAATTTCTACACATGCTGAAAAGAAGAGAAAATGTAAAAGTTTTGACGAAAAATGATTCAAAATGGTTTTTAGAAAAGAATGCTTTTCGATGTATTTTTAAGATTTGTCAATTTACCTACCAATTGCAAGTTTTTTTGGGTATCAGCAGAAAAGAAGCTATTTTTATATAAAATGCTGAATTTAGAGATTACAGCTACTTCAATTGTTGATATCTAACAATCTAACAGTACCTATACTTTAGAAAATTCAAAATTTAGTCTTTAGAAATTGTTTCCACATCGTACAATATATTCTAACCAATGTAACTGTTCAATTGGGCAGATTACATAGGTACCTATATGGCAGCAATTACATATTGTTGACATTCAACACATTTCTACAGATTATCGTGTATAAAAGCGAGTAGTACTACATTAGCATGTAACTGATTTTTTATCTTAATAGCAAAAATACCTTCAGTCCAGCTTCAACAAGCTGCTCCACAAGAGCAGCTCCAATTCCAGCACTCGCCCCTGTGATAACAGCCACTTTTCCCTTCCAGCGATCCATTGAAACAACCATCGTGACTGAACTGGAACCGATTACAACAGGCACAGACACACCATCACAACGAATTTCCTGTGCTATTTATACCGTGGGTGATGCGTAATAGCTGAATTAAACGAATTGGGCGCTTCAAGGCTATTGCTGAGTTTGAAGTAACAGTTGTTCTCCATTTTAAACTAATTATTACGTCAAATATAAACAACAGATTATCTACCTCGTCGATTGCTCTTGTTTTTAATATTGTATCTTTACAGAAAACCCGTTCCCCTCAAGTGACATTTAATGATTAATAGGATGACGTTCAGCTTGCCCTGATTTTTGTTTGGGTGCCCTTACTAGTTTTGCCATACAAAACTATTTTCACATTTCTTTTCTGCTAACGGTGGGTAATCAATTTTAAGGTCAGCGTTTTTAAATATTTTAGGAAACAACCTAGATTGCTGTGACAGCCCACAAAACATAAATAATTGTATTTTTTTTTTTATTATTATATTTACGGTGCATCGACTACTGGGTCATTAGCACCGGGTACAATATTTACACCATTTATCTATATCTTATTGAATAGCTTAGAGTCTTTTAGGAACTGTAGTAGTTTGACTTCGGCTGCTTGGTTTTGGCACAAAATGTCACTAATACGTATGACAATAAATAAAGGATACCGAAACTAAAAAATTTTATTAATAAAATATCAAACTATATTTATACAAAAGTAATCATTATTGATGTACGATATGCTCCACATGACCACCATCTCGTTGCAAGCATAATTCCAAGCGTTGCTGAAGATTGGATGCTATGTCTCTAAATAGAGGCTGGTATAAATTTTGGAAAAAGTGTTCCACTGCCGTGGTTTTCATTATTCCGTACTGTTCTCTTTCGCCCAGATGTTCCTTTCCTTTGGACTAGAACACTGCCTGTACGTTGAAACTTCATTACTGTGCGCCTTATTGTTGTGTTTGTAACATCTCTTTCATATTGCTCAAAAAATTTAACTTTAACGTAATTGATTCTTGTCCCATTGTTTCTGCCGATTCCGTATGAGCGATTATAGTGGTTGCAAATAAAAATTTTTTGCTCGTTAGTAAGCATCTTGTTTTAAGAACTTATTGCAAGGCTTTAAATACAAAACTGTCTTGTAGAAGTTAGCGTGACATTTTTGCAGTTTTTTCTTCCATGGCAACTGCTATTTTCCATTCAATTTCGGTATCTTATATTTATTGTCATATTGTATTATTGACGGAAAAGTATTTATCACGGCAACTTTTGTATTTCGCACATTCGAGCAGAAGATGGCTTACGGTGACAGATGTATTGCAGACATCGCACGTAGGTGGTTCGGTTGCGTTGAGTATGTAGTCGTGAGTCAACCTTGTGTGTCCGATTCTTAACCTAGTTAGGACGGTTTGATTCTTTCTTGACCGAGAATTTGTAGCTGGGAAGCACTTGATATCGTTGGCTAATCGTCTCTGTTGTCCATTTTCATTGTCAGTTTGTACGTTGGGGTAATATTTTTGTCGGATAAGTTTTTTAATCGTAATTCGCAAGTCTGATGTTGTCATACATTCAACCGTGCCATCGGAAAATATAGCGGCTTTAGCAGCTCTATCCGCCTCTTCATTGCCCAAAATACCAATGTGCGATGGTACCCATATAATAGTTACAGATTTTCGTTGGTTTGATATCATGTGTAGTGTGTTGCAGATCAGAACAGTAATCTCACAACGAGTATTTTTGTTTTTTATGGCTAGAATGGCACTTAACGAGTCACTTATTATTAACCACTCCTTTTCAGTCGCCCCTGTTATGTATTCGAGAGCTTTGTAGATGGCGACCATTTCCCCTGTGAAGACTGAACTGTTGCTTTGTGTTTTAAACATAAGTGGGCCTTCCGGGGTTATTACAGCTGCTCCACAACCAGATTTGCTTTTGGAGGCGTCAGTGAAAATTTTTCTTGCGTTGGGAAAATTGTTGATGATGCAGTGGAATTCGCACTTGATAAGATTTGGATTGATTTCCGTTTTAGAGTATTGGTTTAGGTCTAGAATTATTTTAGGAAAAGCCAGGGTCCAAGGTGGGATATTAGTGGAAGGTTTTATGGTCTTATTTTGTACTGTTATACCTATTTCATTTTGTAATTTATGTATGCGCTCGTAGAAAGGAATTTTAGTTTTAGGAGCATTTTGGTGTGATGTATTACGACATCTTGAAAATGTACATTTGTGTGCTGGGTTCGATTCGTTTGTCGAAACTTTAGCAGCGTATGTCAAGGAAAGTTGATTTCTTCTCGACTGTAGTGGTAATTCCGCAACTTCTCGTAACATGTTGGTTATGGGGCTGGTGCGGTGTGCTCCAGTAGCTATTCTGATTGCAGTGTTGTGAATGGGTTCGAGAATTGCTAAGGCTGAAGGAGTAGCAGAACAATAAACTATTGACCCGTAATCAAGTTTAGATCGAATTAGCGAGTAGTATATTCGTAGCAGAGCAAGTATGTCCGTTCCCCAGTTGTGCTTTGTAAGAGCCTTCATGATATTAAGTCGTTGCATGCATTGCTGTTTTAGATGCTTTAGATGAGCTACCCATGTCAAACGTTGGTCGAATATAACTCCCAGAATTTTCATTTGAGTCACGTATTCTATTTCGAGTTTTTTCATGTATAATTTGGGATTGTAGAAATTCCGCTTCTTTGTGAAGAGAATGCACTTGCTTTTACTTGGCGAAAAGTGCATACCTGAGATATTACTCCATTCTATTAGTTTTGTTATAGTGTCTTGAAGGTGGCGCTGAGTCGAGTTTAGGTTGATTCCCCTACAGAAGACTGTAAGGTCGTCTGCAAACAAACAGGCTTTAACGGGTCTACTAATACAGTTTGCTATGTTGTTGATAGCAACTAGGAATAGGGAAACACTCAGTACGGACCCTTGGGGAACACCGTTATCTAAGCTCGTGTCATTCGAGAGATTGCCGTTGACTCTAACTCTAAACACTCTGTTTTCTAGAAAGTTCTTAATAAACGACAGTATTCTTCCTTGAATTCCCCATTGAGATAACGATACTAGGATTCTGTGCTTCCAGGTCATTTCGAAAGCTTTTTCTATATCGAAGCTTATCGCCAGCACGTGTTGTTTGTTTTTGAATGCTTCTTGTATTTCGGTTTCCAGACGTATAAGATGATCAGTGGTTGATCTATTTTTTCTGAAGCCATTTTGAATACATATTAATAAATTGTTGGCTTCTAGAAACCAAGTAAGCCTTGAATTAACAATTTTTTCAAGAATCTTGCACATCGTGCATGTCAACGCTATTGGGCGATAGCTTGACGGATTCAACTTGTCTTTTCCGGGTTTGCATAACGGAATCACTATTGCTTTTCGCCAGTTGTTGGGAAAAGTATGGTTATACCAAATTTTGTTGTAAATTTTTAGTAAGTACGTTTTTCCAACTTCTGGTAGGTTAGTAATGAAGCTGTACGGAATTTCGTCGGGTCCTGGAGTGGTACTTTTCCTGAGTTTAAGCGCTGCTGCTAGTTCTTCTTCATTTATGGGATTGTTGATACATTCTTCGTTCTCTAGATTATTGCTATAGTATTGGTTTTCAGCATAAGCTTTATGTTGAGCAAATTCTGCTTTAAGGTTATCATCACTGGAATTATGAGCAAAATTGTCACAGAGTAGTTGAGTTATTTCGGTTGTCGATGTCGTGATGTTACCATCTTTGATGAGTGCTGTAATTTCTGTAGAATATGAAGTGCCCTTGATTTTATTGATTTTGTTCCAGACTTCAGAATGATGATGTAATAGTTGACACGTAGGTTTCCCATGATTTCTTTTTGCTTGCTCTAATAATTCTTCTCGCGTTTGCTCTACATCTTTTAAAATGGATAAGATTTTCGATTGTTTGACGTTTTTTGTACAAGTTGAGGGCTTTTTCCTTTTCGCTACTGCTTCCCTACATTCGCTGTTCCACCATGGTACGGGTTTGATTTTCATCGTGCCGTTAGTTTTTCGTATAGAAGTTGAGGCAGCGGCTATTATTAGTTGAGTAAAGTCGGAGACTATGTTTTCAATCTGCTTTGTATCGTCAAAAGGTGGAAGATGTTGTTTAATATATTTCGAGTATTTCTTCCAGTCAGCACTATTAAGTTTCCATTTTGGATTAGTTTTTGTGTATTCGTTTATGGTTCCCGTGTTTATTAGAATTGGAAAGTGATCACTATCATGTAGATCAGTAATAACTTTCCACCTTGTATGGGTAGCGATAGTTGCTGAACATATACTCAAGTCAATAGCTGAAAACTCTCCAGTAGCTGAGCTGAAATGGGTTGGTTGTTTGTCATTGAGTAGGATTAAATTAGTGTTTTGTAGTAATTTCTCAAAGATATGGCCCCTGGTATCAGTTTTTTTGGATCCCCAAAGGAAATGATGTGCGTTCATGTCGCCTACAATTATAAAAGGAGAAGATAGTTGTAGAATTATATCTTCAAGATCTTCTTTATCGAGTTTTTTACTGTTTGGTAAGTAGATGTTACATATAGTTAGTTTTTGTGGGGTCATCAGTGTGACCGCTGTTGCCTCAAGGTTTGTGGTCAGTAGTATTTCCTTACAATGATACTTGTTAGCTACATATTGCAATGACCCTATACCAATAATAATTATATGTTTATAATTAATGTAATAAATAAAAAGAGTCACCACACAATATTTAATTTAGTTCTACCACTTGCAAAATCAAACTAACTGATTAATTTATTTCGTTGGGTACGCCAAAATTGAGACTTACTCTTATGATAGTTTGCCCTTTTTCTAATCCGTTCATCTGATTTACGAACTTCGCTAGCTCAATTTTAAACAGAGACATGAAATTAAAACTCAAAATCTCAGGTGTTGGGTTCCTGACTTTCCTAGTTAAAAATTTTACGGTACGCCTCTGAAAAGTAGGCAGATTGACCTGAAATGTAGGCGTAATGTGCCGTTGTTAAACTGAAATGTCAATTCTATCAAACAAGTTCTAGTTATCTCAGCTCGCGTGTGAAATTGACTTATTAACAATTAAATGAACAAATTTTATGGTAAGATTTTGAATACTTGTGCTTTCAAGGAGCGTCTAGGCAATCTTTTGTTTTCCAGATCGTTATTGGTGCATTTTTAAAGAGGACGCTAAAAAACTCGTTTGTTTCTGGGGCTCCACTTGACGATTTTGATTGAAACTCCTGGGCAAATACCTCGCCATCCACAAGAACTGTTACGATTTTCGTGTTCTCCAGGTCGTAATTAAGGTATGCCCAAATTTTCACGCCGATCGCGTTAGTCAAAATTTTACAATCCACTAACCTCACATTCGTAGCATCTCAGGCCCCCTTGTGAAGATCTGGGTGAAATCTGTACTCCTGGCGGGCTTCTCGGATTGTTGTGGGCTTGGGGCTTGCTGTGTGGTGCTGCTGGAATAAACTTGCCACCCTATGTCTTCCCACGATGATGCAAACTGATTCTGCGGAAGCTGGCGTCGTAGCCGTTCTCTGCCGATGATGCCTCGGAACGCAAAAAACTCAAGTGCGTGGAATCTTTTGCCTCCAATGGTTCTGATACACTAACACGTGCTGATCACTATGGTGCTATTTATTTTTATGTAAATTTATGCTTTCTATGAAATTTTAATCATTAAAGATAGAGCAAAAACCAAGCACTTTCACCAATTTATTCAGAACAAAAGCTCTCTCTCGTATTTATAATGACGTCAGCTTATCTACTGATTCGCCATTGGTCCCTGTGGGATCCTAGGCGGATTTGAACCGCTTACCACTACAATGAAAGCCTGAGGCCTTAGCCATCTGAGCTAATGTGCCAGTTCTGAATTTAATTTAGATTCGACTTTTAGTTTGTGCAAATCTATTACATTACGATTAAAATTATATTGCTAAACCCAATACACGGAATTTGAGCTTCCATATTTCTGTGCTTATTCAATTACAATCAATTTCATTGGCGAATTATACCAGTGTTAATATGATTTGGCAATTTATGTGAATTTTCTCAGATGCTTGCATTATTACAACTCTGTGCTTTAATGATATCATTTGTCATTTGCTTGTACTGCAATCAGAGCCGATTTGAGGGCTAAAGACCATCGCAATATATTGCAACACCTCCGCTAGCTATGTTTTGATTAACTCTGTTTTTATAGAAGATTGTGTATCCCCGAATGTTGTGATGATAAGTTCTTACATATATTGCAGACCAATCCAATTTGATTATTTTTAATCACGTGACTCAGTTTGACAAATCAGACCACACTTGAAGTGAAAACGACCCTAGGGTGATTTTCAATCACTATGGAAACTACCTAATTAAATTTCAGTAGTATCCTATCACAAGTTGGTGGCACTGTAAATCTAAGTCAAATTCGAGGTTAGCAGGTTAGCTTTTCCGTCAGTCTGTGTCAAAACTGACGCAAAAGCTAACCTGATAACCTCAAATTTGACATATACTTACAGTGCCACCAACATAATATTATTATAATGAAGTGTCAAATTAATTTGTCAGAAAATGGCTAATTTATTTAAGAACTTATCTTTCCGAATTCACCGTGGCCAGTGATAAATCCTTATAATTTTGACAAATAATATCCCTCAAGTACGTTGCCTTTAAGAAATAACCCTCGGCTTCGCCTCGGGTTATTTCTAGGCAAGCACTTTCGGGTTGTTATTTGTCAAAATTATTGCGGGTCATTATCACTGCCCTTGGTAAATTATAGCTGATAATTTTCCTTAAAATTTGTTTCTTGAAGACATAGAACAGTAGGTGAGTATTTAGATATAAGTTGCGATAGTTCAGGTAAGCGTGCAGTGAGTCCGTTTAAGTTCCACTGTATTATATTAGCCATTTAATAAAAGTTTGATTCGGTGTCGATATCAGATGTGGCGGAGCAGTCACTTTGAGTTTCGATCATGCTATCTTCGTTTGTGTTTGTTACTCGTAGTTTATTTATAATTCTTGTAAACCTATTCTTGATGGAGCGTTGAGTTAAATGTGGATATACGCTTTCCATCATAAGAGTTAATGCTATAATATCTGTGGTGTATGAGTAAGCAATTTTTAAGGGGTCAGGTGATCCTTGTACATTTTCTAAGAAGTCTACGAGTAAGTCATAAGTCAGTACAAAAGAGTCACCATGTTCTATTATGACTGTTTTTGTCGGGGCGAGCAATTCGGATATTGTAAGGTTTGAGGCTTCTTTTTTTTCTGGAAGTTTACAATTTTTGGCTTTCTTTGCTTTAGTTTGCTGTGGCTTTATAAATATTGGTTCTTCTGTGGGCTGTTTTGGTTCTGCAGAATTTGGTTCTGATAGTGTATTGGCTAAATTATCGGTTGAGTCACTAGATACGCTTAAGTTTGATGATAACAGACGCTTGAGTCCTTTGCTTGTAAATTCTTCATCGTTTTCTTTTGCGTTGCTGGTAATGATACTCTCAGGAGTTTCAGTAGGTGAGATTTTTTGGGCAAGTTGGCATTTACTAGCAATGTGCCCTAATTGTTTCCAGTTGTAGCATAGCATGGAATCGGTTGTGAGAAATATACGATAGGCTGTCTCGTCGTGATAAATTAGTAGTGATTCGGTTATATCTGCTGCTGTTTGGGTTACATAAACTTGTCTTCTGAAACTTAGAATGTGAGCGTATCCCTCCTCGGATACTCCAGCACGTAGGAAGCTTATAGGTGACACCAGTTTTATTCCTTTGTTTTGTAGCTCATTTGCGATTACTTTATGAGGGATTGTAGGGGACACATTAGATAGTATGACCCGTTTAGCTGGAGTAACTAGTCGACGGAGTGGCAATCGCGTGTTATTTATGTATAAGTAACTATGCTGGTTTGTAATTTCTTGTGCTATATGTTCACTAGATAAGTATAGACAGAAACGATTGTTAGAAATTTTGGACGCGAATCTAATGTGACTGGGGTTAACGATTGCTCCAAGAGCTTTTAGATAGTCTTTTTGTACGAGACCGTCAAGCTTGTCGATTATTATAGCTTGCTCCTTTTTAGGGAATAGGTCGGGATTCTGTGTTTGTACGATAGAGGTAAATGTGGTTTGTTTTGGAGGATGTTTGTTGTTGTTGAGGTTATCTCCGGGACCCCTGTAATCAGAAGTCCCGGGAGGCGGGTCACTCATTTTTATGTATTAAAATTTAACTCGTATCGTATTAGTTAAATTTAACACTCGCACTATAAAGCACTTCCAAAATATCAACAATTGCACTCTGCACAAATGTGACCTTTCCGCGCGGCGGTCAGGGAAGAACTCAATTGTAATTTTATACGTATAATTATACAAAAACAGTAACGGACTTATATTTGGATATGCCATTTTTCTTGATTCTTTTCGTATGTAACATATTGAAAATTTTATATCATTGAAAACAACATAAAAAGTACTACGGAAATCTTAAAAAAATTAGGTTATCTAAAAAAAAAAAATGTCGATGACATATCATGAAAAACAAATTACGTAAGAAACTGAAAAATCAACTGAAAATATTCCCTATGATCAAAATCGCTACAACTCTTCGAGTTTTTTTTTTATAAAAATGAATATCAACAATGTTAATGAATTTATCTGTTATTTTATTTCCACACTATATCACCAAATTCATAATTATAGGGAAGAAAACTGTTGCCGAAAACAAAAAATTTAAATAAATATTTTTTACAGAAGGACGTTTATCAAAAATAGTTTTAACATTAAAACAATTTTAATGTTACGGCTCTGACCACCGCAAGAGTCTTTCCACAAATTGAGTAGGTACTTTAACATCGTTACATATTGCTATGTAAGCTTGTATCGTATTGCTTTAGATTGAAATAAATTTAAATCAAGATGAACTTATGTAAAATATGCCTTTATTTAAATTTGTTTACTATGGGTTTTATTTCTTTTTGTAGCTCCGGTAGATCAATCACTATCAAATCAGGTTAGGTTCCTGCTTTCTAAATTTTTACAAATTGAAATATGACAAATTGTCCTCATGTAATTAATAATTAATATTGTGTTGCTTATCGAAATTGTTACACTTGATAGTTAATTCGTATTCTGAAAATTATCTCAAAAATGACGGTTCTACAACTGTCAATGTCAAAATTATGAAAAGTGTAAAATTACTCAAAATCACATCTGTTTCAATAAACTTTTATTGGATAATTTCAGCAGTCATTCACGTTGCAGGAAAAAATTTACAAATTTCATAAGCCATATATATTCGGCTTGTGTTGTAAGCCTTCTTCAGTGTTAAATTTAGGTTTACATTTGGTTTACATATTGAAATTTTAAATTTTTAAAAATTTAGAAAGCTCTTTTAATTAATTATTTGATCCAGTCGTACACTAAAATTACTATACTAACAGGAATCAAATGGTGTAATTGATTCAAATTAAAGAAGAGTTTTGCATATTGTTCTAAAAACAATCTTCATTTTTCAACAATAACATAGTGAGATATCAATCAACCACGGAGACCCCGAATCGTTCAACCCGCAGCAACACAAGGAAGTTTTTAAAGCATTAAGAAAACCAGCATATCAATTGTAAAGATATATTGTAATTTATAAGATGTAATAGTAAAGCTTTAAACAATCTACAAAAATAAAATAATTAATTAAAAGTATTTCCTAATTGATTAAAAATTAAAAATTTTAATATGTAGACGAAATGTAAACTTACACTTAACACTGAAGAAGGCTTACAATAGAAGCCGAATATATACTGTTTATGAAACTTGCAAATTTTTTTCCTGCAACGTGAATGACTGCTGAAATTACCCAACAAGAGTTTATTTATTAATAATCCAGTCGTAAACTAAAATTACTATAGCTGTTACAATTAATACCATATTAAACATTGACAATGGTATGTAGTTCCTTCAAATATGTTATTTACTCACTATTGAAACTTACTACTTTTTAGATCATTTTACATATACTTGTAACTGCTTCACTTAAGTACTCCTATCAGCCTCTCCGTCTAATCGAGTATATGCCGCCTGCTTACCAATGTTTTGGAACGTCCATGTAAACACACCTCTTTAACTAATTGCAATAGCCGTTGTTATTAATTGCTTCTTATGTAGCTCCAATGTAGACACCAACACTGTCGGCCATCCAAATCGCCACAATACGGATACGCTTCCATACATCAACTGCCTCCAAGTCCAACTGCCCCGGCATTCACCTCAGAAAAGGTATCCTGTTGACTCAGAAAAACCACCTAAAAACCTGAATCAAGGCAGACGGCCGCGGGAATCGAACCCACGACCTCCCGAATGCTAAGTAGGCGTGCAACGCACTAGGCTACGGAGCTCGATACTATCCACCAGTGACTGCAATGCTTTTTATGCAAATCAAACGGGTTATTTCTGACCTCCCACAAGAAGTTCGATGCGGTCCACCTCAAAATCCAACTCAGGTGTAGATGTCCAAATAAAACGCAGACTTCACATTACCAATTCCTAAAAGACTATTTTGTAGATCGTAGCTGTTCAACTTCTTCTGGTACTACCACCACTCAATTTCTTCTCCGTTATTCCATTCGTAGCTTCATCTATCTATCATACAGTTTGTTTAAATATTTACTTTTTTTTATATACTAATTATATGATAAAGATCAATTAACTGAAAGGGGTTTATTTTCAAATCTTGCTTTTATCGAAATCACATGTACATTTTTTAAATCAAAATTTTTGTGTTTAGTTTTAAAATTACAATTTACCATAGTAATATACTAATATCGATTCATTTATATTTTTAAAAATAACACTTCTGCATTACCTTTCAATACAGTTTATTTATATTAATTTGATATTTTAAGTGACTTTTTCAAATAATTATTCGACTTTTGCCTTTTACCTTTATTCAAATTATATTATGGTTTATTCTGATTGTTAGCTAATATCAATTATGACTTAAACTCTGATATTACCAAGCAACTGCTTTTACTAATTAAAACATTATTTAATCCATATGTTAGAACCTTTCTGTTAAAATACTAATTGCATTACCGGATTTGAATTTTGTTTGTAATTTATTAAATACTTATACTGTTCTTTTACTACTTAAATTCCCCTTTATACGTTTTAATAATTAGCTAGTTTATCATTTCATAATTAATCCCTAGCTATGATTACATTTTAGAAACAAACTATTAGTCTTAAGATGTTACCACAACAATATACATTTCAAAATGTTTCCTTAACGCAGATCCTACTTCCTGCACGCTTCTTCAAGCTTCCCCTTCCGCCCAAAGGTAGCAGAAGCATAAATGTTAAACTACTCAGTTTATGGAAGGACTCTGGCGGGAGCCAGAACCGTAGCTTTATAATGGTTTTCATGTTAAAAACCATTTTTGATGAACGCCCTTCTCCAGAAAATATTTATTTGAATTTTCTTGTTTCCCGCCGCAGTTCTTCCCAATGATGATGATTTTGGTGATATAAAATGGAGAGATAAGGAAAATCGGCCGCCGGCGACACATTCTGTATCTTGGATACCGATTTACCATTGGAGCATATGGAGCATATGAGTCCACATGTACCAGGGCCTGGACACGCCTACTTTTGCCAGCCAGAACACATGATATCATATCATAGGCGTAGCAGATTTTCTTCAACTTCTATTTAAATCGAATAAGCAGGGCGTTCCTTACTACACAACGGTCATAGAGCGTACATTATTTGACAATGAAAAATGTATTAGCTTAGTAGAGCCCAATTCCTGACTTTAAATACAGCACATTAGACTAATTCGACAGAAACCAAGAACAGCAATGCTAGGTCCATAACAGCACGGCACTGCAAGTGACTGAAGGCCCGCATCTGAGATTCAGTCGCCGCGTCTGAACAGACCCAGATTCTGTATCCCGAATCTGGGATACGGAATCCCCGTGTGTTCAGGGCCTTACGGTTACAAAACAAAAACTACAATGTTTAAGCAACGAGTTTGCGATGCAAGCAACTATTGATACAATTGTACGAGGCATCTGCAAAGCGAGATAAACCCATTATCAGCGTTCCACATGTGTCAACAGATAATGCGTTTATGTGAACAAGCAATCCCACAAAAATAGGAAGCTCTACTGCACATTTTCTATCTTCTTTAAACCTCGATCGACGTTTTTATAGAAATATAAGCATTCTTTTGTAACGTTATCCTGGCTTAAATCTCATTAAAAAACACAATTAATGAATTTAAAATTTGCACTTAGCTAATTTCCTGTTACATTTTACCTTCGAAGCTCACTTTGTTGACAAGATTTTACAGCCACGCCAAAACTTTTGTTAACCTTAGAGCCGAAGCCCAGAGTCCAGAGCTAGTTATCTTCTAAATTCATTCTCCCACTCAACGTCAAGCTGCAGGATAACGCTGAGTATAAATACAAGCAGTTTCGCCACTATAAGAAACCGATGGGCAGAACCTTTTCCGGCATCCTGTCCTGTGTACCTCCAGCTCGCTGGAAGGCGAACTCACGCTCTCTTAGACCGCTACCGCTTCGCTGTTACAAACTTATTTTTCAAGCTCCGGATCGCAACCAATTCTTACCTTTCAAATTTAATCCTTAACGAAAAGATGTGTTAGACAGCACTTTGTCAAGAAGTTTCCACAGCTGTGTCGACTGTACTCTCCCTGTGTGACTGGCTCTCGGACCGCCAAACAATATTCCTCCCCTGTAATGCCCGGATCATGCAACTGCACCGGTAAAACAGAAAGAAGCACAATTCTGTAGCCATCTCCTGCGAGTCGAACTCCAGAAGCCACTTTCCTGGTTGAAAGGTTTCCTGCAACTATTTATAAACACTCATATTTCACCCTGGGTTTGTTTTGGAAGGCTTAAAAATTGCACCAAAGCTCAAAACTGTTTATGAACTAAATCTGTCAAATAATGCAGTTTTGCCCTATTACAGATATTTGCTTTCTTTCTCGACCAGTCTGATAAAGCAGATTCCGACGCCCTATCCATTTGAAGATTACCGTCCAGAATTTGCAAACCAGCGGCTGATGACATGCTTGACAGCGCTATTAAATTGGTTGCCTACCTGCCAGAACCACAGAAGCGATCTATTTAGAAATCTTGTAAATCCATTGTACAAGGTTTGCAGAATTTTAATTTATGTATTTAACAGAATACTTAATAGAATTATTTTGAGTTCTCTCTTGTTTATTTGTGTTGTGTAATGTTTCAACGAACCCTTACCCACTGCAGCTACCCATTTAAAAGGGCGAGTAATCTGGCTTTCACAACCTGTCAAAATAATAAGTGTACGTTCGTTTGGGATGTTCAAAATACCGTAACAGTCAGAATATTACAGCTTCACTTTTGTGCACATC
This sequence comes from Agriotes lineatus, assembly GCA_940337035.1. Classification (NCBI taxonomy): domain Eukaryota; kingdom Metazoa; phylum Arthropoda; class Insecta; order Coleoptera; family Elateridae; genus Agriotes; species Agriotes lineatus. The sequence goes on from CALNHX010000378.1 coordinate 300,343, forward strand.
ATTAGTTGTTACACTAAATTTATTATTGAATAGGATATAAGGTCTTGAAGGAATGATCATGTGAAAATCGTCGTGGTTTTATATTGGAGAGAGTATTAGTTGATGGTAGTCGCAAATGTCATTAGCAGTTAGTGTTATCTCGAGTGCGAAGAGAAAACTATTTTTGTTCTCATATGCTTTTACGCCTATTAAATGATCGTATTCATTAAGATCAGTCGATGGTTCGTGTGGAAGTATGTATGGTATCTGCTGTTTTGAAATCAACTCAAATTCAGCTAGTAGGTTCTTCCACGATGGTGAGGTATAAAATATTTAGAATATGTACCGTTTGAGGCTTTCGCGGTTACTCGAATTATTCTCCTTAGCATAGAATTTCGGCTTAGACCGTGTAGTATTTGTAGATGCACACCCAGCATTCTCTGGCTTAATGTGCCTTGCACCTTGTAAAGTCGAGCAAAAACCCGCGCGATGGCCATGCTCTTTGGTGGCTCGTGTTGTTTGAGTATCTTGAGAACGAGGATACTTAGGCAGATTTGGCCGTTTTGCTGTTTGTGCATCCATATTCACTAACGTTTCGCAAGACCTTGCAGCTTGCATCATCAGAGTGAAAGTCGCACTAAGAACTCGGTTCTAAGGTTTGCATTTGTTAAAATGGCATTACTAACATAACCTTAAACTAGCAGATGTAAAATGCCAATGCCACTTTAATTGCCAATATAAATTAAAATAGAAAACCTCCCCAGAGCACCCTAGAGGAAAAAAGTTTTGTATTGTATGGTATTAGGTTAAATCATTGTTCGAACTGGTCAGCGAAACATCCTACTCAGGGTAATTTTCTGATGCTTGAATCCAATTGCTGCCGTCTCCGGGTGCTTCATAATAACTATATTCAGGGTCAAGTGCAAGTTTATAATCGTTATTTTCTGGTACTTTTGTTTCGACAGGGCCTTAATCGTGACAGAGAAATCCTTTAGAAATGAAGTTCCTAGGTCGATTCGATTGTCGAATATAATATGGCTGTTCTGCTACACGTTATCGATCCATAGCAGTAGACTTATCAGGAGGTTGGATATTTCGAAGTTTGAATACGTTGGTCCCTGTTAATTTATGGTTTCTACAAATAATTGGTTACGATAAAAAATTTTAAGCAGGAAATTGTTTTGTAGAGGATTGCTGTAGTGGTTAAGCAGGCAATGTGTTTACTGATACTGGAAAGAGTTAGGGTTATACTTGCATTTCCTCCAAGCTTGGGAATGGTCTTCAAAGTATTCGAAATTAAAAGCTGGTACGATCATTCTTCGTATGTTTTGTCACTCGGTTATATTCTGTTGTACAGGAGCTGTTTGTTGTACCGGCTTTTATTTTAAAACGTTAAGCGTTTTCTTTAATTTTCGCGGGAGTATGATTAGATCTAAATTCTTCTGAGAATTTTAAGATTTCATGGTAGCACTTTCCAAAATCAAAGCTAAAGCTATATTATTATTAAGGTTAATAGTTATTTATGGTATAAGGATGTTATATTACAAATAATCCACCAGAGAAAAGTTGAGGCCGCTGGACTAGTAGGAGCAAAAAGTAAGTTCGTAAAATTCGCTATTGGAATTTGGAAATCATGCTTTAGAGCACTAGAAAATTATACTTAATCTTTATATCATCTATAAAAATTATAGATGATATTAAAAGTAACGCATATGGCTGGGACGGTTTGAATATTAAAATTGTTAAACTTTTTTGTTCTAAAATTATTCCTTATATAACTCATATCATTAATACTTGTTTATCTACTAGTACTTTTCCAAAGCCGTGGAAAAAGGCCGTAGTTGTGCCCATTCCGAAGATATCTGCCCCGAAGGAATTTGGGGATTTGCGGCCAATTAGTATTCTCCCTGTCCTGTCAAAAATTTTAGAGAAAGTAATAAATTTTCAATTTCGTTCTTATTTGGCAGATAATAATATTTTACCAACACACCAATCTGGATTTAGACCTGGTTACAGCTGCACTACCGCCCTGCTCAATGTCACTGATGACTTAATGACAGCAACTGATCAAAATAAAATGTCTGTGTTAGTTTTTTTAGACTTCAGCAAAGCTTTTGATACCATCGATCACATTTTGTTAACAATTTTAAAAAATATTGGTCTCTCAGATAGTGCTGTTGCTTTATTTATAGATTATTTGACAGGCAGGGAACAGAGCGTCAGGCTGCAGTTGGAGTCGTCAGCATACAGATCAGTAACTAGGGGCGTTCCACAAGGGTCTATCCTAGGTCCACTTTTATTTACAATCTATACACATGGTCTTTGTGATGTAATTAAAACTTGTTCACTGCATATGTATGCTGATGATACACAGCTGTACCACTCTTTTGAATACAACGATTGGCAGCAAGCCTTGAGCGAGGTCGAAGCCGATTTAAACGCCATTGCTACGACATCTTTAAATTACCATTTGATAATAAATCCTCTAAAATCTGTGATAATGATGTTTGGCAATAAACAGAGGGTGGAAGAATTAAGGTCTCAAGTACAGTTAAGCATCAATAACAAACTTATACCTATTCGGCCTGAAGCAAAAAATCTTGGTGTGATTCTAGATAATAGTTTTAGATATAATGCTCACATAACTCGATGTGTTAAACAAGCATACGCCTGTTTAAAATTACTTTATCCACATAGACAATACATTTCACCAAAAATTAAGGCATTGCTTTGCAACACTCTAGTTTTAAGCCATTTTAATTTTTGTTCTCAATTATATGGACCTTGCCTTACTAGGGAAGCTTCTGAGAAAATTCAACCAGTTCAAAATTCATATATACGTCTTATCTACGGAATCCGGAAATTTGATCATGTTTCACACAAATTGTCAGATTTATCATGGCTAAATATGAAAAACAGAAGGTTGCTGAGTGCTGCTTGTCTTTATCATAGAATAATTACTGAAAAGTGCCCTCCTTACTTATATAATAAAATATCTTTTCGGGATGATGTACATACTTTAAATTTGCGATTCAAAGGTGGGATAACGCCGCCTCTTCATCGAACAGCTCTATATGAAGGATCATTTTCTTATAATATTTACAAGATCTACACTTTCATCCCACATTTCTTAAAAAATTATTCTGTAAAACCATTCAAAAATAAATTTCGAGAAGTTTTGCTGAATATGCAAACTGTATAGCTCCTCTTCTTTTAATCGTTTAAATTTATCAAAATACATGAGATGGAAGAAAGCAATAAATTATCCTGTAGTTTTGCATGTGTTGTTTTTTATGTCGTAATGCGAAAAAATGTGTTTTTTCTAATATACAGGGGTCCAATGGAAGAACAGCTACTGCGCTGCAGTAACTGATTTGGGTCCCTGAGGTTTCCCCAAACAATTTTCTCATATATATTGTTATGATACACTATATTCTTTGATAATTTAAAAATGAATACTAAAGAAACAGTTTAGTCAAATAAATTTGGAAGTCAGATATAAGCAAATTAATGGATCTAAATACATGTTAAAGTATAATGAAATTAACTTTCTTATTATTGGTTAGTCAAATAATAGCATAATGATTGATTACTCAAACTTAATCTGTAATAAGAAAATTCTGAATAGGAATAAATACCAAGGTTACTACTAAAATGTATCTGTTATGATAATTAAAATAAAATATCTGTTTTGATTATATAAAAAAAATGTATATAGGAGGCAGCAAGAATCGTGTCTAGTAGTAATAATTTGTAATTTGTTTAATTAGTTACTAAAAAAACAACTCAAAAATGTATACATAATTTGATATGGGTGTGATTTTCGAATAAAGAAACATTAATAAATGTTGTATAATTTGTAAATGTTATGGTTGGTACAAATTATATGGGTTAAAAGCAAAATCTTCGAGGTGGAAACATAAAATAAAATATTAAAAACAAGAAATAAAGGGACAAGTCGTTGCATTGCCGATTTGCCAGCGGCTTTCATAGGATCTCTTCAGGATTCCTCAAATTTCACCTTGTTTTTGTGCTATAATCGTGGATTTGGTCCTCGCTACATTTAATATTGTGCTGTGTCATTGTTACATCACATCTGATGAGTTTCAATTAAGGCCTAATTGAAGTTTAACTTGCTTCAGTAATGCCATTCACTGTTAAACTATAATCATGTATGAAGTTAGTTCATTTAACATATTTATTATTGTATTTATATATTTAACTGTTATATTTTTAGAACTTATGTTTATTGGGTGCACCCGGCGCCCGCGTACTTAAGATTTTTATCCAAGTGCCATATTATTGACTATTATACGTTTGACTATGATTATGGGTTTTCGTTATTGTAAACTGAGTTCTGACCTGGTTGAGATATTTATTGCATTCACATTATAGTGGTTTTGATTAACATTTGAGCTTAAGGGTTCTGCTTTCTCTATGAGTACATTGGTTGTATAAAAACTAATTGGCGTCTCTCTTGCATTGATGAATAGATTTAACCTTTTATATAGAACGGCAAGCAGTCTTCGCTGTTTAGCTAATCGGCTACACAAGTGTGCCCATGTAGTTACGTTGGTTTGATAATGCTTTAAATTTGGTATCATCCTAAACAGAGATATTAAATATCTAACTTTATATGGCAAATATGATGTTGAAGATCTTTGATCTAATTTGAGATACTAAACTAGATTGATATTATTAACATAACTACTGCTACGAGTATCATTTCCTGAGTTATACATATATCAATAGTTATTTGTGTATTATGCAGTAGAACACCATATATTTTGCTTTGACTGAGCGTTGACTCAGTTTCTTTTACCAGCTGGGTGAATTAAATGTTTACACCTTTAGTATACTGTAAGCCCGTGTTACTCATGTACAGGGTGTGGTAAAACACGTGCTGTATTTAACTTATTTACATTCTTCTTAAAACGTGTTACAAAGTTTGTACTGCCGATAGCTCAATTTGATCATAGCAATTTCCATGTGTTTTATGATTTCAACTAGTAAACTGAAAAGGATGTAACTGAAATTATATCAAATAGGAATAAAACCAACGATGCAAGATAGGCTTCATTTAATTGGAATAAGATTTTTCTAACTAATAAAACACATTTTGAGAATATATATCATACGTTAATCAGAATTTATTAATCTTTGCATTGCTTATACTTAACAAACAATACAGCGTCATATAAAATATACTACATTTCTATAAATATTTAAAATATCTCTCCTACGGGTTTTATAGTCAGTTCGTGTATCTGGAAAACAATTTTTATAATACTAAACTTGTGGCTGTTTTTGATAGCATCGAAGCCTGCTGTACTTACCTGTACATGCGGTGGTGTTGACAAAACATACACAACTGCATCAGCAACGTCTTCTGATTTTAACATTGGACCGCTGTCAACGTACTCTTTAAGTTCAGGACTTAGAACGAGTCCAGAAGCTTCTACAAATTCGGTCCTCACACCTCCCGGACTGACACTCTAAAATATTTAGAATAAGCCGGAGGAACCCTTGTCTGTGAAGCAATAAACTCACTGTAATTCTAATTTTGCTTCCAATTGAATTGAGCTCCTGCCTCAATGTTTCTGTTAGGGCTGTTACAGCATGCTTGGTTCCTGGATAAACGCTTGAGTTGGGTAGATTGGGAACCATGTGTCCACCGATGCTGTTTATATGAACGATGTGGCCATCGACCTTATTAGCCCTCATGTCTTTTATCGCCTCCCTAGTCGCAACGCATAAACCAAGAACGTTGGTGTTGAGCATTTCCTTCCACTTTGCTGTCTCTCCATCTATTAGAGTCGTGCTTCTCAGCAGTCCTGCATTGTTGACAAGGATATGTACCGGCCCAACGTTATTTTTGATCCATTGAAACGCTTGTAATATGTCTTCCTCCTTACTGACATCGGCCTTAACGGCATACAGCTTTCCACTTTTTCCTTGCAATTTGTTTGCTAACTCTTCCACTCGTTCTTTGCGACGAGCCAATCCAATGACCTAGAAAGGACGAAGAAAAGGTTAGCATTTGTGTCATTTAAAATGTTGCTAGGCATATTTTTGTTCAATTGTCTACTCAAGATGTTTCAGTAGTATAGAAGAAGTGCAATAGGATTGTAAAGTAGAAAATAAGAGGTTTCTGACAAAGCCCCAAAGTCTAACAGATCTTGAACAATTACTTTATGTAGTCACACTGAGAAATGTAGAATAGTGTGAATTTGAAACACATCATAATGAGAGATATTAACATTGATTAAATAATGTTGGTAACTACATAGTCCGGAAAATTCGTATCATAGCGAAATTCAGCCGGGCTCGATAGCTCAGTGGTGAAGTATTCTGACTACTGATCTACTAGTCGCGAGTTCAATCCCCAGACTCGGCAATGTTTTTAAAAATAAAAAAATCGGATGGAAACATCTGCAGAATGCCATTATTGGGTAGTAATGTAAAGCCGTGGGTCGCATGTTATTATGATGTGTAGCAAGTAAAAGATCCCTTGCTAGAGTTTAAACTCCTTAATCACAGTAAAATTCCATGTAGGACTTTGATCTATGACTGTAGCAGTTGGTGTCTAAGGCACCTAATATCTGCATGTCTAAACCATGTCCATAACAAACAACAAAATTCAAGAAAACAATGTAAGTAGTAAATTCAAAGCAGTTGCGTTACTTGCCACGAAACTTGGAGTCCCTTACAGCATGAGATTGCATTCCAACGTACACATGTTATGGCAGTAAAGATACTCAATATTTATCTCAAGGGCATATTGTTCATAGTTTTTACTAAAATTTTCATAGTAAATTAATGCAACGGGAAGAATTTTCAGGTGATGCTCTGTGCAGTGGCTAATGCTGCATTGTCATATCTACCAACATACGTTAATATAATGTCTGTCTTTCTGTGCTTTTTATTATCACTTAAATATTATGATTTAAGCCCATATTACTGGCATATAAATTACAGCTGTCAGAATTAACTAGCAATTAATATAATCTCATAAGGGAGCAGACATTCTGAACAATACGTCTTGTATATAAATATTGGGCATGCGTATTGCCATAACATTTGATACATAACATTTCTAACATTTGAATATATGCGAAAAATGTAGTTGTTGTATCGATATCAGCGAATCTACTATCATAAAATAAATATTTAAACACTGACGGTAATTTGACAACACTTCTACTTCTTATTAAATAATGTCAGTGTCAAATATTCCAAATTTTAAATTAATTATTGTCACTGTATATACAGTGTGTCCCCGGATTGAGTTCACTATAGGTATAATTGACAAAAAATTTTACAATTTTATTTTAATGTTTTGGGATTCCGCCCTGCTTGGTCTGAAGAGAATTTTAAGAATATTTACAGTTTTTGAAAACATAAGTTGGCCTTGACAGTGAAGCAAAAACTATTTTCTTTTCAGGTAAACTACCCTTTCTGTCCATGATACGGCAAAATTTTACCAAGAAAAGTTGTTCAGAATGATAAATTATGGCTCTATACAAAATTTCAGGAAGATCTACCTACTTAAATTAAACCGTTAAAATTGTACGTATTATTTATTAAAAATTACGGTTTGATTTAAGTAAGTAGAACTTCCTGAAATTTTGTATGGGGCCATAATTTCCCATTCTGAACAATTCTTTTTAGTAAAATTTTGCCGTATTATAAACAAAAAAGGTAGTTTACCTGAAAAGAAAATACAATAGTGTGTCCCAGGATTGATGTTACAAGAGGTGAGATACCTAAAAATTTTAGATTTTTATTTTAAGGTTCTGGGATTCGGTCCTGCTTGGTTTGAAAAAACTTTTAAGAATATTTTCAGTTTTTGAAAAACAAGTAGGCCTTGGCAGGGAAGCGAAAACTATTTTATTTTCAGGTAAACTACGCTTTTTGTTCATGATATGGCAAAATTTTATTAAGAAAAGTTGTTTAAAATGATAAATTACGGCCCTATGCAAAATTCCAGAAAGATCTGTTGACTTAGAAAACACCATTATTTTTTAGATAATTGTATTTTATTTTCAGGTAAACTACTTTTTTTGTTCATGATACGGAAAAATTGTATTAAAAAAAGTTGTTAAGAATGAGAAGTTGTGACCCTATACAAAATTTCAGAAAGATCTGTTGACTTAGATGAAACCGTCATTTTTAATAAATGCAATTTGTTTAATCTAAAAAATAACGGTTTAGTCTAAGTCGACAGATCTTTTGAAATTTGGTACAGGGCCATAATTTTTCATTCTGAACAACTTTTCTTAATACATTTCTTCCGTATCATAAACAAAAAAAGTAGTTTACTTGAAAATAAAATACAATTATCTAAAAAATAACGGTGTTTTCTAAGTCAACAGATCTTTCTAAAATTTTGTATAGGGCAGTAATTTATGATTCTAAACAACTTTTCTTAACAAAATTTTGCCGTATCATGAACAAAGAAGGGTAGTTTACCTAAATAGAAAATAGTTTATGCACATTTTTCATGGCCGACTTAATTTCTAAAAATTAAAACTCTGCTTAAAATTGTTTTCAGACCAAGCAGGGCGGGATCCCAAAACATTAAAATAAAATTGTAAAATTTGTTGTCGATTATACCTATAGTGAACTCAATCCGGGGACACACTGTATAAAAGTTTTCTTGCAAAAGAGTGCAAAGACACAAACTTTACAACTGAACTCACTTGATTGGTTTTACCTGACTAACTGCTTTGATTTCAACATATATTTAAACCGTAACTTTACCTTTTCTCTCTGACATTGTATAGTCTGGAAGCGCATTATTTGACAAGTACGACCCATTCTTTTTAAATTTCACGGTAATAGTTGAAACGGGCTTTGGTACCTCTTGCATGTAGTGTCCAGTCTCCTATTTATCCAAAGTGTATTTTTATCTTTTTTATTTTCATTTACATTTATCCAGTGTATTTAGTGTAATCAAAAGTGCAATTGTTAAGCTGATTATAGGTGTATTGCGAGAAACATAACTCGGAATCATGCAGCGTTGTGCGAAGAGAGTTTCAACTTAAATATTATTTCACGAAGAAGAAAGCACCTGGCACTAGCTCGTGGCCTTTAGCTTAAGTTAGAGATGCGTCTCAAAGTGATTGATGCGAAATTACCTTCCGGCTACGTCAAAGCGGCGAGTGCCATAGAAAGAGGTTTGGGAACCGCACAGAAAATAATACATAAAGGCACATTTGCGATTATTCGATGACTTCGTAACGTCAGCCGTCGTGTAGTCTTCAAGCAAGCTTTCAGTATGAATTTCCACGCATTACGCCATCTAAGGTTTGAATAATGCAAACCAGGGTCATACCCGTATGCGATTCAGCAAGTCTCCGGACCGCGTTCAGGTAAAATATTTGCAAGTTGAAGTGCTAAAAAATCGCTACAGCGGTGTGAGAATTGTGTTGAAGAAACATGTTTACCTATGCGAATTTATGAACTGGGTGGAATTCTGTTAGGGCCCACTGTAGACTTTTATGACGATTGCAAGTTTAAAAACCAGTTATTTTAGGGTTTGGTTTTACGCTGTTTTATGTCTGTTCTACAACGTACCCGTGAATAGCCTCAAGCTATGTCGCACGCAGGTTGTTTTAGGAGCTCATACTATCTTCTTCTGAATAGCCTTTGTAATTTTATATATAGTTTGATCTGTGTTTTAAAGTCAATATATTAGTGTAAGCAAATTGGTTTTTCTTGAACATTGTTTGAAGTCGATATCAGCACGAGGATACTACAGGGGTGGACTGCTGCCTATGCACATGCACTTTCTTGTAGATATATTTTGTTAGCTCCGGCGAAGAAAGTCATTATTAGTAATTTTTCAATTACACTACGTTTACAAAATATATTTGTCAAAATGCAAACCTTCTCGCAATTCATTCAAAATCAAAATTAATTATGTTAATATTAATCTTATTTTGGAACAGAATAACAGAAAATAATTATTATATATTTATTCTATTTTCTATTTTCTATTTTCAGCAAGCTTGCATTTTACTTAGTCAAAACTTAGAAAAGAGATGTAATTGAATTGTTGAGATTAATAATTGCAAGGCTTTTTGAGTGATGACATAAAGAAAGAAAAATTTAGATATTACATTCAGTGCGAGTTTTTGACATGTAACTGTATATTCTAAAAAATAACACTCAAAATATAGCTCCACGCCTTTCGACATTATATATTGTACAACTGATTGTAATCTACGTATATTGCTATGATTTTTCACCCGGAAGCTATTCTGATCAAATGATTATTCTAAGCTTAAAGAAGTAAATACAAAACACAGGTTTAATTGTTAAAATGTTTGTACCGGAGAAAGAAAAATGTTGTCTAATAAAATAATACATCGTATATTAATATAAAAGTTAAATCGGTTTAGGTGGACATGATTGAAAGGTCTCTGCAAGCCGCTGAATTGTAGGTGTGGCCTAGACGCGGAATCAAGCGAGCTGCCGCAATCGGAAAAAGTTTGCATGCTGCCACCAGACTGCTCGACAAAACCGGAACTCACGTCGTGATAGCCATATCCTTAGGATAAAAGCAGGCAACAGGAACAAGCCATAGGAACAAGCCAGAGATGGCAATCGGCGTAACGTGTGTTCAGGAGGACGCCGCAGCTCGTAGCTTCAACTGTTATGAAACAAAGTCACGGCTAAATAGCCTACTTGATTAAACCGTGCCAGATCCCACAGGAGGCACAGCTACCCTCGATGAATGCTTGGCATCGAAAATTACCACTCGCCAAACATTCTATTCGGTGTTTTACAAAAAAAAAAACAAATTCTTGCACTCTCCGCTAGAGAAGGTGCGCGCGGAAAATAGAATTAGAGGACCGAAATACAAAGGTAATGCATAAATGCAATGGGGCGTTACATTCTTTTCAGTTCTGGCTTTTAATTTATCTTTCTGGTACCTTCTGTCTTATTTATTATTTACAATTATACATTCATTATGCAAATTTACTTAGATTATGCTGACGTTTATGTAATTACCAATATGCGTTATGTGACCAATTTTACACTTGCAATTTTCGCACATATTAAAATTATTCAGCTTTATTTTGAAGGTCGTTTTGCAGTAAACTTCAGCTTAATTATCTTAGTGTTAGCACAACCATCCTTATTAAATGTGACACCATGTTGTACTGATCTGAAAGCAATTCCTAACATTCATTTCCAGTTATTAGTCTCTGAAATAAAAACCTGCTCCCAAATTATAGCCAATAATATACGCCTAAATCCATTTACATCGTATATTAACATATTACACAACTTTTTATTTAGTTCAATATCAACATTTCAACAATTAAACCAGATTCGATCCTGTTAATTTCATTTAGGTTTTTAAGCATAAAACAATCAATTGAACAGAATGGTATCCGGGTACAATGCCATAGCAATATGTTCCGTTGCATCAATCATAGAGATACGGTTACAATTATATAGGGTGTTTGAAAAACGTGGTGCCACACTTAAGCAGGTTAATAGGGGACGTTGATATTTAAAAATTCAGCATACCTATAAACTTTTTCTTTTATATCCCTCTTCGCCGAAGTACGTCTTTCTTTGTTTATTATAACGTATGATCGAAAACTTTTATCTTCTAGAGGACTGTGGAATTGTTATGTTAAAAGGTTATGTTGGTAGACGTGGTAGTAAAAGTCACATTGGAATTTTGTACCTATCAGTGTAAGGTAATGTCAATAATGTCATTTTAACAAGTACAAACAGTTTTGTTGAATGCATAAAAATGTTAATAACACAAACAACTGCAGCTGTTCAAAGTGGTTTCTTTGATTTTCCATACACAGCACCAGTTTGTGTTCAGTATTAAACATGTTATCAAAGTTAAGTGATTCTGTCAAAACCGTATATGTTATATTATTAAGTATTTTTACTCACCACTGCCAACATAAATTTAATTTTTAAAATCCACAGCCCTTTAGAGAATAAAAGTTTTCGTATATATTGAATTTGATGATGCAAAAAACATTTACTATAAAACTGATTTATTTAATAGATAAAATACAATATGATGCGTGGCACGGTTCCTCAGCAAAATGCCTTGCTTCATAAGTTATTTAAATTTTGTATGCAAAACCTATTAGCTTTAAATCTGCTTTCCATTTAAACTATTTCAAATTAATTCAGTTTGACACAGCTTAATATTAAAAATACCTTAAGTCCAGCATCGACAAGATGTTCAGCAATTGCAGCCCCAATTCCAGCGCTGGCCCCTGTGACTACAGCCACCTTTCCCTTCCAGCGATCCATAGAAACAACCATCGCGAATTAACTGTAACCGGTTAGAAGAGACACTCGAATATGACCACAGTGAATCTGCTGTGCTATATTTATACCGTAATAAAAGAGTTAAACGAATTAGGCGCTTCAAGGTTATCGCTGATGTTGGGCTAACAGTTGGTCTACATTTTACACTAAATCTCGAAAAAACCTGTCTTTCTCAACTAACGTTATATGAATGAGTAATGAGATGACTATTAGTTTACTCGGTTTTTAATTAACTTTCCTACAGATATCTCTGTCACAGAAGAATTATTTTTAAATTTTTTGTCTTTTAACGGTGATTCAGCATTTTTCATTGCAAATTGCAATTGCTATGTTTGGTTTCTATTTCATTAAACTTAACTAAAATGCAGGGAATGTCTAATTTCTTAATTAAAATTGCAAGTAAATACAGGGTGCTTCTTAAGCCGATCGTGTGGCACTTTTGGACGTACATTATAACAGAATTTGAAAGCTCCGGTGGTTTTGACAAATCCGTAGTTTCCCTAATACAGCGTGTTAACATTTTCGAGTCACCTTTGAATTTTGCTTTGAATAATCGAATGCTTGAATAGATTTGGATCACCTTCGCTATGACATTCCATTAATATCGATCAGCTACTAGTTGATGAAACAACCTTGTTTCCAGCAAGATATGGTCTTTTGTATTTTTTGAACTGCCTTAAGAGCCTATAACATCTATAAAGTCCTCTTATTACTATTATTATCGCCACGTGCACCGTTATTGCTCTTAATTTCTTTTAAAATGAAGTTCATTTCATTACAAATAATTTGGGGAATGGCTTCCGATCTTACATTGGTTTTTTGTTGATTATTTTTTTCGTAGCGATCTCAACCAATCAGAAGGCTGGATTTAGTTATGTTGTATAATTTCGATTATACAAAATCGATTATACTAGAGTAACATCACTAGGCAACGCAATACATAACTTTTGTCAACTTGATGTTTTCATGGAGATGACTTTCAGCTAGGTTAATACAAACAAATTGAGCTGCCAATAAAATATTTATTTGAGTCTAATATTAAAATTTACTCAAAAAATAATCAAATCGAATACAATGCGTACTTCGAACAGGTTATACGTCTCAAACTTCCTGCACAATAACAAATCGTGTCAGTTTGACAAAATAATCCTCCCGCTACACAGTCGGACTATTTAACCTGTCAAACTGACACTCTTTTATTATTGTGCAACAAGTTATCGACATATAACCCGCTAATATCGAAGTACTTATAGTATTACTTCTGATAATTTATAAACTTCTGTTATATTATTCTTTGTATTATCAGTATTATCAGAGCTCTTTGTATTCTAGTGTATCTTTACTCTGAAATTGTCATATCCGTTCCATAGGTTGGTTTGCGTAGGGGCGCAGCTTATATGTTTGCTTGTTTTGTTTGTCGTAATGATTTTTGCTGCGACTTGAAGGGCTGAAACGATCTCGCCATTAATTTCTCGGCTTATTTATTTTCTAAGATATTTGCGCTGTTGTTTAGGGTTCCCAGATACTCATCTAGTTATTGAATACTTATCTCCCCATTCTTAGAGTTTTTCATGTGAAGTAACACATTTGCTCTGGTCAATTGGTAAAAACTACCAACTGAAAACTTATTTGGTCACATCTCGGTCAGTGATTATCAAAGCTGCTTCGTCCTTTGTTATCCATCTGGAGTTATCCAAGCCCTTAAAGACTAGCGATTTCAGAAATTAACCTAATAAAAATATTGCAATAATCTCGTATTATTTATTTGATAGGAATTTATTAAATATAAAATGTTGTGTTATTAAAATCTATATACAATAATATCGCATAAAATCTCATCTGTCTATGTAAATCTTAGGTATTTATTTCAAATACTTTCCAAACCTTTTATAATATTATAAATGTAAATGATGAATATTCAATAAATTAGCTAAGTCATTAATCATTACAATATGGTTCTCCTTTTTCTCAGTTTGGAACAAACATCTAGTTTAGTTTACTTTAAATATTATTTCATCATTTCTAATATTTAAATCAGGTGTGTATCTTCCTTTCTGATTAAATTATGATAGTTTATGAAACAGTTCCTTTCAAATATGCAATAAACAACACTTTCTATTTATTTCATCTAAATGCGTCACCTCTTATTTGATGCACTTTTTAAGATTGCCTCGTTTCTACTAATTATTCTTCATTTTCACATTCCTTGACGTTCACCAACCATTGCAATGGTACTTTTTTCCGTGCCCTATACTCTACTCTACTGTGAATTTAGATTGCCCTTTATTTGCCAGTCAGCCCAGCCGTAGAAGCACAAGACCCGCTCTCACCTCAGCGCAGCTAAGGTCTATGTCAATACAGATTGTTCCGACTTGCTCGTTATCACCTATAATGTTGTAATCATACATGCAAATCCCAAAAATAAAAACCAAACAGCTTACTTGAAAATACATATATTCTGGAAAAGAACATACATGAATGGAAATACAAAAAAAGAATACACAACGGTCATATAGACACGTTATAAGTTATCAACAATGACTTAGAAATGTCTACAAGATTAATGCAGAGGCTACGTACTGGAAGACACTCTTTAAGTGTAGGTATGACTTATTATTTATCAGCGCCAAGTCAAAAAAACCAAAGGTGCTAACAATGTTTAAATTCTGCACACAAATTCACTTAGTGCGGTTCTGCCTTCGGTAGCTTTAAATCAGCTGACATGCTGACACGCATCCAGGATAATGCAACTTCATCGTTCGCGCACAATTTGCTTAGATTTTATTAATAGCTGCATTCAACGGCTGCATCAACTGGTTTGTAGCGCGAAACACTCGTTCTATGTTTTAAATCAATAATAGGTTTTAACCTAATTATTACAATGTAGGAAATACTGTTTGGCTTAAATATAGGAAAGTGATTATTAGATGCCAAAGTGACACGAACTAGCCTGTTACACCATCCACTTCCATAACTCTGACTTTTGCTTTTACAAAATATTAACCCGCAGCATCTTCACGAATGTACCACTCAACAACTTAGTCTTGTGCCTAATTCATCAGCAAAGAGCTCCCTTTGATTCGTCCTAAATTTTAACTCCTATTGTCCTCGTCAATCCATTTCCAAATAGCTTCTTATTACTCTCAACGACAACTAATCAAGAAATAACTCTTACTCTAAATATTTTAGCAAACAGCTCCCACTCGTATTTTGAATCGTCCTATGCAACCTTCATCGGCTTCCCAATGTTTTCTTTCAGTTAGTATCATTGGATTTCCTACATATTTTTTTTATATTTACTTGAATAGCTTCTACTTCGTTTAATCTGTACACTTGATGTAAATTTATCCAATATAACACTTTATAGATGCTAATAGATGATACCACCAATTCTTCCTCTTTTTAATAAAAACATTGCACAAAACTGGTAGGTTTGCTGCAACATCTTCTGACCCCGACATTGGACCGTTATCAAAGCACTGCATAAGTTTAGGAGTGGGAACCATCCTAGAGGCTTCCAGAAATTCTGTCTTCACAACTCATAGACAGTTAAAATAAATTAGAGGCTTTCTTTATTAAAGAGCAATAGCCTTACTGTGATTCTAATTTTTCTTCCGATTGAATTAAGCTCCGACCTTAACGTCATTGTTAGGGTTGTTGCAGCTTGTTTGGTTCCTGGATAAACGTTTGCGTTGGGAGAATTAGGAACAATATGTCCAGCGATGTTGTTTACATGAATAATGTGGCCATCCACCTTGTTAGCCTGTCGCTTCCCTTCTGGCAACGCAGCATAAACCAAGAACGTTGGTATTGTTCGATTCTTTCCATTTCTTTGTCTCCGCTTGCCCTAGCTTAGTGCTTCTCAATAGTCCAGTGTTATTGACGTCACAGTGTTGAATTCAGACTGATTACTCCGGGGGGGAAAATGAAACATCTGGGGGGTATTTTTACCTATTCCCGTGCAATCCAGCCATTCTTTTATAGATTAAAAAAACATGAATATGAAGTGGTAATGTTTCCGGGGGGGAATCTTGTACTGTCCGGGGGGAATTTCCCCCCCCGGTCAGCCCCCTGGATTCAACCCTGATTGACGAGCATATGAACCGCTTTAACATTATCTTTGATCTATTTGAGAGCTTCTTCCTTCCTGAGATCCGCCTTCACAGCATATAGCTTTCCACTCTTGCCTTGCAATCTTTTTGTTCAAATTACATGGAGCTAATTGGAACTATAAGGAAGAGTGTTGTTACGAGAATATAAGACAAACCAACACTTATACTAAAGCTCAACGTCAATTTCCCAAAAAAGGACGAGAAGTTCAGCAAGATCTTTATGTTCCAAAACTCTTTACAATAGCACAAACGTACATCCTACCAAGCTAGACTGGACAGGAAAAGAGGTCAGTATAGACGAAAAATGGAGAATTTTATATATCTTTGGTATAGAGACGATAAGTGTTAATAAACCTAGATATCATAATAAACTATGAGTCGCGACTGTTAGACCTTATATTGAGTTATCTGATAAAGGAATCAGCAAATAAAACAACATTCTAAAATAATTAGACTCGAATTTAGAATTTAAGTAGCATTTAAAGCTATTTTTATTTTAACTAATTGACATTTGTTCACATCAGCACAATTCATTGTTAGAAACACCTTAGCTCCTGCTGCAACAAGCTGCTCCACCAGAGCAGCTTAAACTCCGTGATGCGATTGCATTAGATTCAACAAGCTTAGTGCTGCCTATTTTTGTTTCTTTTACAAGATTTGCCTTGTATCCGTTGGGTTCCATTTCTATCAAGGGTAAAGCCTGAGCTATGTGGAAATTATTACTTTTATCTATTCCTCGGTTAAAACAAAAATATGTAAATTTTATTTTTAAAGGTGCTCATTCTGTTTCGTGCGGGGTTGCTAGTCCCCCATCGCGCCCCCTCTAGATTTATATCTAGATATAAAGGCTGTGGGAGAAATAAAATGACCTGGGCGGACGAAACCTAATGCAATCTCGAAGGCAGAAGTAAATATATATGATTCCAACGGCTAAGCTAGTCTGATATGTCGAGAAACGTGTTTGAGAGTGGGCAGATGCACTCTCAACGTCCTCTAGCTGTGGAAATCAGGAGGATTGAAGCAGTCACAAAAAGCAAGCCAAAGGCGGAAATGGAAATCATTAATAAGGCGTAGATACAGCGGTGTGGAAAGCTATGGAAAACCACCACACTATTATTCCCAGGACAATCAAAATAGCTGGAAAATTCATCAAAATGGCCGTTAGTCTCCGGGAGACCTTCGATGGTTGGCCGGTACAAAGAATCGCCGAGCCAGAAGTAGAATGTGCATTATATGTTTAAATCTGTAAAGTTGCAAAATGCAATTGAAGATATGCAAGCACTAAAGATCGATGTAGCCGGTATAAGTGGAAACTGTAATACAGACGAAGTGGTTTATTATGGTCGTAATAACAACCCAATTCATCGAAATGATGTAGCAATAATAGGCAATAAAACAATAGAAAAATTGGTAAAACATTTTGTTGCTCATTCGGATCCAATCATTTTATTACAATAATTAAGTGATACACATGTAGATATAAATATCATACAAGTTTATGCCTCTACGCTAAATAAAGACGAACATCATAGAGAAGTTTTATGAGCAAGTGTGGAATCAATTTTCAAATTAACAAAAAGACATGAAGGCTGGATTAGGACAAAGAAACGGCAGAGGAGATTGTTTAATACAATCCAGTGAAGAAGAAAATTTAGTAAGCAAAAAAATTGAAAGTCGTTTTCGCCGGTGATAAGTTTGCCCCAGATAAATTAAGAGAGCTGGGCTTTACACTGTATCATCAGAACATCTTTCATATGCTATATCTAAAAAACTAGACCAAAATTGTGGTGCAAAAAGAGTGACAGACCATAAAACAGGTTCCACATAAGTGCGAGAGAGATAGCCTTACGCAGATGCGTGAGTGCAAGCGGGACAGACTTATGCAGGCGCCCAGATAAAAGAGCGCGTATGGGAAATGATCTTCGATGCGCATTATTTATTTATTTTGGCAATTATTTTTAATGATTTTTGAATATTTTATTATGTAACATTGAAGTTTCTTAAGATATTATGGCCATGTAAAGTGATTGACACTATTTAAACACTCGCTGAAAATATATTTTTAAAATTATAACTTTTTTGTTTCCGTTTCCGTCTCAGTAAACTATGATCGAAAATTAACTTAATCATTTCGTCTCTATTTTTAAGGAAGTTTAAAATAACATAAAAAAAGGAAGTTTAAAATAACATAAAAACAAAGTATTTAATAAACAAATGCGGGCACAGAAAGGTTTTCTTATTTAAATGTTTCCTGTATTTTTGCAAACAAATTTTAATTTTTATTTACGAAAAGGATTTTCATGTACATGCGACAAACAAAGAATATGAACAAAACATATAAAGTATTGACGAGGGGATTTTTTATTTTAATTATTATATCTTCAATCGCTACCGTAACCGCATTCTGGTGCATCTTCCTCCGAATCCTCTACGATTTTTACTTCCTTTTACAATAAAGGATTTATTGGATTCACTCCAAAAATTCTAAATTGAGTTTTCAACAGATCTTCAGATTTTAGAGTCCCCTGAACACAAAAAACATATTTTTCCATTGATCTGTCTGTCTGTGTGAACAGAATATCTCAAAAACGAAAGGAGGTATCGCGTTGAAGCTTCATATATAAGTTTTGTGTACTATGTAGATCCGACAGCAAGCTTTTGAAGAAAATCCCATAACCGGAATTATTGTCTTTACCCTTGTAATTTTTCAGTTTTTAATGTGTATTGAGGCGAGATAGGTAATTTTCCAGTTGAATACATTGCAAATGTTTTCATGTTACTTCAAACTTCTTTAAAAAGAGAAAACGAAATGATTAAGTTAATTATCGATCGTAATTTACTGAGGAAAAGGAAAGAAAAAAGAAGTTATAATTTTAAAAATGTATTTTCAGCGAGTATTTAAACATTGCCAATCATTTTACATGACCATACTACCTTAAAAAATGTCAATGTTACAAAATAAAATATTCAAAAATCATTAAAAACAGTTGCCAAAATGAATAAATAATGCGCATCGTCGACCATTCCCCATACGCTCTTTTGTATCCGGATGCCCCCATAAGTCCGTCCCGCTCGCACTCACACCTCTGTATATGGCTATCTCTCCCGCACTTATGTGGAACCTGTTTTATGGTCTGTCGCTCTTTTTACACCTCAATTTTGGTCTGGTTTTTTAAATATAGCATACTGAAGATGTTCGTATAATACCGTGTAAAGCCCAGCTTTGTTAATTTACTATAAATGGTTAAGTTTATTATGCAACTTTATGCGAATCTGGAGAGTAGAAAGGGGCCACCTATCCCCTCCACTTTTTATTTGATTCGCGGATTCGCGGTTTAATTCGCGGATTTCGCGGTTTGATCTAATTAATTTCGCGGTTTGATCTAATTAATTTCGCGGTTTGCTCTAATTATTCTTCATATGTGCTACTGATTAATCACATATGAAGTTTGATATGTAATTTACATATGTGCTACTGATTAAATTACGCGGCGGCCATTTTTAATTTGCTTCCGGAATTACGCGTCGGACTTTGGCGGCCATCTTGGATTTCTGGCGCGAATATTTGAATTTGAAATTTCTCTGATTTTTTTCTAAGTTCAATTTTTTGAATTTAAACTTCCCGGGTGTCGGCCATCTTGGTTTTCTGCGCGCGCACTTCTCACGGCTGTCCTTTTAATTTTGAATTTTAGCGCGAATATTTGAATTTTAAATTTTTTTCTAAGTCCCTGTTTTGAATTTAACTTGTCGGGTGTCGTCCATCTTGGTTTTCTCACATTTATTTTAATTTAAAAAAAGCTTCCTGCGATGTCCCATGGCTGGAGTCGAACCAGCGATCACAGCATTACGAGTACGAAGCCTTAACCAACTGGGCTATCGAAGCGATCGAGGTTAAAGGAATTAAACATGGTCACTTGCGTGTCACGAGCCCCGCTTTAAACAAACTATTTTTCAAAAATTTAGATTATAAGAATAGGGGATGTGTAGCTTATTGTGTTTAAAGGTTGATACATTTTTTTAAAAATTAGATTTGTAACAGCTTATTAATTATGTTATAATTTGTGCCTGGTATATGGCTGGATTAACGAGATCCTCATTGTCCCTACCTACTATAGGAAGTTTCCGTCTAAGTTCCCTTTTTAAAACAGTTCGGTGCCTGTGTATTGTTTGGTTTTAAAGGTTTGAACATTGTACCACTTAGCTGTTCTGACATTATACTTCCATATACATATTATAAATAAATTTTAAATGTTATTTTCGACTGAGTTTTAGCCGCTTATAAATTACAACAGCTAGTTTAAAAATTAAATGGGCGATAAGAGCTAAAGGCAGATCGTAATATAAAACGAGTTACAAATTTTATTTTAGTATATTCCTGAAATACTGATAATACGTATTGCTTGAATAAGAAAGAGTTGAACTTTCTCTTTTGTTCTGCAGAGAAACCTTGTCTGACGTCATGACCTCGGTGTATTTTCAAACAAAGAACCAGATTCTAGAAATTCATCGAGTTACAAATTTGAGTTTAATATATTCCTGACATACTTCTGTTGTGCCCTCGCCCATATAAAATAAGACATAAGCATTAAATAAATGTTTTTATTGTATAAGAATGGTTGTCCCCCATAAATTTGAATAAAAACAGACAATTTCGTTGAAAAAAAAATAGCTTTTCAATATCGTTTGCAAATAAGACAAAGGATACTTGTAAAAATATAAGTCAAACCATTTTTTCTTGTAAAAAATGTACGAAAAGACGTAAGAGTTGGCGACAAATTAAAATAAATTTGAATAAAAGCACGCAAAATTACGAAAATACGTAGAAAATTTATAAAAATCGGCATCTTGTCACATTAAATTCTGCAAAAACGACAAAAAACAATATTTTTATACAACTTTCATCGAAAAAATAGTAAAATATTACGAAAATACGTCTGTGTTGACGACAAATGAAAATAAATTTGAATAGAAACACGCAAAAATTACGAAAAGACGTATGTGTTGACCCCCAAAGTAACAAAAATTTGAATAAAATCACGCAATCATACAGCATCTCACATAAATTTTCACAAAAATCGACATCATGTCACATAAATTATACAAAAACTGTGATCATATCACTTGAAATTATACAAAAAACGACATTTTCATTCAATACACGATGAAAATTGAACAAAAATCACGCAATCATACAGCATCTCACATAAATTTTCACAAAAATCGACATCATGTCACATAAATTATACAAAAACTGTCATCATGTCACTTGAAATTATACAAAAAACGACATTTTTACTAAACACACGACGAAAATTGAACAAAAATCACGCAATTACAAGCCATCCCACATACATTTTCACAAAAATCGACATCATGTTACATAAACTATGCATAATTTTGCAAATGTTTTACACTTTTTATAAAATGCATCGCTCAAAATTAAAAGAAATAGCAATTTCGTTGAAAAAATCTACTACCACAATCATTTCGATAAACAAAATTCAAAAAATCTTATACTTTTGACGGAAATATATGTATGTTGACCACAAATTAACATAATTTTTAAATAAAAACGCGCAATTCGTTGAAAAAAAATATTCTGACACCACCAAAACACGCAATTTCATTGAAAAATATATATATGTTGTCCACAAATTAACATAAATTTGAATAAAAACACGTAATTTTGTTGAAAAAATGTTCTGGCCCCGTCATTTCACTTAAAATTTTACAAAACTGCCATCATAACACTTGAAATTATACAAAATATATGTATGTTGATCACAAATTAACATAAACCTGAATAAAACACACAATTTCGTTGAAAAATTTGCAAATGTTTTACACTTTTTATAAAATGTGTCGCTCAAAATTAAAAGAAATCACAATTTTTAAATTATATCACGCCATTATGAAATCGTAGATTGATTTTTTTTTGAAATTTTACACTTTGTAACTGTAAAATAACTTCAAATACTAATATTTTAGCTTTAGATTTTGTAATTATTGCAGATTCGTGAAAAACAAAAGCAGAGTAGAAATAAAAAACACAAACACTTTCTAATAAACAAATATATTGTTCTTATTTCGTATAATACTTAATAATATAAAAATAAATGTACAGCTGAATGTCTCATTTTTCTAAAAATCCGCTAGCAATTTACAAAACTGTAGTTGGAGGTGTACAACATTTCAAATTAAAAAGGCTGCAAGTAATAAAATCAGAAGTTTAAGACGCTCCCAAGCCAGTCGCACAATTCTTGTAGGAAGTTTGATCAGAAGCAAAAACAGGGCGTTTCACATTCAACAGACTCGGGATTGTTTGCAATATTTTCTGAACTTCCATTGTATTCATTGCGCCACCAATCGGATAAAATTAGTATGTTTTCCAATGCACACACCGGCGAACAGATATTGTGATTAAGGCAGCGTACGGCAGTAGCAGTTTTTCGCAGAACTTTTAAAGATGGGCACTCGAGATCTTCCAGATTCACGACGATTTTATTCAGAAAACTTAGAACCTCCTTTTTTTCTTGACCCTTAACGTACACTTTTTCAAATTTTTTGAGAACTCTTGCTAGCTCGGTTTCAAATTCATCAAAATGTATAGAACCAGTATCCCATGCTAGACCGTGGTGACTCTGCTCCAGATAGTTTATGCCTTTTTTAACGAAATAGGGCAGAGTGACATAATTTGCAGGAGGTTTTAAAACGAAAATTGCTAGCTGATTACCATCTGCTGAAATAACAGCCACTTCTTTCGGAATAAACTGCTTCTGCTCGCCACGGAACCCTTGTAGATCTACGAAGGCAGTGTCCATACCGACGTTTCGTCTGGGGCCCATCTTCAGATGCACTAGGTAACAGAACACAATGACTTAAAACGAGTTAGTGCGGTATCGGTTTGGACAGCTGGTTTTACAAATTTTAAAATAAAAAGAGGTGGAAACACTGCGTGCGCCGCATAGCAGACAGGTTGGCTCGAGCACTCACTGCATAATTAAGAAAACATCTAGTTTAAAACCCTTCTATTTGCAATTTCAAACAATATTTCATATAAATTAAGCCATGTACAAATTTCTAAATCGGTTTTGATATATATTTTATCGAAAGACTTGATCCTAAGCTACCGTTTTATTATTTGTCGTGATGCGTCATCGCTGAATTTTACAAGTGCCATCCTGTCTGCGATGTGACGCACGCAGTGTTTCCATACCTTTTTATTTTAAAATTCTATAAAATCAGAGGTCCAAACTGCTGCCGCATCAGGTAACAGAGTACAATGGTTTAAAACGTGTTAGTGCGGCATCAGTCGGGCCTCTGTTTTTATAGAATTTTAATATAAAAAGGGTTGGAGACATTGCGTACGTCACACAGCAGACAGGTTGGCTCTTGTAAAATTCATCGATGACGAATCACGACAAATAATAAAACGGTAGCTTAGGATCAAGTCTTTCGATAAAATATATATCAAAACCGATTTAGAAATTTGTACATGGCTTAATTTATATGAAATATTGTTTGAAATTGCAAATAGAAGGGTTTTAAACTAGATGTTTTCTTAATTATGCAGTGAGTGCTCGAGCCAACCTGTCTGCTATGCGGCGCACGCAGTGTTTCCACCTCTTTTTATTTTAAAATTTGTAAAACCAGCTGTCCAAACCGATACCGCACTAACTCGTTTTAAGTCATTGTGTTCTGTTACCTAGTGCATCTGAAGATGGGCCCCAGACGAAACGTCGGTATGGACACTGCCTTCGTAGATCTACAAGGGTTCCGTGGCGAGCAGAAGCAGTTTATTCCGAAAGAAGTGGCTGTTATTTCAGCAGATGGTAATCAGCTAGCAATTTTCGTTTTAAAACCTCCTGCAAATTATGTCACTCTGCCCTATTTCGTTAAAAAAGGCATAAACTATCTGGAGCAGAGTCACCACGGTCTGACATGACCATTCCAAGCATATAACTTTCATAACTTTTTTCTCTATTTCTTACGGTTTGGCTGCTGAAACAGCGTCCCAGACAAAACAGCGTCCCAGACAGACGGAAATCACGTGATTTCTCGAAAACCGGAAGTGTCACGTGACTGAAATTCGGTTTCTGACCTGACATGACCATTCCAAACATATAACTTTCATAACTTTTTTCTCTATCTCTTACGGTTTGGCTGCTGAAACAGCGTCCTAGACAAAACAGCGTCCCAGACAGACGGAAATCACGTGATTTCTCGAAAACCGGAAGTGTCACGTGACTGAAATTCGGTTCCTGACCTGACATGACCATTCCAAACATATAACTTTCATAACTTTTTTCTCTATCTCTTACGGTTTGGCTGCTGAAACAGCGTCCCAGACAAAACAGCGTCCCAGACAGACGGAAATCAGGTGATTTCTCGAAAACCGGAAGTGTCACGTGACTGAAATTCGGTTCCTGACCTGACATGACCATTCCAAACATATAACTTTCATAACTTTTTTTTTATCTCTTACGGTTGGGCTGCTGAAACAGCGTCCCAGACAAAACAGCGTCCCAGACAGACGGAAATCACGTGATTTCTCGAAAACCGGAAGTGTCACGTGACTGAAATTCGGTTCCTGACCTGACATGACCATTCCAAACATATAAATTTCATAACTTTTTTCTCTATCTCTTACGGTTTGGCTGCTGAAACAGCGTCCCAGACAGACACGTCTATTAGATAAAGGATGTATGCGCCTCAATTCGATTAAGACTGTTAATTTGTTCTGTCTAGACCAGTGGTTCCCAAACTTATTTGGCTTACCGCCCCCTTTTTAGAAAAAAATTACTCAGCGCCCCCTGGAAATCAACATTCTTTAAGCGAACAAACAGAAAGATATTGTAGTGGTAGCTTCTTGAGACTGATAATTTTCTATAAGAGTATTTCTAGGTAGGAAATAATTTTGAACGTATAAATTAATTAGCAATTAAAAAGTACAAGGGGGATTTATACATTAAAAGTACAATATAAATATTTGAGAATTATTTAATGAATGATACATTAGATACCGTTACTGTTAAAGTGTGAATAGTTTATTAAAAAAGTTCGAGCATATGAGTTGATTTAGTTGGGATAGTGGTTTGGTAATATCAGAGCTTAGATTTTAATTTGTATTAACTGACAATCGGAATAACTAAAGTGAAAGCCAAACTCAAATAATTATCTGAAAAAGTCGATTATAAAATATTATAATAAAATATATCATACAGAAATTTGGTATAAATTATTATTATTGCTAGAGAAAATGAAATTTTTAAAATAACCATTTTTTCTGTTTTTTTAATCTGTATTTTGAGTAAAAGCAAATTTGAATAATAAAAACTGTTTATTATAATGGTATTTACCTTCTGGATGGTGCATTAAAGCAAATGTGATAAAGTAAAATTAAAGAAACGGAGAATAAACGAATTTTAATAAAGAGACTGAATAAATAAAGTAACAAATGGTATGAAGAAGAATAAAAACATTTAATAATGGTAAATAATCTTTATGAGATAAATAAAGCTGTAATTTGCATATTTGGAAAATAATGTTAAACAACAGATGAAATATGTACGAACGGTTTTTCTAAATCTTCTTATCTTCTCTTCCTTCTTTAAGCTTTCACCGCCCCCTTATTTTTATTCACCGCCCCCCAAATGCTCACGAGGCTACTATCGCCCCCTGGATCGTTCCAGCGCCCCCCAAGGGGCGGTATCGCCCACTTTGGAAATCACTGGTCTAGACTATCATATTACATCATTTTGCCTGCACTGCTTTCTAGTATCGCATTTATTTAAACTTTACCTCCTATTATTTCTGTTATTAAAACAATAACCACTTGGTTGCATCAGGAGGATAATTCATAAACGAGACTTTGATTTACTAACTTTTAATTTTACTTTCTCTTTCCCTTGTGTTTTTTTTGTTCTTAGTAACCTGAAAATGGCGGGAGAAGCAAATTGTCCTTTGTTAACATACGAGCATTAGCCATTGAGGATAACAGCACCCCTTGATCTATTATTCTTAGATATTTCTAGCATTTTTCGTTTTTACATTTTCTTTTATTTGCCTGCTTTTACTACATTTCTGAAGGTGGCAACGAATGAAAGTTTTCTTTGTAAACGTGAAACGTGCCAGATTAAGTGGATTCGTCGTTGATTTGTTATTTCAGTATTGACGTTTCTTTCACTATTTTGTTTTACTTTTTCTCATATTCGTTTGGTTTGTATTCTAGGAGTTCTCCTATTGGCCAGAGATAAAATTTCTTCTTTGTTAGCGTAAATTGCATTAGATTCTATGCACAACAGTTTTGCATTGATTCGATCTATCAATTTTCATATTCTAGTTTTTCTACCTTTTTTTGTGTATTTCTGTCCCTTCCTAATGCGTATCTGTTTGAAGTTATTGGCGTGCAAGGTGCTATTTTCTGTGGAAAACAACACTTTTCTTTTTCCTTGATCCATTAATTTTCGTTTTGGATTTCTTCTTCCAGTTTCTCTCCTTTCACGTTCTTTTGTATTTGTCTGTTCTTTGTTTATCTAATTTTGTATTTTTTGTTCATTGGTATGAAGCAGCCGCAGAGTACATTTTCTTTGACGTACAAAGTGTTAGAGTTTCTGGGCAATTAAACTTTTTAATTAGCATTTGATTTATTAATCATCGCATTAGAATTTATTATCTCTCCTTCTCCTTATACGTTTTCTTGAATCTGTCCAGTTTCTTTTTGTCTACGGCTTCTGCTCATTGTTTAGCTATTATATTTCTTCTTTGTTGACGTAAAGGGTATTGGATCCTATGGATGGCAGTATTATACGTACTCGATCTATCAATATTAGTATTAGAATTTCTACCTATTTCTTTGTATCTTTTCTTCTGTACGTGTATATATATATTTTTCTTCTAATGTTTTGGCTATTCATTTAAAGTACCTTTTCGTTGATTTACAAGTCGCTAGATTCCATGAATAATGCCACTCTTTTTACTTGCTTTTACAATAAAGGAAGTGTTGGATTTACCCCAAAAATTCGAAATTTAGTTTTCAACAGATCTTCACGTTTTCGAGTCCCCTGAACCCAAAAATACATGTTTTTGTTCATTGCTCTGTCTGTCTGTGTGTGAACCGAATATCTCAAAACAAAAAAAGATAAGACATTGATACTTCATATACAGAGTGATCAGAATAAAGGGTAACAAAGGGGTATTAAGGAAGATGAGATACCTTAAAGTGAATTTATTATCAGTTACCACAAGGATGTGCCTATAGTTTCTTTCACCTACCAACCAGAAACTTACGTGAATCGAAATTAGTCTTAAAAAATAAAAGTTTTGTGTCCAACGTGAAAAACATAAATATCTTAAAAAATTAATACAAATAAATCATTAGAACATCAAAAACATCAAACATACAAAATGATAATAAAGAAAGAAACTTCAACAACTTTATTCTTAATATTCAACTTTTTGGAAGATATCTGTTTTTTACTTTGGAAAAAAAAGATTTATTAGCACTAATTTCGATTCATTTGCTTGTTTCTTGTATCCGATAATAAGTTAATCTGAAATGTAATGCACAGGGTGGTAACAGAAGAAAAAACGGAGAAAATTATTTTTCGAGTAGGTGGCTGTAACTTCGTATTTTACACCTGTCAATTCTAAACAACTTATTCAAATAAAAAAAATTTATATTTTGAAAAATAAGGGTACTTTATTTTTAAGCCATTTTCATATTTTGTGAGCTTCCCCCGTATACGAAAGGAGATATTTGAATTTTGGCAAGTTTATTTTGAGTTTTAGAAAATGCAGGGACTTTTATAAGAACCAGTTTTGTGTACTATCTAGATGCGACAGCAAGCATTTGAAGAAAATCGCATAACCGGAAGTATGGTGTTTACTCTTGTGATTTTTCAGTTTTTTTTCGATTTTCTCAAACGGCTCAAACGATTTTTTTCAAATTTTATATTTTTATTACATTTTTAATGTGTATTGATGCGAGATAGGTGATTTTCCAGTTGAATACCTATAAAATAGTTTTATATACATACTAGCTATTACCCGCGACTTCGTACGCGCGAGGTTTGTTATTTGTGTATTAAATAATGACTAATTATTTCCTGTCAACCCATCCCATCCCATCCCCGTCCCCGTCCCTTTTCCCGTCCCCGTCCCGCCTCGTTTCCTCACCTCCCCTCCCATCCCATCCCTTCCCCTCCTTTTCCGTCCCGTCCCGTCCCGTTTCCCCCGTCCCGTTTCCCCCGTCCCCCCTCCCATCCCATCCCATCCCTTTCCTTCCCGTCCCGTCCCGTCCCGACGGTGATTACATTTTTTATTTGTTAGAGCACAAAGTGTTAGATTTTATGGGCAACTACCTTTTAAATATTTGATTGACCGAGCGAAGCGAGGGATTTCGGAACGACTCGACTGGCAGATTTTTATAAAAATTTACGTTCTATGAAGCTTTGGAGTAGTGATACCAGACTTTTGTTTTACTGCGATGCATTGATCCCCGATCACGGTGAGGTTTTTAAAAATAAAAAAAATGCTGATGAAAGCTTTTTCAGAGTGCCATCATTCGGAAGCGATGTACAGCTGTGGTTCCCATGTCACTACAATGTGTAGCATGTTAAAGATTCCTTGCTAGGCTTGAAACTCCTTAGTCTCGGCAAAATTCTAAGTAGGACTTTGACCATATGACCACATTAGTCGGTTTCTAAGGTACCTGGTATTCTGCATACCTATACCTTGTCCATTAACAAACAAACAGACAAACTTTTTTCCCAAATATGGCTCTAACGATTTCCTTATTTCCACAGACGGAATTTCTCTCTTACACATAAGTGGTATCCTATAGTCAGTATTTACCCAAAAATTAGAGAGAGGGAGATATCTGTGGGTCGAGTTTTATTTCAGCGCTGCGTTTATGGGTGTTGGTGTGTCTCATTTTCGTTCGATAGGAGTTGCGCCATGTTTACTGATCGTAGAAATACTAGTTTATTAATACTCACATGAGATGTTTTCCTTTTTTCCGTTTGCTTTTCGTTCATTTAGTTTTTGAACGTTCTGCTTATTGGTCTGAAGTGGTCGCATATTAAATTTTTCCTTTGCTGGCTTATATTGTTTGATGTTGTGGATAATAGAACTTTTTAGTTATTTAATTTATGAATATAGGTATTATATTTTTCTTCGCTTTGCTTTTTGTTTGTTTTAGTTCATTTCTATATTTATGGTTCAGCTCACCGACGTAAAGTGGTAGATGATGATTTTTTTCTTTGCGTAAGGTGTAAGATTAGACTTAAAAGTGTCTGGAAAATTGTATTTAAAGGTCACTTAGAGGAACTGTCAAATCGTGCCATTAAATTGTTTATATTTTACGCAAAATATGTGTATTTCCAAATTGTTTAAAGCTTGAGTGCTTAAATCCGCCTAAAACAATTTCATTTTCGTTCCGTTCAGTCGTGCCCAAACATCATTCGCGATGCTTCAAAGTATATTAAACCGCGCGGAGCTCTTCAGAGCAGTAGATTTGCTGAAAAGGAGGGTCTGTAAGCTCATATTACGAGGAAATTTATTTCGTCTGCCCTTAATTCAAATATGAGATATTGCAGGTGCGCGCCAAGGCGCGGAATTACCGTTTCTGCCGTTTTGCACGACAGGACGAAGAGCACAATTAAATCACCTCCCGTAAAAAACCGCCCTACATCGCTAATTTTAATTGCGGGTGATTTTTTTATCCAACCAGCAGATGTGGCTATATCTCAATATCCAGCCGCCGAACCCAATGCAAGTTTTTCTTGTTCGGGGCTCAACGGCTGTGGGTTAAACAAAGGGCTGATTCGACCCTAGGTTGATGTAAATCTATTATAAGGGCCCCCAACTATTAAGCGCCCAACCGTTGGCTTCTCATGCAGACGAGTGCATTGCCACTGCACTTGGTTTGCTCGGACTCGGAAACAATAAAAATCGAAACTGTCGTCTGGTTGCATTCATTTACTATGCAACAAGCGACTGCAGTTATTGATTATCGAGAGGCAATTCGAGGAACGGGGGAAGAACAAAGGGCCGAAGGTTCGGGTCGGCGTCCCTCTCGTGCAGGACGAAACGGTGGAATAAAGAAGTTAAGCAGAAGAGAGAATTTCGCCATATCGCGGCACTAAATAAATTGATCGGCCCGGTCTGAGGCATGTTCGTCGGGGCGGCGTTGCCAGACGGGCCCGCGGGGTTGCCGGTTTCATTGAACTCGGGGATGCTCCCAGCACACGCTCCAGACAAAGCATCAAAGCAGGCGGCTTTGTTCGTGTGTCGTCGCGTCCTGTCGCCTGCCTAATCCCTAGATTCAATAAACGAATGCCCAGACCCAAAATGAGGCAACGCGCACAACCTTTGCATTCGTCAGTACGTGTTTAATGGGAATTAATCAAAAAATCAAATCCCGAGCATGTCCAAGCTGCAACGAAACCGCATTCACTGTTTGTTTACCCCACGGCGCGGCGTCGCGCAGTTGCGGTTCTCCATGTTTTGCAAATCTTTTCGCCCGAAACGCCGATGTGCTAACTGCTAACGGCCACCCTTTCGAATGTCAATACCATTGAACCTTTGTGTTAATAAGAGTATTTACAAAATTAAAAAATCTGAATATGGAAATATATTTGATTGTTTCTTATTATTTACTTATATAGATAGGATGGTGTGCAGCGACGGAATTAGCTATTTGCCACCCCTAAGTCGAAAAATTTATCATTATGAACAGCTTTTCTAGGTAAAATTTTGCCGTATCATGAACAAAAAGGGTAGTTTACCTGAAAAGAAAATAGTTTTTGCTTCACTGTCAAGGTCAACTTTTCAAAACTGAAAATATTCTTAAAATTCTCTTCAGACCAAACAGGACCGAATCCCACAATCTTAAAATACAATTCAAAAATTTGTAGTCCATCTCACCTCTTGTAACATCAATCCAGGGACACATTGTATGTTGTCCTCTCCTGTTGTTATATATTGTAGACGTTTCAGCTTTATGATTTGTTTATGTTGATATGTAGACCTACTTCTTTAAGTTGATATTATAATTCGATATATCCTTCCTTCGCTGCTGTTAGGGATCCGGTCATCTATATATCTGTACCTTTGTCTGCTATCCTCAGATTTTTCCCGTTCTGGATTTTCTTTTGTATTTCTCTGATTTGTTTGCTTGTTATTTTATATTAAGTTATACATATAATGTTACTCGAATTCTTAAAATTAAATTTCGCTAAGACCGCATTGTCTTTTTAGTTAGGGCCGGTTCTACAATCCAAGGATAAAGTTATCCCGGGAATAAATACCCTAGAAACGATTGTTGTAACAAAGAAAACTATGACAATTATACCTCGGATAGCTTATTCTAAGTATATACTCGCATTGTAGAATCGGCCCTTAAAGACCCAGAACTTTTTGGCTTTTTGTGCCTTATATCTTGTGAATCCAAACAAGAATGTTTGTAATAATTACGTTTGTTGGTGGCTGGTAAACCCTCATAAACTACCCATGTTTTGGTCTAAGTTGTTAATCTTGTAAACAGGATAAGTAAACAGACTTGGCCTTTTATTTATTTGTGCACTCATGCAGACTAACTTTTCTCAAGACATTGCAGCTTGTATCGACAGAGTTAAAATTGCGTTAAGGTTAAGAGCTAGAGGTTAGCCTGTCGTATTTATAGCCGTACGTTATAGCGTAACACTGATTGACCGTTCAAATCCAGTGCAAGTGGAGTTGGTGACGCAAAACCGGCTGAAGCGTGGCTTCACATATCATTCGTGAGATGTAGTGAGTGAATTGCATCCATTTGTAAACGTATCTTTACCCACATAATGCGTGGGCGTCTTTAGGACACGTCCTACTAACTTCCACGAATGATATGTGAAGCTATAGTAATGGAAAAACATCAAAATAGTCAGGGTCACAACCATCACCAGTGGCCGTACCTTGAATCGTCTATTCGCTTTAATTCTCAAACTCGAATGTTTCATCGTTGGAGAATCAAACCCAACTCTAATAGAACCCAAGCCATCATGTCTCGAAATGTTCATGACTACATCAACTCCACATTGAACCCCAACGAAGTCGCCTAGATACTCTAGATTAGAGATCACTATTTTAGTTACCATCTCCAATGATGTCGCGACTCTATACAGATAATAAGTGTCATTCTCTCACTCCCGCACCCACATCCACACCTACAAGGCCTTTATTTGTCACTGACATAGAAAACTAAACGGGTTATTTATGATCACTGGCTATCGTTCTACTTTGCATGAAGAAGGTAAGGGCTAAGGACAGGGTCATCGCCAAGAAGATGCTGCCTCTGAATTGGTTTCATACCTTCGCGGAGGTATCCATGATAGACTCTCCGATCTCCGAGTCCGATTTGTGCAACAGAAGCAACACCATATCGCCACCAACTTCTGGACCCCCACTTTCCAGATCAGACATCCAAGACGAAGAAGAGGTTCTTAATTTTTAAAATGTTTAATCACATCATGTATGTATGTATGTACGTATGTATAATCTGTAACCCCATTTACCTTGCGGTGTAGAGGCTGGTGCTTTATGCGCTGCACTGGCATCTGGCGGTACAATGCTCAACTTGCCCCGGATTCGGGATACAGAGTTGGAGCGCGCCTTTGGTGCTTGCGCAGCAACCATTGTGTGAGGTGTGTGTCTTGGTGATGTGTTGACCTTGTTACTCTATCTCTTAGGTCTGTGGTTTTGAGTAGAGCACAGTTAATTTGGTACCCAACTGTGAATGGTCTCACCGAGCCCGATTCCAATCGCCAAGGCTACGGGAAAACTCCGACCCCCGCGGGATTCGAACTAAGGACTTGCTTAATGCAAGCCTGGCGCTTACCCAACCGCGCCACGCGGCTTCTTATATCATATATATTTATTTTATTTATTTAACATTTTTAGACGTGAAATATCTCAAATTCATAGTATTATCGGGAGTAATACCACAAGTGGTTTGATTTTAGCCGGATATTTGTTTATATTTATATTTGAATATTTGTTTTCTTGGCAATCTGACGAGAAAGTTTGGTCGAAAAAATTGCCATTTTAAAAATTTCATCTTTGGCCAGAGCTGCCAAACGTTCTTTTCTTTTATCGATATTGCTTTTTCTTTGAGTTTTTCGTATCGCCTTTTTTTTAAACTCTACATAAAAAATTTTAGTATTCCACATAGTCTTGACTCTTTATATTGATCCCCATTTCTTTTTTCATATTAAACTCCCAGGCCATTAATATTTTTGCCATTTTTTCTACTAACAAATTATTTTCCATATTGGCTTGGATTTGCACAGTTAAATTGCTTACACTGGCAGTTATTTCAGTTAATAACAATTATGCTCGCTGAATTGTTAGATAAATTACGCTTATTTCACAATTCAGCAGGCAGGTGATAAAAATAGTTCACGTTTTCCAACTATGATTTTGAGGAACAAACCGAATATATCCGATTCCATCCGGACAAACTTATTTTCTTCGTAATTGTTTTTTATATCCACTAGTATACAGTCTGTCTGATATTTTCAAATGCATCAAGCCAAAAAAGCAAGTCCTATAAACGCCAGTAGGTGAGTTTTATTAATATTTATTTATTGTAGTTCCAATTGAAATCTCGTGTGAAGCGTGTTCTCGATGAGTTCACACATAGCAGAAAGGTCAAATTTGCCTAAAAGTGTCCTTGTTCACGAGGTACTTTAACAACTCGGACCTAAACATGGGTGACTTATAAGGATTCACGAGCTACCAGCAGACATAATTATTATAAAAATCATTGTTTGTTCACAAGGTGTAAGGCACATAAAATAAAAAAATCTGGTGTGATACACGCACACAACTTCCTTTTACAGTGATCATATAATTAGCCAAAAATTTGATTTTAAATTTGTAAGCATTTGTCAAAATTTTTCGAAAATTACAAATTCTGCCAAAACGGTACAAAATAGAGCGTTAGTTGAAGAGACACATTTTCTCTATAATTTTAAGCTGAATTCAAAAATGTAATAATATACCGGGTGTTCTATTTAAAACGGGAGTTAACAAAAAAAAATAGAAAAAAAACAAAAGAAACCCATTTTAGAAGTATTCAAATGGAAAATCACCTATCTCACATCAATACACATTCAAAGTGTAATAAAAATGTGAATTTAAAAAAAAATCGTTAGAGCCGTTTTTGAAAAAATCGAAAAAAACTGAAAAATCACAAGAGTAAACACCTACTTCCGGTTATGCGATTTTCTTCAAAAGCTTGCTGTCACATCTACATAGTACACAAACCTTATATATGAAGTTTCAACGTCACACCTCTTTTAGTTTTTGAGATATTCTGTTCACAGACACACAGACAGACAGACACACAGACAGACAGACAGACAGACAGACAGACACACAGACCAATGAAAAAAAATATGTTTTTTGGGATCAGGGGACTCTAAAACGTGAAGATCTGTTGAAAACTCAATTTCGAATTTTTGGGGTGAATCCAATACTTCCTTTATAGTAAAAGGAAGTAAAAATCTGTAAAAGGCTTTACCCAGAACTTCCCTCGTCGATATTGTGACACTAAATAATTTTAAAAATCAAATTAAGTTAGGAGTAAAAATATCTTCACGTTTCTAATATATTATAGAAATTTTCAAATAAAAAAAATGTATCCCGCTGGGGCTGAACCCGCCGCATCTACATAGCGCTCGTAACCATACCTGCATAGAAATCGTAACTGCATCCAGAGTCGAACTGCGCCACCGAGGATATTACAAATGGGTGCGACTCTATTTAAGGAAACGCTGTTATTGTTGAAACGTTTTTACTCTTTTGTGACATTATCCTGTATCAGTTGAGTCTTATTTTCGGCAAATGTAAAGCTTGACCTATGTGAAAGTTATTACTTCCTTCTATTTCAAAATTAACCCAAAAATTAAAAAAAAAATTAAGGTGCTGACCCTGTATATATTTGTATGAAATTGTACCGGTTTCATGCGAGCTAGGTAATATGTATGCAAAATATCGTCTTCCTCCGATAAATAGTTTTTGTGCTATACTGCCAACAGACAGACAGACAGACGGAATTAAGAAAACCTCTTTTTCGTCGTCTAGGGACCTTGAAACGTGAAGATCTGAAGAAATCTCTGAAGGTGAGTTTTTCGTGATTACAATACTTCCTTCGTCTTTCAGACGAGGGAAGTAAAAATACTGGGTGTTTACCTAGAAAGATAACGCGGTCTAAGCCCAAATTTAAGTTTATAACAAGTCATATAATACAAATTGTTATAAAATATACTTAATCCGCTGCTTCTGCTTTCTGTATTAGTTCTTTTAGGCAGTTTCCTGTCCCTTCCGGCCACACCTTTTATATCCCATCACTTGGCTTCTAATGTCTTCCTTCTTTCTTCGTATGCTGTCGTGTGTTCAAAAAAAAAATCATTCGCAGCATGCCATGATCAAATTGAAGTTTGCTGTAACTTGAGATATACCCATTGATGCAAATGAACTACCAAGTAAATTACATCTTGACCTTGAATTATTTTCCTAAAAATATACAAAACACTTAACAAAAACAATTTTTATTGACCGTTATGATTATTACACTCCTTATTGTTATGTACATGCTATTTTATTTTCCTTTTTGCTTGATGCAATTAAACCTAATGCAGTGTAAACTTTTACCTGCCACAGTGACAGACTTAAGTTAAGACGTGACTAGATTTTCTATCTTTTTTTCCAAGGCCTACCCTAAATGAGTTTTTTTGGAACACAAGATATATTAAATAGTTTAATTTTGATTTTCTTACTTTTTTCAGTCTGACGGTGTCATTACCTGTTAATCTTGAAGCTTTTCAATACTATGACTGCTCAAATCTTCAGTGTTCGCTATTTTACCTACGACTTATTTTTAAATCTTTTTTGCTATTATGTCATTTTTTAATAGTTTTGTGTATTTTAATTTCCAATATGTTTGTAATTGTAACAATTTTGAAATGCAGACAATTATTAGGAAGGTGTATTATAAGCAGTTTGTTATAGTTATCATTAAGTGTTTAATTAAAAAAAAACGTAGTGACTGATATTGTGAAACTAGTGATATGGAAATGTTTATTGGAAATTATTGATATAAGTGTAGATTTAGTGTGTAGTGAACGTGGAAATAATGTCACAGCTGCAGCTCAGAGATACAAGAAAAGGTTCCTCGTCATACCAAGTTTGTCGTTGATGTTCGTTTCCGTAAAGAAGGCACATTTCGCAAAAGCTGATAAAAAGTGGGCGTCCCTTTTAAGTCTAGCAAAAGTGTGTATTCAAGATCAAGAACGTTTCGAGTATTTACAATAAATTTAAGTACTAGGTAGTAACGGTGCATTTGAGATGTTTTTATCTCAACCCGTTAAAATAGGCTACTTCTCTAGCTATAGGAATGTATTAAAAATCCATTTCTAGCACTAGGGAACTGTAACGCGACAACAATGAATTTTGGGGTATAGGTGAATTAGGCTAGATGTTACGTGCTTCTTGATATATTTTAGGGATGCACTGCATGGTTTTTTAGTATGAGAAGTAACTGTGACAAATCGCAATATGCCTCTAGAAACAGTTCAGGTACATTAGAAGCAATTTCTTAACTAATAATAACAACAAAAAGATGAATACAGGTTCAAAAAGATTTAGATGTACATCCACAGCAGTTTACGGACATTGTCAAAGAATATCAACGTCCGGGACTTTAGGGCGTGCAATTGCCTAATTCATCGAAGAATTACGACGATTTAATTGCTCATTATCTGAGAGGTTGTTACGTCACTCTGGCCGTAAATAGGAGGAAGCAAAGACAGCCGACTTCTCAGCCGGAGCTGGCCGTGGGTTAAACAAAAGACTCAAATCTTAAGCTGGAAAAAATAAAGGCGCCAAGTAGCAAATAACACAAGCACTTTGCTAATCAAATAAAAGGTATACGTCGAAAGGTGCTACCAACCAATTCGTGAAATAGAAATAGGACGGCAAGGGCACAAATAAAATTCGCATGCATAAAAATTAGGGCAGTATAATATCAGTCAAAAGTATTCGGCAGAACATACACAAAGCAAAACAATAAAACACGACATTCAAGATCAAATATCCCATTGAAAATATCACAGTAGTAAGAGTTGTTTTAAAAGTCACCAAAATGTATATACAGTGAAATCTCCCATAAGCGGACACGCACGGTGCCAACGTTTTTGTCCGGTTATTAGAGGCGTCCGCTTAAGAGAAAAATCCATTTTTATGTTTACAAAAGTTGTATTAAGCAAAGGTATATGCGCTAACAATACAGACAAGAATATAAAATAATTGAAACAAAGTTATAGTTGTTACAAAATCTAAAATACTCATTTGACGTAAGGGTTTTTCTGACTGTTTATTATACCTTCCGCATGTATTTCTATATATTTTGACAGTTTGAATACTTTAAAGTCATTACTTTCTTTATCAAAGCATTTAAAAATTTTCACTGTTAATGCTTCCGTGTGGGTCTTGATTACATTCTCACAAATTTCTAAGTCGCCATCGTTTTCTAATTCTGCCAACTTCACATCAACGGCAACTGATTCACCTGAAATTTCGGTTACATCATCTTCCTCGCTTATTTCCTTGTCAATGTTTATAAATTCGTCAGGGTCGACGTCTTCGATTTCTGGGATACTCCTATACAGTTCAGCCATTACTGATAAGGGTAAATAGTCCTCTCGTTCGAATTGATTACACTGGCGTAACTTGATACCCGAAGACTCTGCGGTCGCGGGGGCCCCGAGCCTAGTTTTCTTATTCTTTCATTCAATAAAAGCAAGCAGGAAAAATTTTGGCTATTTTTAGTTTTATCATAATAGGATGACCACGCAGAAGGCAAAGTAGTTTTGAATTGCAGGCCTCTAAAATCAAGCGACATGGATTGTTTTGTAATAATATCGCGCATAGGGTAATGAAAGTGTCGAATTTCCTTCAGTCGTAACGCTGATTTGAGTTGACTTAATACCGCCCGTATTGCAAAAGAATTCTATATTTTAACAACATGATCCTTAAAAATGTTGGATTTATGGATTGTTTTGATGCCTCACGACATTAGCTGGGCTTGCATTTTGAAGTGTCCATACAAGAGAGATTCACAGTCTAAAAATTGTCGAAAAATGGTGTTCGTGTCCGTTTCAGAGAGTGTCCGTTTAATAGAGAAAATTTTATTAGTAAAGTTAATGCAAGCAAGTTGGTTCTCAACAAAATGTCCGTGTAAGAGAGGTGTCCGGTAAGGGATATTTCACTGTAATTAATTTGAGAATATTTAGAATAAATAAATAGTATGAAAAAAATACAAGTTGACTGTAAAATTGGCAATTTGAATTACCAGTAGGTTACTCGGCAAAAACGCAAAACCGCCATAGTGCTATTAAGGGCTAAATGTTAGCTTCGGATTTAATTTGACCCTAAATCCACAGATGCACAAACATTCAGATGTTATCAATAATTAACAGAATGTTCTGTAGACCAAGATCTTGGCTTAGAGTAGGGCATTATATAACCCGTAATAGGCTTAGTAATTAATTAATAATCAGTTTCACTTTGCCGGGCAAACATATTTATTAACGCAATATCTTGTAAGTAGGAAAGCAATTAAGTTTATTTCAACCTAGTGATCGGTTACTAACATAAAGCCAATGTCCAAACCTTGAATACAAAATACAAAATGTAAAATTGCTTCACAAAGAGCCAAAATTAAAAGCACTAATAACTTGGATAGTACGTGAGACACATCCCAAAATTTCAATTCAAACTAACCTTGACATTGTAACAGAATTATTGAAAGTAAACAGTGATTCAAGTACTTCAAAATAATTTATTATAATTAGCACTACACAGGTAAGCTCTATATTATACTGCATTTATGTAATCGTGGAGCCAGTATGGAATTTGACGAATACAATAAAACTAACGTAAATCACTATTACATATTAAAAATAAGCCCGTATTGCAGGTTATGTCGAGGTCGCAGCTATTTCATGGTCAAAATTCCTTAAAGCAAGGGGCTAGGTTAATTAAAGACAGACTTGTTACTGCTAGGTAGAAAGTAGGCGCCATCGGAAGCTGACCAGATGCAAATCATAATGATAAGCCACATCGGAAACCAGATGTTTGCGATGGCTCAGAACGGCAATTTGACGCAACCTTCGCTCTTCCAGAAATGGAAACCTCAGTACACACATCTAGTTCGTCAAATGAAAAGGGACGGCCTTGGCTCACACGAAAAAACGTTTTCCCCCGTATCTAGAAAAGGAGCTAAAAATGGAACACAATAGAATCGGAGTAAATAATACAAAAGGAAGCTAGGCTTACCATTAGGATGGTTCTGCTCCGTTTGCCAAAGTGGTTACATGTGCTTCTCAGGTATATATCCAAATGATGATTGATTTTGAAAAATCGCCAAAAATACCTTTTCTAGAGTCTCTAGAGATTTGATCAGAATCCTTTGAAAGAGCCAATAATCCAACATCGATCCCTCAACCTATAATGCAAATTAAAATCAAAATTAAAGAAACATTAGACTTCACAAACGTAATACACAAAGCAGTCTTCCTGAAGCAGCACACAATAGCAACATAATCGAAAGAGATAAGCGCCTTGCCCAGAATTTGGAAAGCCTTAAGGAAATTTAGGGTCGGCAACCAAAGTAGCTCGGTGCGTGAAGTGAGGCATAACATAACGCAAACCCATTTAGAAATAATACACTGAAATATGTAACTTGACTGATCGTTTAATTATATTGCAGGTAAACTATAATTTATAAAGAATAGGGCAATTAACTAGGTAAATAGTTATAACTGACCTTTGACCCGCAACAAGGTCCGGGAAACCAAGCAGATGAAAGCTTACCAACTTTCGATGGAACAGACCAACGGGCAGCACTGTATAAAAGGAGTTCCGAAGTTGGGCTCTTTCTCAATCATCGACCAGCCGCGTTAGCGTTAGCGTTACTATGGTGATTTCTTCCAATTTGTACTTGTATACGTTTCAAATACTAAATCAATTTTATTAATTTAGTTCGCATTTAATTTATTTGCGTGTAAGCGTAGCAACAAGCTAAGTGATAATACTGAACCTCTGGAACCTAGGTTGGGAACAAGAAGCGTGACTAAATGTTATTAAATGAAGTGTGCCAACAATATGTACTTTGCCTTATTCTAGTTAATGTTAAAAAATAAATGCTTCCCTATAAAAGACCCCAGAACGGTTGGTCACCAATGTTACAATGATACTAAAAGGATTCTAATCCTCTTATCCCAATTAAAATTAATATATTCCGATATAAAAAAAGTTTTTCTTTGGTAAATGAGGAATCGAATTTGAAGTGTATATTGTATGTGTGCTAAATTACAAAATAATTTAATTATTTTTAGTTAGAATAATTCGTAATGGGTTATTGGTATATAATGAATGTCTGAAGATTTTTAATTTCACAGTTTATGGGAACTATTTCAAATCAAAGATTGTGACAAATGGTGTAGTGAATCAAGTTAGGTAATGAAATTAACACAATAAATTGCATATAAACTTCTCTTTATAACAGTTTTTCGTTATTTTTGGCCTGTGCCGTATAAAGTCAAACCGACTGCGTACTTGTTTTGTCCAGAAGAATTTTCATAACTGAAACCTTAATATCCAGCCAAGCGATCTATCCACAAACAATCTTATTGTTTTTTCAACTTTAATATCCTCGGTTGCTAAGCAGTTGCTTTTCGGGAAATTCGTCGCATTTTTTTAGAATCTCTAGTTCCCCGGGTAGAACAATAAAGATTTCAGTTATTCTAAATGAAGGCGAACTGTTAGGAGGCAACTGTTGTGAAAATTATGGATGCAAATTTAAGCTTTAGCAGAGTTTCCGCACGCTGTATTCCAAGATTTCTTATACCAATGCAGAAATTCTGTAAGCAACCAATTTGCGAGAAAAATGAAGACAATATTTTTTCAAAAATTATAATTGGAGCTAAGACTTGAGTTTATTACTCAGACAAAACAAGAATCAATGCAGAAGATTCGCAGGGCCTCCTCGCCACTAAAAAGGGTGAGAACACAATCTCCTTCAGGAAAGCGGGATGGCTACAAGGTTCGTGAACGCCGTGGGAATATTCTTCCTTAATGACATGCAGAACAGTTCTACTAAGTACCCTAGATTAATGTGGAGAAACAATTGATTAAAAATGTAATAGCTGCTACTGAAGGGAAAATGTAACATTCAAAACAATTTGCTGTTCCATGACAATTGAACAAGTATCGATGCTCGGACATTTAAACGAATTCCATTTGAATGTTACTGTTTGCTCTGTCAATAACAAAATTAAATGAAGCCTTTACTAAAGAACAATTGAGCCAAACCTGTTCAAATTGCAAGAACCAAATGAATTCTGATACTTTTTGCATGTAGGAATATGAAAAATTTGCTTTTGCCAAACACTATGTAATTGAATGTATCGCACTTAAACGTTATATCTGGAACCGATCCTGGAGTTTTAAATTCAATATATTTAAGTGCCGCATATCTACAATAGAAACCAAATAACCAAATACTGAAGCTTCTGCTCAAAATCCAGCATCTTAATTGTTGTGCATTGCCAATGCTTAACCTTGAGAGGGGCAGTGCCGTCTTTTATATGATTGAGGCCCCGGGCCCAAGGTAATGAAGGGGCCCTTCTAGAAAAGAAG
This sequence comes from Agriotes lineatus, assembly GCA_940337035.1. Lineage (NCBI taxonomy): Eukaryota > Metazoa > Arthropoda > Insecta > Coleoptera > Elateridae > Agriotes > Agriotes lineatus. Next base: position 342,492 of record CALNHX010000378.1, read on the forward strand.
TAACTGAATACAATACAATATATATTTTTAAAATACTTTCTTTTATTTTTATACAACTAAATACTGAAACGAAATTAAAATTCTAATTAAATGAATATAAACACAATAGAACACAAGAAACCTAAAAATTAACAAATAGAACGTAATTATTGCTACACACTAATAAAAGATTTTTTTCTCGATTTGGTATGGGCGAAGTCCTGTGTTATATCTTCAAAATTTAAATTCACCAATATGTCGCTTTCTATGCACATTAATGATAGTTTAGCCTCTCTTCTAGCATAGTACTGCGAAGTTCGTTTTTTATCGTGTTTAACTTATGAATGTTTGCCTATCTACCTGTCTACCGGTCTACCTGTCTACCTATCTACCTGTTTACCTGTCAGGAAGTGTAGGAGCTACTAAGTAGCCAGAATGTAAGCAAGAGGCTGGACTCCGATAATATTCCAGCTATATTTGTTAAAAACTGCTCGATATCATTATCTGAGCCGTTAACTATTATGCGATTTCAACTTGCGCAACATAAATTGGGTTAAGAATGGCAATGAGCGTGGCCTCCAACCAGCTTCAACGTACGACAATAATCATAATTGTTTTTTGGATTGTATATCTGAAAGTGGAATTATGCAGTTTAATTATGTTAAAAATATCAATTAGAGGATTCTAGACCTTGTGTTATCTAACAACGAAGAACGAACACACAGAGGTTTTTCAATACAACCGCCTCCTCTTACTGCTGTAGATCAAAACTATCCTCCTTTAAAAATATATTTTAGATATAAGTTTACAGAACCGCTTATTGCAGCCGCTCAAAATTTTCGTAATTTCTCCAAAGCTAATTATAATGCTATTAATGGTAAATTACTGTCTTACGACTGGAATGTTGAACTGAAATCGCTTAGCACTGAGAACTGTGTAAATTTTTTTTATCTAATTATAAAATCTGTTATTTCAAAACATGTACCCATGTTTAATAAGCGATCAGATTGTTTTCCTCTTTGGTTTTCAAGCGATCTAATTAAGCGGATGAGGGAAAAAGCTCTATCAACAATATAAAAGACAGAAATTTCCTGTTGACTATAATAGCTTCAATCGAATCTAAAATCTGTTCTAATACCAAAAGCTTTGAGTCTGGCCAACGTAGTACATTTATACGTTTATTAATTTTTATTAATGATTTATAATTATGTATAGTTATCAAATGAATACATAACTTTAATTTTTATTTTTTTTTACAAAATTAAATAATGAATTACATAATTATTAGTTGATCAATGCGTCTGTCGGGGGCCCCAAAAAAATGGGGACCCCGGGCCCGGGCCCGTTGGGCCCGTGCCTAAAGACTGCACTGGAGAGGGGAGATGGTCGAGTGGGTGGTATGTACTCCGAGATGTGGAAGGTACTGAGAAACCACCTCATTACTGCCGTTCATTTCCCATATTTACACCATAAATGAACCACCTACGTCTAAATAAAGGTGTGGAGGTGAGTACCCTTATCTGGCGAAACACGTGTTAGTCTGCGATATTCATAAACGTCAATGTGTTGGGAGAAGGAAAGGGGAGGTATCAGCTGTATCTGATCCAGGAAGCACTTTACACTTCTTCATGTTCTTGGGAGAGATTTGCCACGACGCGACGTCTGTACAGAATTAGTGATTACACCTAGGCCAGCTTTGAGTATGTAATGATACGTAGAAGAGATTCTAATAGAGCACGTAAAGTTACTTCCATGGTTACAATGACGAAGTTATCGCCGGCTATTTTAGAAAAATCGATATGGCCATCAGGAGTTCGAGCTTGAACCCTATAGAGTACGTCTGGGATATTGCCAAAAGAAGTGTGCGAACGTGAAATCCACTTTTGGAGAATATTCATGAGCTGAAGACTACAGTTAAGAAGGACTGAAAAAAACTTTCTCAGACGATATCAAATAGTTCATTAGTGAGATGCGAAGAATGTTTTAGGCTGTTATCTATGCATTACAAAAGAAGCTAACACAAAGAGACTAACAAAATAATTAGGTAAATTAGCCTGCTACTAAGCTCTCTTTCATTCAGTTCTGTTGATGTCGTGTTACGGACAAAACGCGACGTATTTAGATTTAGTGTCGTTTGGCGTAATTTTTGAATGATCCATGCCGTCGTTCTGATTTTGTCCGCTTTCGTCGCGGCGAGCGCGTTACTTTGTTATGCTTTTTTCTACGATTATGTGTTTTTGTTACTGCAAACTGAGTTATGGCCCGGCTAAGATATTTATTTCATTTCAGATTATTGTGACTTTGGTTAAGCTTTGAGCTTAGGGGTTCTCGTTTCTATCTGAGCACATTTGTTGTGTCAAACCTCATGGGCGTTCCTTTTGTATTGATGAATAAGTTTAATATTTTGTAAAGAACCGCACGTCGTCTTCACAGATTAGCTATCCGGTCTTCAAATGTGCCACTGTAGCCACGCTGGTTTGATTTTGGCTACCAAGTTCTAAAATTCTCAAGCTATGCGACTTTTCACCTGCCAGGTTTTATTTTTCAGAATAACATTAACAGTACGTGAGGTTAAAATTTGAATAAAACGTCTTAATATTGGAATAATTATTTATCCGGTTGGTTCGGTTAGCTAGCTCAGTAAACTTGAAACCCTCGTAATACCCCACTTCATAGATAGGAAATGTCAATATTTGCCGAAACAGGAAGCTGCCTCCCCCCCCCCCCCCCCCCGTAGTGTTCTCGAGCTGAAACTGACTTCAAACAATGCACAAGTAAAGCCAATTTGGAGGGTATCATCCGCGTACCAAATATTATTGTATCGTTCCCCATTCACAAGCACAACATTTTCCAGTGTTTCTCATATGATCGGAAAAGATATTGAAGGGTATCGGAGATAAAATTTATTCTTGCCGAACTCTACGCTTTATTCTTATAGTTTTTGGAACAGGCAACCTTCACTTTTATGGTAGCAGCTCGGTTCCAATCAAGGTTCATAATGATATACAAATATTTCCATCAATACCAGGACTTCTTCAATTCACCATGCTGAATTCCACAGCACATACGTAACACTTGATAAACCTACCTGCAGGGCTGAACCAATATTTGATTCGAGTCATATCGACAGTAAATTTAATGGGCGACTAGTGACGCTACTCGTAATTGTTCTACAATCTTCCAGTTTAGCTTACTCAACTTCTTCTAGTCTCAAGATCACAGTAAATGCGAATGAGAAATAATGATATACACGGAGAGATGGGATTAAGGCATGATGTGACTGACATAATCTTTTATGTGTGCCTTAGGATCGAAATTTCTGCTTGCCAGCATTGTCGGGGTTGGCTAACTTTCAATTTCCATATCCGCGAAAGGGGTCGGATAAGCCGCGAACTGCGAGAGCGGCGCTTAAATTTATTGTAAGGCGGCACTTCCGCTTCCAGCAGAAGTCGCTAAGTTATTGTCTGTTAGTGATCCTGTGGATTTGGAGGTATTTATAGCAAGTTCGACGCAGTGCGTATCTCAGAGCAATAGATTGGGTCGGAGATGTGTGGTGCGTCGGAAGTGTGGAAGGCGACCGCCGGATGAGCCTTCATAACATTCTCAGGTCCTGACTGCTCCTATGCCTTTGTGCTCGCCTTATCCTTGTTCTCGCTGCAATATCGTCTCTTTGCTGTCTACTTTCCATTCGGCTTAATATATTCCGAGCGGTGCCTGCTGTCAACTGATTGTCATTTCGGAGTCCCGCTCAACATCGCTTTGTTCTAGATCAAACGAAGCGGATACTGCAAAAACCTATCTGAAAATATTGGAATAATCGCGGGCCCCTTGTCTTCCAGAAATAGCACTTTTACGATTTGAAAGACAAACATACTTCTCGGCGTTCGCTTTGCCGAGAACTCTTACACGTGGTGTTTTCTTACGCTCAGTTGTTGTTTTCGACCTTCCCAAACAAATGGCAGGAAAAACTTGTTGGAAATTTCATATTTTTACTCGATTGATATTGACGTGCACCTACCTGTATCCCAGATTAGTGTTACGATAAGAGATACGATGTATTATGCTTAATTTTTAACACAGATACTTTCGTATCTCGTATTGTCTCAAAATTATTTGAAAAGCTATTACTTAAAAGACTAAGACCTCTCATAGAAAGTAGTAATCTAATTCCAGATTTTCAATTTGGATTTAGACAGAAGCATTCAACAATTGATCAAGTACATCGGGTCTCTGACATTATTGAACAGGCGTTAGAGGAAAAACAAGTTTGCTCTGCAGTCTTTCTTGACGTTGCCCAAGCCTTTAATAAGGTTTGGCATGAAGGGCTGATACACAAACTAAACAATATGCTTCCGAAGGAATATGTAGAAACTTTAAAATCATATATAACTGATAGACTTTTTCGAATCAAGCAGGAAGATGAATATTCAGACCTAAAAGAAATAGGAGCAGGGGTACCTCAAGGAAGTGTACTTGGACCCGTCCTTTATCTATTATACACCAGCGATTTACCAACATTAGATAACATCACAATAGCGACATTCGCCGATGATACTGCTCTCCTAGCTGTCGATCAGGATCAAGAAAGCTCCACAAGAAAACTACAAATAGCAAGCAATACTATAGTAGACTGGACCAGTAAATGGAGGACCAAGCTCAACGAACGTAAATCCATTCATATAAATTTCACCAACAAGAAACTAGCAGAACAACTCCCGCTAAATATTAACGGTGCAAGTATCTAGGAATGACACTTGATGCAAAATTGCGATGGAAAACGCATGTGAAGAAAAAAAGAGCTGAGCTTAATCTGAAATACAAACAACATTATTGGCTTCTTGGCAGAAATTCCAAGTTATCAATACACAACAAAGTAATGATTTACAATCAGATCCTGAAACCAGTGTGGCTATATGGCATACAGCTCTGGGGCTGCACCAGTGATAGTAACATTAAAATTATTCAAACATTCCAGAATAAAGTGTTGCGTAACATAGTAGACGCGCCGTGGTATGTTCGTAACACAGATCTTCATAAAGACCTTGGTATCCCAACTATCAAAAACGAAATCAAAAGGTTTGCCGGCAAGCATGAAGCCAGGCTCCACCGTCATGTGAACGCAGAAGCTCTACAACTGCTGGACACCCAACACCATGTCCGAAGATTGAAGAGAACAAAACCACTTGATCTAGTGTAGGGTGTGATGTGTAAAAGCAGAGCACAGTGCGCGGGTTGAAGTGCATACAATTATTAAAAGAATCTAAAGGACATCAATGGATAAACTTTAGCTGATAAGTATTTAATTTTAAGATTTATTAGAGTAAAATTAATGGTTAGTCTTTTAGACTAGTTTTAATAGCTACACCAACAGGTGATTAATAAAAAAAAAAGATACTTTCGAGGTATTCTGGCTGAACTACAATAATCCAAATGTAATATACTCGGTGACAATGAGACCAGGGCCATGCTTATATCTCCTTTATGAATTGATTTGGATGAAATTTGATACGAGAATATTAAACACGATTTCTGATTGACAGATATTGCTATAAAAAAAGCCCCAATAAATTACTTTTATTCATAAAAACAAATACAAGAACTTAAATATCCGTTTACTGCAAAAAATTAACTTCGAAGGAACGTACACGTTTATTTCGTCCTCTTATCTCAGGGTTGTCAATGATTTAAAATATTCCGTAGCCTCGCTTTAGTTTTATAAGGTCTCAATGCATAAATAAACAGGACCCTTTATACCAGCACAAACCAATAAGTTGAAACCAAACTTTAAAAAAAATCACTAACCTCGGAACGCACTTTCAAACGTTCAAGATCGGCAACTATTTCTTATTATTAGCGGAACACTATTTGTCTTCCCTGCCTGCCCCAGGAATCAAGCCTTTCTATTGGGAACACCACATCCAAAAATTGTTCGAAGCGAAGCCAAACAGGAAAACCGTTGGGTAGCTCGTCCGTTGCTTTCCAAGCCCAAAACCGAGGAAACAGCCACCCACATTGAAGGTATGATATGTATTCATGAAATTCTAACGTACATTGTCAATTCCTTCGTATTTTGTTTAAGGGTAATTACTGGTAATATTAACCAGGAAAAATGGTGGAAACAAGAACACCATTCGTAATTGAAAACACTTCTTATTATTGCCAGAATTAATTAATTTAACAGGTATTTACATAACAATATTATTATTATAACCTGAGCTCCGGTTGAACACAAAAATAATTCGAACGTCGTAAACAATTCCCTAATCTCAAATCGGGTTAACAAAGAAATCATGTAAGAGCAAAATACGTAGTAGGTTTTTAAGTATTTGCTGATGAAATAATCTACTTCCAGTCGTGTCCATTGTCTCTTGTTCCGAAGCCAAGATATCTTCTTATGGCGGATCTGTTGCCATTATTTGCTTGAGCTACAGCACCCGTGGTCGTCCTCTTCAATTTTTGTTGCTATCTTCCCTTAAGTGATAGCTTTTAGTAGCCCATCGCCTCGTAATATGCGCCTATTAGTTGGTGTCTCCTTTGGATATGTCTCTGCAGTTTTCCTTTCTGTCTCTGCACTTCTTGGTACTTCTTGGCCAGGACAAGGACTTTAAAACATACAAAGGGACAAAGTTGTGAACATTCAAGGCCAAGACACCCATTAACCTGAGTAATTTACCTATCTTCTAACTTATCCACTTTGGCCAGAGTTTCAGAGTTATGTGCCGTTGCAGGTCTTCTTCCGCCATGCTTAAACTCATTCGCCTATCGACGGATGGTCAGTTCTGATAGGGGAGCATGTAATGTGGCTTTTCCCGTGCCCTATACTCTACTTTACTGTGAACTTAGATTGCCCTTTGTTTGCTAGTTAACTCAGTCGTAGAAGCACAAGACCCGCTCTTACCTCAGTGCAGCTAAGGTCAAGCTAATGTCAATATAGATAGTTTCGGCTTGTCCGCTGCCACCTATAATACTGTAATTAGACATGCAAATGCTACCAGGAATGAAAACCAAACAGTTTACATGAAAATACATATACTTTGTAAAAGAAAATATGTGCATGACAATACATAAAAAGAATACACAATGGTAATACATAAATTAGTGATGGGCTTATTCGAATGAAAAATAACCGGTTATCCGGTTATTGAAATAACCTCTGTAACTCGGTTTTCGTTCCAAGTATTCGAATGAAAAATAACCTCATCTTGATACGTACTACGTGCCGTATCTCAGCGACCTGCGAGTGCAGGGCAGATTGTACTGATTGACCCAAGTGAGGCTCGCGGCTGCTTGTTGATGTTATTAACACATTTGAGACTCCCAGTCGACCAGTTAAATTTATGGGGTCGTTCCTATTAAAGATAACGCTCTGCTGAGTATGAGATTTGCCGAAGCTGTGTTGGTATTAATTTATAACGGCCTAAATTTTTGCTTCGAAACTCGGTTGATTATGCCTAATAAGGGATAAACAGAAAGCGAAATAAGATTTTCCAATATCGTAACAGATTTATATTTAATTTTTAATAACGGAGCAGTCGATGCCCATCCGTCGTCATATGATAGGAACGTGGGACAAGAAGTGGATTTCGATGTTTAAAATTTTAAGTGTGCGTCCTTAGAACCGCGGAAGGCTGAACGTAGATAAATTCTGGATTCTAAAATATACCAGTATGATGTGCAAGCGAAAAGGGAAGGGTGGCTACTAGAGAATTTTAGGAACGAAAAATAGATTCAATAGATACTTTGTATTCGCATATTTATAATTTCTTTACGATTAGTATTGATATAGCTATTCTCAATGGTTTAAACTCCTTAGAAATCAAATAAAAATCATTTATACAATTATTATAATTAACGATTAACTGAGTTCCTCTGCTATCTGCAAGTTACGGTGCCGATGCAGATGACGGTAAACCGCCAACCGGCAAACCAGCGAAATCGAAACGAATCGAGAGCCAAAATTTATTCGAATGATTATTCAAATAATCATTCCGTTATTAATATCATTCGAATGCAAATAATTCGGTTATGAAAATTGTCCGGTTATGCCCATCACTAATATAAATGTTATATATGCTATTAACAATATCAAGGAACAGTCCACGAACTTAATGCTGAATCTACATGCTTGAATACACTCCTTAAGTGTAGGTATGACTTATTAATTATGAACACCAAGTCAAACACCCACAGTGTTAATATTGTTTAAATTCCGCACACAAGTTTGCTTAATGTGGCCCTGGCTCCAGTAGCTTGAAATCAGCGGACGCGATATGTCCACGGAATGATGCAAACGTCTTGTTCTGACGTGGTAATTCAGAGTGTAATGCTCGTTGCAGCTATTGCAAAATGCGTTGCAATAATAGTTAATTCCTTATTGCGGCTGTGGTTTTCTCCAATCTTCCTGGGTCGTTTATTCAGTCGTAAAATGTAATTATAGTAACGAAACTTGCCTTTATTTCGTATCAAGATGAC